>CM046069.1:25042590-25642590 GCA_025215515.1 Schistosoma japonicum | reverse complement strand
GGTGATCTTTTATAAATATAGAATTTAAAGGACATACAGCAACAAAAACTTTAAAAACTTGGACTACAATATCTTTAAAGAAATTATTCTGTGAGGCGAAGCTTTCAACGTGTTCACCATTCTGGCCTATGATTTGGAGATATGTGGTTGATAAACTTCTGCTTTGGGCTATATGTATGTTTATCTACACATTTCCTTGCTCCTGTAGAGCTTGTTATATTGGCCGCACAATGTAAACCCTTTTCAAAGGCATCTGAAAATATTACCCGGTAAGGCTACTGAAAAGTGAATACAAATCAATTACTGACCTAATGCAAAACACCTTATTAACTAGGATCACATTGCTCCCTTCTAAAGTCAGTCTTTAGCTTCATCCGTGTTTTTGAATAATGGAGCTCACAAAGGGCATGAATGAACATCCTGTGCACTACTGAGGCTTTATTAATCTGGCTGTTCAAATTAAATCTATGAGTTTAGAGTATTTCATTGCGTAATCCCACCGTTTTATTTAATAAACAAATATCTTGGCAAAATTACTATATATACGACTGTAAAACTCTAGAGTAAATTATATATTCGAAAAGAATATTTTCTTTCCTGAACTGTCTTTATTTCTTTCTCAATGACATAGTGGGCTTTCTCCGTTACTTGAAGACCTGGAAAATTAAAAATAACAAATTTTTTGTCAAACTGAAACAAAAATCTATGAATACCTATTCCGGATATTGCTAAGTTATATTCAGAAGAGAATTGTACTACATAGTGTTTGTTTGGTCTCTGTTCAAAGATAAGTTAAATCACATTTCCTATATGTTTTAACTGCCTATAATCCAGTAAGTCAAAATGTAATCCGATTAACAAAATGAAATAAGCCAAGTTATATAAATAAGGATTAGTATTTATCATTTTAATTATTTCATTAAAAGAGGACAGGATTTTCTATAGTTGTGGCATATTTATTTAATGATTGGATTATGTTTAGGTGTAAAATCAGAAAACAATGGACATTTATTTCATCATAGTTTTTGAACTTCTTGTTAGTGTGCATCTCTTGATTCTACCAGAGAATCAAACCCACGACCTTCAAGTTGGGGAAAGCTTTACTATCTGCGTCACTACGCCTATATCATGACCAGTGGAGTTCAGATATTTCGAGAGCGGGACAGTCATCTCCGATGACAATGGATGATTGTCGCGCAACATCATAAACTGATGGATCTGGAAACTTAACAGTAAGAACACTTACCCATTGTGGGGAGGCTTATGCTCTCTCTGAGAGAAATGAAGGCCATTAGTTTGATGCCCTAGTGGAAAAGAGAGTGTTTGTTATTGATGAATCCTATTCTAGGACGGGACAACTATCCATTGCTTCCTAGTTTTCACTGGTACCCAACCAACATCAATCTGTGATAAATACAGACAACTAGACCTAATACCTGTCTCCATAAAATTATCTCAATTGAAATATAAAGGATTAGTTCTAAACTGTTAATTCTTATTTAACAAATAAAAATTGTTTGAGATAAAATTTAGTAGGTTATAGTTGTTTAAGATGGAAGAATATATTATTAGTTTATTTATTTGGCTTAACTAAGAATCACTGGTAATTCTAATGGCTTAAGCTGTACTAAGAAAATGTTTCCAGTTATGGAAGAGCGTGAATATCAGTAATCAACTGATTGCTAAGTAAACATATTGATATATCTTGGTGTTCAAATTTTCATGGTGCATACACTATGAATAATTCAACAGATCATCAAAGAGCTAAAACAATCAATATAGTAACTAGTTATCAATGTAGAGAGAGGATTGTATAAACACCAACTCATTCTTATCTTCATAATAATGACCGGAAATAATGTTCAATTTAGTAAATGCTAAAAGTCGCTTGTTAACTTGTTGGTAGACTGAAGTGATGTTATTATTAAGCGTCTAGCAGAAACAACCTATAAGTACATTAATTAGCAATCAAACAATATGTTGATTTGTTTTTCACATTGACTAAATTATCTAACGCCGGCAAGAGGATATACAATAAAAGTCAATGCAAACAATTACACTAAATGTGAATTACCTTTCATAATTATAATTTATTACAATTAAGAGCTACAACTATTAATAGAACTAAATCAGGAATGTATTTTCCTCTAACAACTGATATCAACAGAACTTGACAAATCAGTGTTAATTTTAAATATATTGACTATTGGTTGATGTTAAATATTTTAAGTCAAAAACAGAAATACTGTATAGTTGTCAAACTTTCCTATAAGTTAATTCTTTGAGAAAACGAGAGACAGAATACACTGTTATTCTTACATCATCCATGTGGCTAACGGAAATACAATCATGACATTTAAACTGGTGGAGAACATTCATGAATGAAGAAGAATTGTAGATACTGACGATTAAACTGATGGAGTTGGTCATGATTAAAGAGGTTACTAAACATTTTACTTTTACTCTCAACTTTCATTTTTTTAATTCAGATAAATTAACAGTTCTATCTCAGTCTGAAATAATCGTTGAAAATTTGATGTCGGTTGGTTAGTATTAACATATTCAAACAATAAATGGAAATCAACACTCATTAAACAACAACACATCAACTATGATAATCACCCAACTAGTGATCTCAATCAAGATTCTATAAAATCCCTAGAGCAAAGTCGTGACTGATGGTGCTAAAATATGTTGGAATTGAGACAATTATTACCAATGTGATTGTATGAATGTTGCATAATATTACAGATGATAATCTATCGAGTGAATGTTGGTTGGTCATGTGATGTCGTTGTTTGATTGTTAATTTGATTCTTGAATATGTTGAGTTAAATTGGTTGATGATATTGAGTGTGTGTATTGGTGAGTAGTTTAATGGTAGCAATGAAGAGTTGTAGTTGTGTTTAGTTGTTTTCAGCGGCGTCTAACCTAGTTAATTCTGTAATGTATGTATATACATGAAACTCTGTTTACCAAAGCATTTTGTTTTCCTCAGTTTTTCATAATCTATTTTTCAATATTTCATGTACTTTTTTAGTTTACATACTATCACATCTTTATTGAAGCTGAAATATATGTGTAAATTGTTTTACTGATTTCAAATAATATTACATAGGTTATTGAAAGTAAGCGTGTGTTTTAAGAATCTCTGAATTTGAATCTAATGCCATCAAATGTTCTGGGTCATACAAGCATTGAAATTCTGAAAGCATAAGACGGCTATTTCTTTAGACATATGATTTGTAAGCAATGCACATCCATAGCGCAGCCGGTAGATTTAGCCTCAGATGTTTTATCGCAAACACTTAACATCAGACCGCTGAAACGGCACCTAGTTGTTGGTAATTTTACCCACTAAATTTCTTATATGTTACATGGATTCATCTATAATTATCAGTGGGTAGCTGTCTTACACCTGACCTGTGTCTGCTCACTGCAGAGTTGTCCCCAATCCTTATGAAACAGATGTTCTATGCATTTTGGTCATCTGTTTTTCTCTAACCCAGGTCGATTCATAATATTTAATTCAAAACCAATATTTTCATCACTTAATTTAATCAAATTGAGTAAATCTTTATAAAACTGCCATACTGAATCATAAGTAATGCTTTTTCTCACCAGCTATTAGAAAAACTCTTTGAAACTAAGATAAAGGTATAAGAAAACAATAAGAAACAAGTAAACATGTATTATAGAATAATAATCAATATAGGCGTGGCGTGGAATTACTAAGACCATAGTTAGATATAATGACAAGTGAATAAAATTGCTTTCATTTGCAGTGTAGCCAGTTTTAGGCATCGTTATACACTTGTGTTGTTGATAGTTTTCGCAGCTAAGTCATATGTGATAAAACTACTAAGCAGTTGGTAATACAGGACATCTGTTTTATTTAAGTCTGAGATTCATTTAACGTTGCGTCAACCTACCTATGTCAGATCAAAACCAGTTAATGTTTGTTCCGTGGTAACTTTCAGTGATTTCACCATATGACCTTGATAACCAGCTAAGGCTACAAATAATTTCAGCTTTAATTTATATTGTAGGTGAGTTTCACTGCTTCCAGTTATTAATGGATGTCATCAAAATCCATAACATAGATTGTTAGCAATGATAAAAGGGGTATTTCTTTACGTGACTAATTGAGGGAGATCGGTTAACTTTAACCTAAATTTATCAAATATACATGCACAATCAATCAATCAATATCTGTTACCCCATGTGGAGCATAGGCTGCCGATCAGCAATCTCTAACCAACTCTACCCTGGGTTTTCCTTTCCAGCTCTTTATAAATACTGTTCATTTTCTTCATGACTGTCTCCATTTCCCAACGGAGTGTGTTATTGGGTCTTCCTCTTTTCATTTGACCTTCTGGATTCCAAGTTAGTGCTTGTCTAAGACAAATACTATATACAATACCTAAGCAATTAATCATATTTTAAAAATATTTTCAAAGTATATTTTGCCAATTCACCCAAGACGAAAATGTATGTTCTTAGGTGTTCAGTAAAGAAGTTTGTTCATTTTGACTCAGATATTCTTCCAGATTTCTTTGAAGTATCTCTGCATACATTGAATACGGTAACAGTAATATCTGAATATTTATTCACGAAATAAAGGTCAGAATGGAAGCAAAAATGTAAGTTAAACAAATATTGTTTAGATTCATTGGCTATGATGTTTATGTGATTATCCATGGCCCCTGATGAATGCAAAAAATTTTAAGTGCTGAATTATCAGTCAGAAGGAACTAGTGATTGAATTTAAAGATAAATTTACATCAATTAACTCAAAGTAAGAACAATCAGAATGTGTGTGAGACGAAATAAATTGATTTTATTGTTTCCTGTCTTCCGATTCTCCAACATTTGCGCAAAATCCTGCCAACAAGTAGAATATTTTACAATTGTAACATTGATTACAATCATAGATTAATGATCATAATCATAAGTTCTTGTTATAGATAAATGGAATATGTGAGAGAGGAATGCCGTGATGCAGTCGAATATGAGTAACATTTGGTGATTGTTATGTTTACAGTCGATAAAATGACCATGAAAATGATGATGAACATGGCAACTGGTAAAATGTTGGTCGTATTCTGTAACGTCACATCCTCCAACTATCATTTATTTCATTCATCTATAAATTGAATTTATGTTTATGGTTATTAATCACTATAATACGAATCGACTACATCCAAATTGTATTCTATATTATAACTGCAAAATATTCTACTTGTTGGCAGGATTTTGTACAAATGTCAGAGAATTAGAACACAGGAAACAATTAAATGTATCCATTTCATTTTACACACATTCTGATTGTTCTGGTTCTGCAAAAACTTTCAAAGTAACAAACTGTGTTCAAATTAGCTAATTTATTATGCATTTTTCCAGGTTGTTTGTAAACGTGGTCTCAGTGTACTGTGTACTGTGTTTTTAATAGTAACCGATTAATATAGATTTGTGAAGAATAGAAATACGAAACCTAAAAACTAATTTAATCATACTAAATCAACTTTATGTAGTAGTATTACCAATTTAGACCAGTTTTCTAAACAATGGATTGATAGATCTTATCAGAAAGATGAAGTGAAGCATTATCTATTATGTATTAAATTATGAATGATTAACTACCGGATTGTCATTCACTTATTTTCTCAATAACTGACATTTCAGTTGTTTGTGATCGTCACAGAGTGATGATTACTACTGAAAACCAGTGAACGGTAGACAACTGTTCCGTTCTAATATAAGGCTCATTAAAAGTGCACAACCTCCACTCTTCCAGGAAATCGTATCCAGTATTTTCAGTTTTCGCTGTTTGGTATTTCACTCATAGCACTGGTTAAGCCTACGCTGTTTGATATGAAGATCATAAGTTCGACCCAGTGGTGGAATAGGTGTTGCTCACTACTAATGAATCCGATACTGAAGCTGTCCTACACTTCTTGAGTTTTCAGTCGTATCCAACCAACATTAATTTGTGAAAAAATGCACACAATTAAACTGATCACCTACATTCATGGAACAACTTCAAATCAATTCACATTCCACTAAGAACTTGTAACAGTTAGTAACTCACTTCAATATATTTGACTATGTAGCAATCAAAAATCTAATAGAATATTTTCGATTAAATATATTCATTGTTTCATTCTACATTCTTTGTTGATAAATTATTATTCCCAACAGTAAACAACAATGAAATGATATTGTTTTGTTTTTATGCTTCATTTATACTTTAAAGTGTATGGATATATTTAATTAACAGTCTATAGAATAATTTAATGATTATGTAATAAATTCAATTTAAGTTTATTTTTATGTAGAAAAAGAGAGATTGGATGGGGGGGGGAAGGGGAATAAAAACTTTAATTTGTCTTTTCTTAAAAATTTAATTTGTCATTTGTTACATTGTTGTGTTGCATTTTATAGAAGAAAGAGATTGGGGAAAAGGTGTTTGGAATCATAATTTAAAGAATGAAACTTAGTTTGGAAATACACTGTCAAGATGGTACAGTTTAAGTAAGTATAGATAAGTAGGCTTATTTATTGACAACAGTAGCCTTATAATGTACTGTATATTCAAAGTAGTATATACATGGTGTGGACGTCCCACCAAGCGTGTGATTGATGAAGAGAATTTTTTGTTTTTCACTATTTCCGAATTTCACTATTATATTCGAGCTTATCATGTAAGATAGGTCATTTGAACAACTGTAGAACTAAGTCTGAGGGAGAGATAGTAGTGTGGAATGTACTAGGATGTGACAGTAAAAAACCTTTTTCGTCGGATAACCTGTATTTGCAAGAATGCTATCTTCGCACCAAAAGAAATGAAGGGGATTAGAAAAGGTCATTCTCCAAATGTGTCATATCCTCCACCTCTCCCCATCGACGGATTTGTCTTTAGGGATAAGCTGTTTGAAAATGCGTTACGAATATATGTAAAGTTATAAGTGTGCTAACATGTACTCAAGACCACTACTAATTAAGTCTTGTTTTCAGACACACAAAGAAAAAACTTTTCTTTAGTATGGAAAACTAGGAAGGTAAAGTCACTCTTAAAACTTCAAGTTATGTTTCATTTTTTGTTGAATTATGGTAATTGTTCTTTGCAACTGATCATATTTTACTAGGAAAGGATAGGGAAAAGTACTGAAGATTACTGTATAAAATGTTTTAAGTAGTATAAAGAAGGATTGAAGAAAGAAATATGAAAAGTGTGTAACTATTCTTCCATGAGTTTGTATTTACACTGTTAAATGTAATAATATATATGCTATTTTTATTGATTAATTGTAGCTAGACTCTTTGTTTACTGCATGCTCCTGCCAGTTATATATGAATCTATTACTGCAATTCGTATCAATAATGTACTGATAGATACTGATATTAATTGTCGGAGTAATAAATAGTTTGACTGATATACAGAAAACAGTAATAGTTTCAATATTAACACAAAACGAAAGAACATCACAATAGCTCTTTGATATGTAATCGTCAATTGATCAAATAGTATAAAGTAAAATCGACACATGTTAACAAAACATAATTTCTACAAAGTAGAGAATAATAAAATGACAACTGGTTTCATCAAGGTTCTGTTTGTTTGTAAATTCAATCGTACCGATGATTATTACTAACTGCTTTTGTTGATCATCTAAGTTAGGTTTTCTAATCAAGAATATTATTATTATTGTCAGTACATTCTACTTTCTTTTTCTATAAGTGTTTCAATGAAATTAGTACCAACAAGAAGCTTCATTTAATGGTATTTGTTTAATAAAATTAATTAATTGTACTCGTAAACTACTTTAATGCTGTTACTACAACACTATGCATAATCTACTGTTGAAGTGAAATTGGTACCTGAAAATTTTCAATGTTAGAAGATTTTGCTACCTTCAAGTGATGGCTGTTTATATTGACTGATAACTGGAGTGCGTCACTGGTACATTTCTGAACTCTACAAATATCAATTAACAGATGACATAAAATTACTTCACGCTGATTAACTGAAGTGATAAGACACTAAATGAAACTAGTTTATATTTTTATTTATTCAGAATAGAAGTGTTATCTTGCTTACCAGTACTAACCAACAATAAACCTAGATGCTTAACATCATATTGATTACGTCTGACCAGTTGTCATAAAAGTAACCAGTACTTGCAAATAATCAAAAATCAATTTCTGCAATCTAGAAATATTATTATGGATGTCAAAATTTACCATTGGAAGACATAACCAACTTTTACAAAATTAGCAATCGTTGTATACATGAGATATCATACAAAATACTATTTAGTAATAAATATAATGATCATAAAACGATTTTACAAATTATAAGTACTTTATAAACAAATTTGTTATGTCGGGAGATTAAAGAAGACCAACTAACTGTTCGAACTATATCTTAGATGACTATTTCAGTTGTTTTAATTGTAAGTAAACATTTTTATTTTTATGATTGTTACGTTCCCCTTGCTATATCCTACCGTCTAGTATATTTACTGTTAGTATATCACATCTCACTTATGCACTACAGTTAAGTAACTGTACACAAGTTACCTCTATTTACCACCACTGTTACTCTTGTTCTGTATTTATGGTAATTTCCTAATTAGCTGGCTGTTACAATGCGATTTGTCTGGTTGGTTTGTCGGTTTGTATTCTTCCTATTCTGACCTGGAATTCAGTGGGCACTAGGTAGACATACGGGGACCGACTAGGCAATCTTATAGCATTTATTATTGCAATCTTGCACACACAAGGTCATACTAATTAGTACACATCAATAATAGCAATTTTTGTAGTCATGACAAAATTCCTTGACCATGAAACAGTATTTGCACCATAGCATTAAGCATATTTTAGTTCCAGCATGTATGTACATATGTACATCTAAATGATACTAAAAGAAACAAAAGTTACCTGATCTGCTCCTAACCTCAAGAATTAATGTTTAATGAAGTAAAATGAAATGTTTAAACAATGTGCACGGCATTTTGCGCAGTCGTTTGCTTCCAACAGTGTTTACTATATGCTTCCTGTCTCTCAATTGATTTACCGTATCAATTTCATTATATTTAACTAAATTACAGCAACATTAAGTAACATGTAGGATTACAACCATGAATTATGAATGTAAAGTGTCTGTAAAGATATTTAAGTGTTATGCTATGATTGATTAAACAAGTACTGACATATGATTAGCTGTAATGAAATCCATTTCATTCACCTAATGTAACCAGACAATTCAAAGTGTATTCTAGAAAGGTGACCAGTTATTTGAATGATGCAGTGTGCTAGACTTACTGCTGATATATCAATGCATACATAAATATCTAACAAACCTTTCAGATCAAATCGATATGATTTGGGAAATTATGCATTTGATGCAAAATCTTAAACTTCCTATTTAATTTTGGATAGATGTTTTTACAAAAGTATATAACTGATACTTATTACATCCGTACACATGCGAGATGTGAAATTACACTTTTGATGATACTTACCTGAGCTTACATATACTTTGTTCCATAATATAATCATAATAGTGCTGAAATGATTTTAATCGTCAGGACAGATGTCATTTCTTGTTATAACACTTTTATAAAAGATTTAAAATAACGAAAACACTAGGAATTGTATCTCATTCCATATTTATCATTTCTGTTAAGTTAGAGTAATTCAGTTGTAACGTACTTACTATAAAAACCTTATCTTCGATCAACTTAGAGAGCTGTGCAAATAAACACTAAATAACCTTCTCATGCGCCTACATTGACCACTTATTAAGTAGTCAAATTGCATAATTCACCTGCAACATAATTATTAACTTCATTGAATTGTCTACAAAATATGCAAGTTCCGTCCTATTGATTACCTAGACGCTTGAAAACTAGATTTAGAACTGATTTCAATTAGTCAATTATTATAATTTTTTCCAATATTGAGAGTGGTTGTTCCAAAACATAATCCATTACGAACGCCGATAGCTATTTATGAGTGTATAAGCATAACGTCATTTCCAATCCAGTATAATATTTATTTTACAGTCTTACTACTTTAACATGTAGTTATTAACAACTAACGATTTAAGAGAAATTTCTTGAAATCTTCAGTTTTATAAACAGAAATATGATTATTAAGAGGTAAGTTAAGTATAAGTGTTGTAAGTAAACTATGCTTCTTCTTACTTGAATCATTACAGAATGTGTTCGATAAAAGTAATGGCCTTAATAAAAGCACAAAGATTAGAGACAGAGGAAAAATGCGTTGTATTTAATATTTACAGTTCTGGTTCCACTAAAAGTATGACACTGTCTACAACAAATCTAGCGAAACTAAAGTTTACCGTCTTTAAAAAGTCTACGGTTATCTCATAAACCATTGTAAATAATGAATCTGTTGATATCATGACATGTATTTACAATTAAGTATCGTTTAGAGTATCTTTCGGATCTAACAGTCTGCATTCAATATGCATTAATATTGGAAATAAGACAGATCGTAATTTCAATACTTATTTAATAAATTTGCATTAAAAACTAGCGTGTTGTATTTAAATTCATATAGGTACAAATAAGGGGACACTTTAGTAGCTATTTAATCATCGTTTGATATTTTGAGTAAATCTATTTTCTGATGATTGATAGAAGAAAGATACTGTTGAAAATATGCGAATCACTCAATGTAATTAATGTCGAACATAATCTGCTACACTATAATATAAAAGCTATCTAACATTATATTTGGACTCAGTAGATTGGTAAAAAGTAATACACGTAATCTTTAGTGTAAGCCACAACTTAACCCAAATAGGATGATGCATGGATTATATATTTCAATATTCGTAAAGCTTCATATATTCTATGTTGGATAAATGTTTTACACTACAAGGAATAATGTTAAAAATTCATTTTAGTTTTAAGTTGACACAAATGTTTTATTAGGCGATTCAAGAAGAATAACTGATATTCGGAAGTGTATTTTAGATGGTCATTTAATTTATTTTGAATACATGTTAATCGATTATTTCATTTAGATTACTGTCCTGATCCTGTAATCCTAACCTTCCACTGGTAACATGAACTGATATCACACTATTTTCAATTCAATAGTAATAACTAATTAACTATGTATCTGTCTCACTAGTCCATAGTCATTATTGTCCTCCTTTTGTATAAGTGATATTCTTTTGTTAGTCCTCTGTGTGGTCAGATTGTGTGTATATAAATGAATGAGTGAAATATAATTCGATTAGTTGGTTGTGGGATCACTAATTATGTGTTCTTTTTACGGCTTAAAGACTAGGACTCATGGGGAAAACGAGTTGGCATCGAACAACGACCTTAATGTTTGGGTTTCTCCGTATTAATTTCGATCAAGGTTACTATCCATGTATGTCATGATAGGCCTCTAGTCTCATAACTTAACAATAGCGTTGTTTATTTAGCTAAAACACATTTTAAACTAATCATCAGAAATAACTAATTTTATCATCAGTACCTTTCCCATTTTAACCTATTAGAATATAATCAAGAATTTTCACTTTGTGTATCATTCATCAACATTAAGATGACAATGATTTCATGTTCTACTGATGAAGTCATTGTATATAAATACAGATAATGTCAACGTCTTGAATCCTTTAAACTTTTTTATTTCTTTATTTTCATATAATAATACCTTGGAACTTTTCATTAAATCATCTTTTTCATTAAAAACTTATAGGGCAACCCAATAAAACAATTATTATTATATGCATATGAATCTTTTCAATATTCTGTTGTTTGTACCTGATACAGATTGGTGTTGATTGGGTACTAGTGAAAACCAGGGCTTACTGGTGAGGTATTTCATCCTACAGTAAGAATACTCAACAGTGTGCAACCTAAGCTTCTCTAGGGAATTCAATTTAATACTTTCAAGTCTCTCTGTTCATTATCTCATGACTTTTATCGGTAACCAACTGTGACAACAACAAGGATAATTATCAATCTCCATAAAACTGTATCAAATCAATTTATAATATTTCATATATTGATTAAAAATCAATGAAAAGCAAAGGACAAACTACAAATTTTACAATTAGCTTATCTTATTCCTGATGTGGTGGATACTACTTATAAGTCATCAATAAATAGTAGGTAGCAGAGCGCCAAAGGAAATCGGGAAGAATCAGTAAACAGCAGACGAGACGAGTTGCGAGAGGGCAAGAGGTGAAGCATGATCAAAATACAGAGGACAATTGAGAACAACCAAGAGAAGCAGGCTGATAAACGATACAGTCCAGACAACGCGGAGGATATGCAAATTGATGCTTGGAAGTAATGTATGTAATATTTTATGACCTACTCTGTTTTCGCCTGATAAACATTGTTTACCCAATTGTTCTTCCTTCACACTGATACCATTTTAGTTAGTAATGTATTCATCATCAAATTGCACATCATTACTAATAACACAATGTTCAGCTGGTATCATGTGTTATGTTATATTGTGTCTAGTAGTTGTTCGAGATAATTAACTCATGAAATTATTTAATAGAATTAATTAACTTCATTATTTAAAAGAATAATTAACTGTATTAACAAAATTATCAAGATACCATTTATATACAATTACCAAGAATCTATATTATTAGAAAGGTATTCAATGTGTCCAGTGTAACAAACGACAGCTTCATTGTATGCATTATGAATGATAATGTTGTCATGTCTCAGTACAATTGATGAACATACCAAGAAGGTCTTTTCATAATTGTTCATGATATTATATTTAGAACTGAAAAATTAATTTCTTACATTTATAATCAAATATAATAATAAGTTTTTTTTTTAAATATCAATAAGAAATAAACTTCAAATGATAATATTACTTTAATAAGTAGTATTTATGTATGTGTAAATCAGTTGGAACATTTGAAAAAATATTCATTCATATGATAATATGGCATCACTTTATATATTATGTCATCTAGTTATAAAGAAAGTGCAAAGACCACAACAATACAGTAAACATGATTGTTTTCCCATTTGACTTTACAGTTGCCTAAAAAATAAAAAATATTACTAAATAAAGAAACAATATAATTACATAGAAAGAAGAAATTAAATTTATCTAATAAGATAAACACATTCTTATCAAAAGTTCATACTTATGAAATCATCCAAAATGACGAAGAAAGCTCATCAAATACATTATTCAGCTAACAGAACACAATATGACTAATAATATCCTCCTAAGCAATAAATCTTCCCTGCCTACTTTGAACTAAGTATCATATTATGTATAGTCCTGTAAACATTTTTAACAAATGGTGTTATAGTATTCTAGTGTTCTGATAGTATAACTATTAATTAGGAAAAATGGTGTAGGCCGTTGAAACCAACATCTCTACTTAGTGATCCAAATTATCATATTTGTGAAACGACAAAGAAATACACGTGTTTGTTGTATGAATTGAAATGTGACTAGTAAGCGGAATCCAGAATGCGCGTTTCATCCTGTTTGGGACGTATCGGAAGGATGTACCAGCCAAATAGGACGAAACGCTCGTCCTGGATTCCGCTTGCCAGTCACAATACAACTCTAATAATACTTATGTACAATCGCTATATCGAGGCGATCTGCTTAGGATGACATATGGCAACACAGAGGGACCACTTTCAGCTCATAAAAAATCAATGGGAAGGTCTAAATACATTTGAATTACATACATTTATGTTAGCATAAATGCTTTCTGTTTACGGTGATGATTAGATGATGATATCTGCAATGCCTTTAACGATTAATAGTCATCAAATTCTACAGTTTAATACAATCTTACTACTTCATTATTATAGATCTTACTATGTTTTAAAGTGATGGCATTCTAAAATTCCCTAAATCTACTTGAGCATTTGCCGACTACATATTAACGTATATTGAGCATGTTTGTCCGTTGAATCATCTATACAAAGTTTAAACTTAAAAGGTTCCAGTTTTCTTTATGTATATTAGTAGAAATAATTATTCCATGTGTTCTACCAGTGAGTTAGTTTTATTTGCGTTAATTGAAATAACTCCGTTCATACAAAATATACTTTATGAGAATTTCTGTTAAATAAAAATAGTAATATACTAACTATTTTGATAGAAATCGATATAATGATAGATTTTGTCAACTGCGTGTTTTGGAGATTGTCAAATTTTAATTTGGTATCACGAAGTGTCATGAGTTAGATAATCACTAAAAGTTACAAAGAACTGGATATCTTTTTCGTTCTAGTTTGGAACCCTTCAGCAGTGTACACCCATGACCAACCAGGTGAAGTGAACCAAATACCGTCTTATCATGCAGTAAACGACTAAACATTAGGCCACTGAGACAGCATCCAACGGTTTATGTTTGTAAGTTTAATTAATTTGCAACTTTTTTGCACAATTTCATCTATGTCCATCAATAAGTAGCTGCTACACACCCAAAATGATTAAACTTCACTCGTCATATATTTTAACTTCAACACCACGAATCATCTCCAGAAGTTAATCACTAGTGAGCTAGTATTAAGTGCAAATTAACTACTGTAGACATCACTATCTCATATTTCCAACGAAACCATCTAAAATAATTTGATGCATAATAGTAGAAAAGGCTAAGAGAAATGGATTATTTTACAGAATAGATTTTATGTATCGAAAAGAAATACCCATCTTTACGTCTCTTACTAATGAACATAAAATGATAGCAAACATTCCACAATGTACTATTTAACCAAGAAAACTTTGGTAACTACTGAGCATAAATGTATATCTATACCTGTCACTTTATTTAGTTTCCTCATGATTAAGTTCAAAGTACTAAAGTTAAAGCATTGAAATATTTGCAATTATTTTATTATTTATGAACACAAAATAATGCATTATGTTGAATTTCCAACACTTCAGCTGTACACAGATTCCTGACCTAAACCCCCTCTGAACCAGTTCTTCTATGTTAGTTATTATGAAGGCTGATCAGTGGAGCGCTTCATGACCTGAGTGCTCAAAAATTGGGCTTAAGACAGATTTGTAACATGCTATGCAGGATAGCATTGCGATATCTATTTAGAAATTGAGCGTTTTGTGCTGTCGATAAAATTTGCTTTACAGAACAACACATTAAGTTGGCCGAAAGCAGCATGTTTTCCTTAACACATTTTTGAATAATGTTCCTGCTGAATAAGATAAATCAGTGTTCTACAGAATGAAACTCTCTCTCCGGAGACCTTGAAAGTCTGTTTTCACGGGTTTCTACTGTTGTGTCTCCAGTACAGGTAATGTTTCCGGTTTTTGTTTCAGAGTTGACATTTCAACAATTTCATCTCTATCTTTCTGTTCAAGTATGTTCCATCCTTGATTTCACTATGGTCTAAAAATTCTCTCTAACATTTTAATTTTTTATGTTCATTTCCAATTGTTATAACAATCCCACAAGCTATTTACACCACTTATTCTTCATCTTTTTAATATACATCAACTTGATAGGTTTCTTATACCTTCCATTCACTACATTCTAAAAACTGTTATCCTGACTTGTTACATCCGATACCTGAGTAGTTTATTTGATTTTGACAACTTCGTTATTTGACGGTGAAACATTTCTTTAGATTATTATTTAAGTAAACTAATTATACCTCACAGCTTGCTTGATTGGATACTTGAGGACTTGAATAATTTTGGATTAGTTTGATAACTGATATAATACCACTCTATTTCATTTTTGACAATTATTTGCTGAGTACAGGTGAACTACGGCATGTAAATTGCTGTATATTTGGGCATTTAGTTGATACAAAACATTAAGTAGACGTAAGGAGAGCTTTTAAAATCTCTTATTCATTTTCATTAAATTTATGGTATGGTTTATTCATATGTCTTCTACATATAACCGAAGCAATCGGTAACCACCTTCTCAAACCGGACCTGAGTGTGCACATGCTATTCACACAAGCTTCATCTTTGTCTTGGCCGTCGTAACAACCAATGCTTGAATGGTCTACAGATAACTTATCACACTCAATCCTTTCATTATTAATGTCACTATCACTACTTTGATTATTTTCATAACTTCAAAATTTGTTGCTCCTTAACCCATACTTGATTCTTGCGCAACAGTTTTCATCATTAGATTTAATGCAATTACTTTATCTGTCTTTCTTCCCAATGGATATTACGTAATCAACAATGCCAATCAATTTACTTATCATTTGTATACATTCGAATATTATAGTTACCTCATTCACCTTCATGTCTTATTGTTTTTGTAAATTAGTCGTAAATATCTTATAAACAACTTTGAACATGTAACATTATTACTAAACACACCAGTTTTTATGGTGATGATGAGGAACTAATTGAAAAGAAATTTTTTCGATCCTATCGTGATTTCTTAAATGTACTATAAATACGACAGTAAATTCCCTCAATAAAATAGTACTTTTCTTGGCTGTAATATCTTCATTTAGATTTATTAACAACTACTAAATTAAATTACAATGGTTTGTGGAGACTGGCATTAATTTTAGTTGAGTGAATACGTCACAGATTGATGTTGACAGGGTACCATTGAAAACGAAAAGGCACTAGACAACTGTTTTGTTTTAGTATCAGACTCTTCATTAGAGTGCACTTCAGATTCCATTGCAGAAGTGTCAAGTTGGTAAACACATAACCATCTACACCAATTTCATCAATTTGTGATATATAGCTCGACGGTCATACATTGTGATTAATGATAATTATCTTACTACCGACAAGTTTTAACTCTACCAGCCACATCTATTCACTAGAGCCTATCTACTTTACCCTGTCAACATTAATCTGTAATGTACTCAGTCAATTACTAAATTAACTGAAATCTCACTAATCACATATCAATCTCAAGTAAAAACTCAATAAACTCAACTTAGATAACATAATAAATAATAATATCCCTACCATCTTTTGTTGTATCCCAATAACATGATGCAGCACTATATACACCAGTTCCAGGTTTTTGTGTTATTGTACAATTAACTTTTAATATGAAGAAGAAGAAAAAGAAAATCATCATTATTATCATACACTTGATTGATTTTTGAATTTACCAACATATTTAAATGGTTTGCCTAATTTCACTAAATCATTTCTACAATTATCCACAATTGTTTTAGCCCATTCTTTTGCTGATTCACTTGTATAGGCATTACTTCCAATGATATTTTGAATACACTTGATATAACTAAAATCTACATTAAATTGTTTACCTTTTTAATTATAGTTTCTGTTTCTTCTGGCGAAAATTTAAACTGAAAATTTTTAATTTAAAAAGAAAAATTAAACAAAATTATGTAGATACAAATAAATTTTATGTTAATTATTATTATTATTATTACTACTTGTATGATGGAATGTATTAAACAAACATACAAAATTGGATAAACTTAAATAGAATAATTAATCTGAATGATGTCGGAAGTAAGACAATCATCATTAATCACGATAGATGATCATTGAGCTATATATCAAAAATTGATGAAAGTAAAAATTCTAACCCCGATTCTCGGTCTGCTCAGTGATGTAGATAATTAGATGTTTGTCGACCGCATACTTCCGAGGCAAAATCTGGGGTGTACACTACTGAAGTGTCAGATACTAAAACGAAACAGTTGTCTAGTGCCTCTTTGTTTTCAATGATATCTAGCCAACATCAATCTATGACATATTCAATCAGTTAAAGATAGGAATTTCTACTAACCATCTTAATCCAATTAATACAATGCTTTAATGTGTATTTCGATTAAATGTTCTAAGTGATATTTTAGATATTTATTAAAATATAATTTCTTTTGGTTCGACTGTGTTCACTAAGTTAAACTTTTTAATCTCAATGTATATATATATATATATATATATATATATATATATATATATATAATTTTCATATTACACTTCCGTGAAAATCATATGAACAATGAATAAACATATACTACTAACTCTGATTGATTGGATTCATGACAGACAGATGTTGATTGTATATCAGTGAAAGCTAGAGAGCACTGAATAGCTAGGATGAAACAGCCAGCCAGTAGTCCTTGGTTTTTAATGGTACCGTACTAACATTAGTCTATGACGAATCCAATTAACTAAAACTAATACTAGCCTTTATAAAAACGCAAATGTACATGCTATTAACATATTACAAACCTCATACTGACAATTTGTTTTAGTGGAAATTGCAAATATTTTGATAAAATATAACGACATAATCAAATTATCAAGCTTAAGAAGTGCAAACTAATCAAAACTACCCCCTTGAATTACAAATCCCCGCTGTTTTTTTAAATCATTCGGGTATCACACGTTACTGACTGTTGGCAATAAGGAAAAGCTTTTTGAAAGGGAAGGTTCAATAAAAGAACCATTACTATTGCCAAGAATATCTTTGTTAGCAAGTACTACCAAGAATAAATTTCTGCTAGAGTACCGCATAGAAACAAGCAGACGTAATACTTAAATAATGGCACAGCATTTCCTAATGACCAATGATAGGTGTACAACTGGTGTCATGGTTGCTGTGAGTATAAACTAAAAACCCATACCACAGATAACATATCATAGCAAAGATTAGTATTTCGGCTGAAAAATTTAGACATTTTAGTTAAATTTATGCTTGTATTACTATAAATGATTTTTTTGTCAGGTTTTATTATAACAAGCTGGGCTTGTTGCAGCAATAACCAATGACGGAAACTCTTCACTGCAAAAAATATTTGCTGATTCATCAATCAAAACATATAAATGGAAGTTAAGTTGAAGATAAACTGAGAGATTCCTATTACTAGGATTAACGCATTTGATCTAACTTTCTATTCTTGTCACAATATAACTAAAACTTACTCGACGAGTTAAATAGTTGGTGACAAATTATATAAGGTTGGGGAAGGTAACATAAAAATTTAGTAAAAATATATGAAAAACCCATGGTTTTGGAATACTACCTGACGTTAGGCTACGCTATGTACAGTTTAACATTATTGTTGCTTCCTCTATTCAGACTTTGAGTACAACGAGATTTATGATGAGAACACTTTGATAAAGTGGTTCCAACTTATCACTAATCTAATTAGTGGGATAGTTTCCTCAGCTTTTGGATTATCGTAGAATTCATTCATGAAAGTTTTGTGAAGCGTGAAAGAAGATATTATTGGGGTGCAACTTATGGAATAATTGAGTAGCAACTAACAAATATTTAAAAAAATATTTTGTATACATATTTCATCGAACTATTTTGGTAGCTGTATTGAAAATATAGTAAATTTCCAAAAACAAATTTCTACTACTGAATAAAATAACTAGTAGTAGTAATACTAATTAGTAAAATATTTACTAGGGCAAGTAAAGTTTCCAAGTGATTCTTTACTCTTCCTGATGTTGCAATGAAATGTAACTGATTAGTCGTTACTGAAATATTTAAATTGTGAGCGGATTATCTTGAGTCAATTGTGATTTTGATATGATTTTAGATGACAAGTGGAATCCAAAACGCATGTTTCGTCTTATCTGGAACTTGTTACCTGGATGTACCTGGATCCCATTGTTGATGTTGAGTTACTTTGTAGTGAACTCAGCTGAGTCTAATAAAAATGAAGCTGACTCGAATCCTGATGCTAACATCAATACTAGGATGATTATATATTCAAGTGACAAGCCATAAATAGGATTCCACTTACTAGCCATAATTCAACTATAATCATCTTTATTCAAACAAGATTGACGTTATATTTTGTAATCACTTCATACAATTTTACTTTCAAATCCTTACGGTAAGTTACTGATTTTATCCTTCTTGATCAGTAAAGTAGAATGTAATTGTTTCTTTATTAATAACAATTGTTTACACATACATTCTATAACTACATGTATAAATCTATTATTAAATTTAATCATCTCTACCCATGTGACAAACAGATGAAACTTCCATTTTTATTAAAAAGTTGAATCAGCTGATTTCATGTGAAGATAAACAATAGAGTATTAAGAAATTAATAAGAAGCCAATTAGTGTGACTTGAAACTGTATACACTTTACTAACTCTAATGTTCTCACTTAATTTAAAATTACTTAAAAGTATCTCACAAACAATAATGGTTAAAAAGCATCTAAGACCTTAAACTTAAATTCACTGATAAAAAGTAAAGAAAACATAACAAGCATTAGATGAATAGTTAGTTTAATCTAATTCCATAATCAATATGTATACTCGTGGTTACTAGTGTAGCAGCCATTGATAACCTTGGACATAATATTTCATTTGTTGTAATTTCTTATCTTGATATGCAGTATGATTGAACAGCTTGCTTTCTGGCTATAGTTTATTTGGTTTGGCTCTTCAGAATAGATTGTCCCGCATAAACTAATCAATCGCCTTTTATATTACTCATGCAACTTCGTATAGTATTCAAGCATTGGTCTAAGATAGTCGATGAGCAATACAGGTGTATTTTATTTAAGAAGTCAAATGGATGCCAAGGATTACATAAGAATCTGGTCCATTAAGAATCGCAACCAAATGTTTTGTTCTACATTAGACATACAGTGTGTGTGGATTTTACATAAATGATAGGTTTCCAACGAATTATCATTACATGTCATTTCAATATAAATTTGAGATGATTTTTTTTCTCAATCCGATTATGTTTCGTTCAATTTCGATTATGTTTAGGTAAACTAAATCCGGTTAATAAAGTCATTAAAAGTTCTGTTAAAGTAGGTCTGAATGATCCACCAAATTCACACATCTGATTACTATGTAGATATAATATTGTAAGTGTTATTTACTTAAAGAATATTGGGCTGAATGGTACATCCTCTTACTAACAAATAAATATACTTTAGACAATAGAAGACAATCATAAGAAAATCCTTTTTCATTATCTTAATCAGAAATTTTACCTCTGCGCTTTAGGGCTGTGATTATCCTTATAGAGAACTAATATGCTTATGTTTACGGTTAGTTTGAAGACAAGTGCGTTCAAACGACACTTGGTGAAATACATTCATTGTTATCATTAGTTAGTCTAAATCATTATGCACAGTGTCCGATAGTAAGTGATTAGAAATAACTGGAATAAAGCAGTGTGTAAAAGTTTCCTATTAGTTGGCATTTTTCAGCGAACTGGCAGGCCTTAACCTGCTATTATGTATCACACATAAATTATCTCTTTAGTTTTAAATAGCAATTTAAACATTAAATTCAGACTAATTTATTTGAATCACATGATAATAAGTCTTTTGGAAGTTACTTTAGTACTGTGTAATGTAGTAGTGCTAGGTTTCTAGATTTTTTACAAGAGAATAAATGGCAGTGAAGAATAGAAAAAAAGCATTTACATCGAAATAAGAAGAGGTTGACTGAAGCTTTATTCTTGAACTAAGTACTTAACGGACTGAAACTGTTTCACAATGTTATAAGACGTAATCTGGCAGTAGTGCATCGACTGAGTGCTAAAATCAATGATGATTCCTTACAAAACTACTTATTTTGGGAACTGACATTACAGTTTGTTAACTAGGATGGACTTGTATCATTTCGTTGATTTGTTATGGACTGAAGGCTGGTCAATCCCTGTTGTTATATGTGTATTGTAAGTGAATCGCCTCTATATAGCGATTATTTACAAGTACTTGCTTCAAATTTTGACTGGGAAGTGGAATTCAGGAAGCACGTTTCGTCCTATTTGGGACTCGCCTACTAGATATACTTGCATCCTAATGTTGGTGTTCACAGTGAGATTCGAACTTACTCCGTTTCATGCTAACCGTCACCACGTTAGCCACTAGACTACTGAGTCCAGACAGTCACACTCAGTAGTCAATTCGGTGAAAAGTGGTGACGTTTAGCATGAAACGGACTGAGCTTCAAATCCCTGTCTGGACACCAATAATGGAATGCAGGTACATCTAGCCGACGACTCCCTAATTGGACGAAACTTGCTTCCTGAATTCCGCTTGCCAGTCACAATCCAGCTTAAATAATGTGTTAGCTAGGTTTACATTTACTCATAAATAACAAACATTATATATATATATATATATATATATATATGAGTCACATTTTATAATTAGTTGTTACAGTTGCTAAAATCTTACTGATTACAATTAGCATTTCTTAATAGACCTCAATCCCAAACATTTGTCATTTACATTAGAATATCTGATTAAAGCACTAATCATTTCTAAAATACAGATTATAGTTACTATTGACAGATAAATAATTTTTTATTGGAAAGAAAATTGGGCTACGTTTTAATCATGTGGCATGTTCTGGAAATTTGATTTTCATTAGAGCATGTGACTTATATACTTCCTTTCTATGCAAAGGATTCACCACAAATACACACGATAATAGTTTATTAATCTATACTGAAATGTACTATCTTAGGATAGAAGCTCAGAAGTTGTGAATATTTAACATAATTTACTGTTCAATTACTACCACAAGTCAATAATCCCTATGGTGACATATTTTATAGTAATAAAATGCTCTTTTCTTCAAAAAATATAAATTGTTTCATATGGTGTGAATTAAAGAAAAACATCCATACAACATCAGCAATGAAGATAAAAGTGGACATGGCCCAATATATTATGAGATGAAAGATCAGTTTTACTTATCATTATAGCTTTGATTACTCAGTGTGTCGTTAAATTAGTTAGCTGGGTTGAAACGAGAATATCTAAAATCTAGTTTGAGTGAATCCCACTTTTATTTAAATCGTTTAGTAATAGGTTGTAAAACTAAAGTTTTGTAATCTTTGACTAATGTAATTCGTATTATGTACCGTATAAAATGACATGAACAGGATCATTTCAAACACAACTAAAGGCTTTGATTATTCGACATGTAGGCAAGCAATTCCATCGTACAATCAACCTAATATACTCGAACAACTTGACAACATGTTAAATATCCAAATCTTGCAAGCACTAACATAAGAGACACTAACGAATACAGATAATAATGTTGTTTATTTTGAGTACTAATTCGATCAATATCAAATAGTTAAAAAACATAACATCTCAGTGTATCAATAATTTACGTCACAGAAACTCGAACCTTAATACACTACTTTGTGAATAAAGAGAAACTAGATACTACTCACTGATTTAAACTTCACACACTTAATCTAATGACGATTTTATGTTTGTAAAATTAATTCCTAGGTGATAGTCAGTGTATGTTTCATAACTAATAAATATTAGATGGACAAACCATGAAGAATTGTATATAGCGTCTTAGGTGTACGGAATTTCTTTAAAATCAACTTGGTTGATGTATCTACAGTGAAATGCAGGTTAACATAATCATTGATTAGATTAGAAATCACTGGTACAAGTATATAGCGAAAAAAATATTGTGAAACAGAATGATATCTAAAATATAGACCCTCTGGAATTCGGCAATATGGTTAAATTGTGCTATTTTTGTCTAAAGACCTGCATATTCTTTGTTTGATAAGGCATAATTTTGTCAGTGAGTACTATTTGAGAGTACCGTGTTAAAACAATACGACTGTCCATTGTTTCTTGATTTCCAATAGTCGCCCTCCTCAAATCCCAGTGAAAATTAATTTGTTAATTCAGCTAACTTAAAAGAGATATTAACACTATCAGCATTTATTTTAAGAATGAAAAAGAATTCATGTGTGTAAATGAAATCAATTAGATGAGAACTATCACAATCTATCATTTCAATAATTTAAGAATTCAAATTTAGGTGATTTTGTGGAGACTGGAATTAAATTTGGTTGTTTATATTCATCACAGATAGATGTCGTTTAGGCACTATTGAAGACCAAGAAACACTGGACATCAGTCTGCGACGAATATAAACAGTCAAACTTGATACCTATCTCCACAAAACCACCTTAATTCAATTACAATATTCAGCTTACTAATGACTGACTTTAAGATGTTCCTTAAGTTTTAGTAAGAAAATATAACTTGTGCGATTGAGACCTGTCAGGAGTGAGACAGTAAACACTAATCGTAATGCTCGATCGTCTAGCTATATTACAACTTGGTTAAAGTGTAAAATGCATAATTAGACCCCCGTCGACATTGTGATGGAGATGGTTAAGCGTTCACCACATTGTTGATAAATCCCATCCTAACACGAAACAACTAACCAGTGCTCTCTGGTTTTCAGTTATACCTAACCATCATCAGTCTGCAGCTAATACAAACAACTGAAATTTTTAGAATTTATTCCATCTGAAGATAGAAAATATCATTGTATGTAATCAACATTCATTATTTAATTTTTATTCATCAACAAAATAAAAATTCAATAATAAGAATAAACCTACATCAAATTAAAAGTAATACCCCAAAGTTTCATACTAACTTCACTATTCTTTGAGAAAATAGTGCAAGTTTACTTATGTAGATTGAACATTATGTATTATGAAAATATATAGAATTCCTAGATTTATGAGCATAATCTATGTTCTGATACTTTAGTTTCATTAGTCCTAATGAATTGATATTTCACAAAATCTATCTTCAATTTAGAAAACCATCTAGACTATCGTCGACTTATGTTACTTTGTAGCATAAGTGGGATATCCATCCCTTTAATGAAAGACTAAGTTTGCTGCTTAGCAGTTTTATCTGTTTTAACTTATGGACGCATAACATAGACATGAAAACACGAGTTATGCGTAGGCTTTAGGTCTTTGATCATAGAAATCTTCTAAATATTACCCGTAAATCTTCTAATCTTGTAAATTTGATCTTTTCATACTAATAAGCTATAGCAGCATGAAATCGTGTGCATATGTGCCAGGTCATATGCTATTTGTGATACATTTATAGTTCTTTATCAATCATAGTTAACAATCAATAAGTAATATATGTAACATATCTCCTAGTTTCATCAAACTTTCATTAATATTACAAGTATATTCTTGTTACATTTATGCTTTCAACTAATAAACACGCTAGATATCTAAGTGTGAAAATAACTGTCCTATTCACTTGGAAACTAATCAGTAATGATTAACTATACAACATAAAACTTCTATATGACGTAATACTAATCTGGGAATTCGGAAACAGTTCTCCTCCTCGATTCCAACAGGAAATAGAATGTAAGGCCTACTGGTCCTGCTATAAATGCTTGACAGTCAGCACTACTAGACCAGCGCCTAATAAAAGAGTTCCCATTTGCACAAATTTGTAATATATAGTGACGACCAATCAGACCTATCGGTGATAGGTATCTCACTCTCAACATGTTTAAACTCAAGCAGTCATAACTTCTTATTAGAACTTCAGAAATATCCTGAAGTTAATCATTAGTTAACAGATTATTTTTAGTTGAGTTGTATGTGTTCATTGCAGAGTAATTTCGGTTAGGTACAACTAAAACTGGATAGTTGTTTTGTGCCAAAATGGGACTCTGTAAACCACTTTAATAAATTTTAAAAATAGTTTTTTATTATTACTGCGACAATTTATTATAAAAATTATTATTTTTAATGATTAGTCGCTATCGATAACTTTTATTTTAAATTTCCCAGTTATAAATCGATAAATGTTATGTAATAATAATTAGTCGATACTCTTTTCACTGTTAAACTCAATTAGTACCGAAATTTAGACCAACAAACTTATGAATTTCATTGAGATCAATCATGAATGTAAAGAATAAAAACAGTACGATGACAGTTAGAGTGACATATAACAAAAGTAGTAACAATATAATTGAGATATAGGAGAAGGAGACAGAGTAAGAACACCATACATGAAGTTTACTAACCAGTAAATATTTTGAACATGAATCGAAACTAACTATTATGCTATGACCGAGTAGATTATGTATAATGTTATACAAATCGACTAAAATATTTTGCCGTTATTCTTAGAATCATATGTTTCCTGGATCTATTTTTTGTAGAATGATAATGCCTGGGCTATGATTAAGAAGAATATATTTTCAGGTAGAATATCACTTATTTGTATGGAAATTTTTTTACATCACTTTAATTGTAATTGAATACATAACAAAATTCCTAGGCAGAATACAATTCAATGTTATGCAGAACAATTATCATAATGAATTAAACCACCATCTCATATATAAACACTTCTGAGTAAATATGATTGAATGTTATAAGTTGAATGTAACCTAATTAGATCAGGTCACCTCGATCCTTACAGTGACTGTTGTGCAGTGAAGAGGTAAAACCAAAGAGTGTTTTTATATTAATTATACAGAATCTGGTCTGAAAATTAGTTATTATGTTAGTCGCCTAAAGAAGATTGACTGTTTTAAAGAATTGTTTTTCTGTAGACTACTTCATTATTTTTGTTTGTATACAAATGAACACTTTTTCCTTCTTTTTATTTAGTTTCTCTTCCCCGATCCTCCCGTTCAATACATTAACTAGTAGTATATCATTTCTCATTTATGAACAAGGCGTCAGTTTACAGTCACTGTTACCCCTATTTTGTATTAATGTTAATTTTCTAAGTGGTTAATTGTATCGTTTGTTTATATGCAAATATAAAAGAATGTCCGAAACGCAATACGATTTCGCCTGCTTGTGTTCTTCCTATTCTGGCCTGGGATCGAGTGGACATCAGGTAGATATACAGGGACTAGCTAGGTAATCATTGGCGTTGTTATGTTGACCTCATGAGTACAAATCCATATCCACTAACTGATCTAATAGATCATTCATAACAGTTTTTCTTTACTTCATAACACTAGTATCCTTAATTAATTTTCATGTGGTAATCATCGTCTCATAGAATAATATTTTTAATCAAAAGGTTGCTGTTTAGCATGAATTCATCCAAATATTTATTACTTTAGTGAGATGTATAAGTTGGGTAGTTAAAAGAGATGAGAAACACGTCTATTAAATCACTAGTCACCGCTAAATATAATTTAGTATTTTTGTAATACTGATGAACCTGAGTAAAGGCATGGAAAATCCAGGAGGCAGTAAATAATTAATCTTCTCTATTATGGGCTTCTCCAGAAGCATAGATATCATAGTTTTAGATCTGTAAACTCTCGTTTACTAACTTCATTTTATTCGCTATCATTATCCATTCATAGTTGAGCTATTTATTCACATAATAGTTGAACTCACTTTTCTTACTTTCTTACTATATGCTCATGCATTCAGTTACCAGTATGAATACGATGGATTGTTATTGGAACGAATGGAGCGATTGCCTATTACTATAATTTTACGATAAATATATTTTCCACTACACTTAATTACAATAACTTTGATGGTTGAGTTCTGCACATTCAGTTCAATAAAGGATTTGATTATTCAGCTTGTTGCCTAACCATTCAAATGAATTGAATCGAGAGTGTCTGAATTGTAGTTCTAGTGAATTTTGATTATATTTGAACTACTTGGCAACATGTCGGTTAACTGAAACCTTTCATATGTTATGTTATGTTAAGAATTAAAGATCTAAAACAATTCAATCAAATCTCATCTTTTGATTAATAGAGAGACATAACCTGTAAACACAACTTAGCAATGTAATCTAACATACCATTAGCTTATTCATAAAGAGTAATCATAATCATTTTAACAGTTCATCATTATTAGATCAACTTACTATATTTGATCCATTCACAATATTCAACTCCGACATACTGAAGTCAGAATAAGCATAACAACAATAATTAGGAATTTCTAAACAAAAAATATTCACCTTTAAGATATTTGATTAGAGATTTTCTATTTGTTACTTCGTAATCACATGCTTAAAGTAGCACTACACTAACTAACCTTTTGTTTAGATTGGTTAGTGAAATATTGATTTAAGCTCTTCAATACTACTAATAATAATAGTAATTCACATGCTTAAGCCTTATCGAAAACCAATACGGCATACATACATTGTGATTATAATAAGTAGTGTGATAAATTACTACTTACTAATGATTTCTATAGAAGATTTTGCTAAAGACTAATGATGTATAAAACACTGTAATCACTTGAAATAACTCAGCTGAACAATATAAGTCCATTTAGTCAATGGAGAAAAAGCAGAAAATGAAAACAAATCGATGAAGAAAAAACTTCTGTTTAACAATTAGCCTAACTTGGCATAAGATTTCTTTATGATAGGTATTAACTGACGTGGACTTAATGTTATGCAGTTCTTAAGATTAAATCAAGCTCATGGTTACAATTTGTCCAAGCTTTACATCAGTATCTAGTTGATTAACTGTATGTTTGTAATCAAATAATTTACATCTTAATGATGAAGCTTCTAATTTTCTTATATTCAAATTGATACCATGAAAATAATGGATGTTCAGATCAAAGAAGTTAGTAGAATCTTGAAAACTATCAAAGAAGTTATTCAATGAACCGAAATTCTATGTCAATAGTCGTGTTAGTATTAATCCAGATAGAATGAAATTAAGGTTTCATCTCTAAGCTCTTAATTCTATGACATACGAACAAAGATTGATAAACGATTTGATGCTTCTGTACTAAATGATGAATATGGACGGAATCGGTGAATACAATTTACATGATGTCATAAATTCCTTCTTAATCAATAGTTTAAGACAAAATAAAATAGATCAAAAACTTTTCTTTGATTTAGCAGAATAAATGAAACATTAAACAGGAAATCTTTATATTGAAAACGAATAGCAATATCCTTCTACCTGTTACATACTGTCAGTATATGAACAAACTGTAAATGCATACACTTAAATACAGTTAACAACTTTATTTTCTCTGAACTGGAAGCAGTGACAGTGATGTGTCTGCCTCATTATGTGTCTTCTTCTAAATCTGGAATTTCAATACTTTCAATTGAAAATTCTTACAGCCTACTTTATTTAGTACTGAAAATATTGTTCAGAACTACAACAAAATCTTCACAGTTATACTACTTATTTTATAGAATACAGTTTCAAAACAGTCATTCTACTGAATTATAATTCATTTCCACACAATCTACAAATTGTATTTTATCAGTTATGTACACGTTTATTTCAGTAGATTTATTAATCTACTTTCTTTAGAATATATGAAAAATATATTTGGAATTACTACCTGACTATTGAGACTATTAGGAATAAATGTCGCACGCAAACCAGTAATCTTATTACAATCTATTCAGTGTAAACCTAATAACATGATAACAAATGAAGACACACCAAACGTCATCTACAAAATCAACTGCTCTAACTGTGATATACACTACATCAAGAAAAGCGATCAACCTCTCCATCTTCGCTTACATGAAAATCGATTAGCCGTCAAGTACTACGTGGTATCGTTACTTATATCAATGCATATGGACTATTATGGACACAATTTTGATTGAAAAAACTTAATAGTTTTCAACAGAAGATACAAAGTAGACTAGAGAATTTTAGAAGCTTGGCTTTCAGATCAACAAGCAGTCAATCAACAAGTTGAGATATAAGCAGTTTATCAGCTAATTAGAAAACTAATAAATAACTGCAATACTAAGGATTAGATCACGAGGGATGGAAAATCAAAATAAATGTGTTAAACGTGCCAGAACAAGTATCAATGGCAACCAGTCAAATTCAACTTCGACAGAACAAACACAGTCATTTGTGGAGAAATTTACATAGCTCACTTTTATCAGAAGTTGGTGTGGATGAAGTTGTCCAGAATGACGATAAAAGCTCCGCAATCAAATCGTCCAGCTCATAGATCACAATTCATTAAAAAATAGTGAGTTGTTTACATTAAACGCCAGTGTGCAATTGTAAAACAAGATACTGTTTTCACAATAATAAGGATTTCACAAACATTCATGTGGTTATAAAAAAATTTTATTATCACTGTTTAAATGTTATTCCAAGCACATATATGCAAATCATATTAACACTGACATTCTCGTATGCTTAAAGTATAATATAAGTTGAATAACCTGTGAAATCGGTTATAATTTTGACATTGCCAATCACCCATTAACCCTAGTGTGTCGGTGTTTAACGAAATCTCAGTCTGGATTCAGAAAGTTTGTTTGCCTTTTATATAACTTGTGCTGTATGTGAAAAAGACGGAATATCCGCTACTCGAAAAAGGCCCAGTTTGTTGAGCAGCAGTTAGCTTTGTTTTGTTTCAGGTCTTTAATCACAGAAGTATTCAAAATATCGCCCGCATATTTATAAATTATGTTTTCATTCATTTTGTTCCCTTTATTTTCATGAATAAAAGAGAAATAAATGTTTTTTTAATTCCCTATTGGTTGTCGTCAATCATATGCAACCCATGATATCAAATAATCAAAATTCAAGCTACATTTAACAAACATATAGTGCTATGATTCGGTTGGAACCTACATAGAAAGTCTTTAAAGATGGTGTAAATTCCATTCAAATAGGGTTAACAAGAATGAAAAAATATTGCAAATATGCAGAAGATGCAAAAACAGAAGTTCTGGAAAATCAATACAGCACAAAAAAATGTAAATGTACAGTCCTAGTAAGTGACTTAACTCCGCCCGCAGCTCTTCTAGGGTTGTTGCCGGTCCCAAGCCCGGGTAAAGGAGGAGGGTTGGGCATAGTGCTAGCACCCCTATCCCGTAAAACTCAAGTTTGCTAAAAAAACGCTAACCAGAATAAACAAACCTAACCATTTAAACTCTGCCCTGGAAGTGGAAGGAACCTATATGACGCTTCATGATGAAAGCCGAGATTCTTCGGAAGTCATGAGGCCGATGCCACCCCTTCTAACGACCAGTGCAAAAATTTTTATAGGTACATGGAATGTTCGGACAATGTGGAAGACAGGCAAGACTACCCAGATAGCAGCAGAAATGAAGAGATACAATTTAACTGTGCTCGGGATCAGCGAAACGCATTGGACTCAAACTGGACAGAAAACATTAGCCACTGGAGAGGTGCTAATATATTCCGGGCACGAAGAGGAAAATGACCCACACACCCAAGGAGTTGCTCTGATGCTGTCTAAGAAAGCGCGCAATGCACTTGTAGGATGGGAACCACATGGACCCAGGATCATCAAAGCATCTTTTAAGACAATGAAGAAGGGGATTACAATGAACATCATCCAGTGTTATGCACCCACCAACGACGGCAACGACGAGGACAAAGATCAGTTTTATGATAGGCTTCAGTCAATTATAGCGAAGTGTCCAGGAAAGGATCTGACAATCCTGATGGGGGACCTAAATGCCAAAGTCGGAATGGACAACACCGGTTACGAAGACATCATGGGACGACAAGGACTGGGAGAAAGAAATGAAAATGGTGAAAGATTTACAAATCTTTGCGCTTTCAACAAAATGGTTATAGGTGGTACAATGTTCCCCCACAAACGCATACACAAGGCTACATGGATCTCACCGGATCATACTACAGAGAATCAAATTGATCATATATGCATCAATAAAAAAATTCAGAAGATCAATGGAAGATGTGAGAACCAGGAGAGGAGCTGATGTAGCTTCAGACCACCACCTAATGGTTGCCAAAATGAAGCTGAAGCTAAAGAAGCAATGGATAACTGGAGCAACAGCATTAAAACAGTTCAATACAACCTCTCTTCGGGATACTGACAAACTCAAGGAATTCAAAATAATTCTCAACAACAGGTTCCAAGCCTTACAAGATCTGCTGAACGAGGAAGAAACCACTATGGAGGACAACTGGAAAGGAATCAAAGAGGCACTAACTTCAACTTGTCAAGAGGCTCTGGGCTGCAAGAACTACCATCATAAGGAATGGATTTCCACAGAGACCCTGAGCAAAATTCAACAAAGGAGGAACAAGAAGGCAGAAATCAACAACAGCCGAACTAGAGCAGAAAAAATCAAGGCACAAAATGAATACACAGAAGCAAATAAACAAGTAAAGAAGAGTATTCGAGCCGACAAACGGAAGTATATCGAAGGCCCTGCAACGATAGCGGAGAAAGCTGCAAGAGAAGGAAATATGAAACAGCTATACGACACAACGAAAAAACTGGCAGGGAAATATAGTAAACCAGAGCGACCGGTCAGGAACAAAGAAGGCAAGCTAATCACCGAGATTCAAGAACAAAGAGACAGATGGGTAGAACATTTCGAGGAACTCTTGAATAGACCAGCTCCACCAAACCCACCACACATCGAAGCAGCGCCTACAGACCTCCCGATTGATGTCAATCCACCAACGATGGAAGAAATCAAGATACCTATAAGACAGACCAAAAGTGGGAAAGCAGCAGGACCTGACAATATACCAGCCGAAGCACTCAAGTCAGACATAGACATAACGGCGAGGATGCTCCACGTTTTATTCAAGTGGATCTGGGAGGAAGAACAGGTGCCGGCAGACTGGAAAGAAGGATACCTTATCAAGATACCAAAGAAAGGGGATTTGAGCAAATGCGAGAACTACAGAGGAATCACACTATTGTCAGTACCAGGCAAAGTCTTCAACAGAGTGTTGTTGAACAAAATGAAAGATTCAGTGGATGCTCAACTTCGAGATCAACAGGCTGGTTTCCGTAAAGATCGGTCATGCACAGACCAAATTGCAACACTACGCATCATCGTTGAACAATCAATTGAATGGAACTCGTCATTGTACATCAACTTCATCGACTATGAGAAGGCGTTTGACAGCGTAGACAGGAGATCATTGTGGAAACTTCTTCGACACTACGGTATACCACAGAAACTCGTCAACATCATCCAGAATTCTTACGACGGACTACAGTGCAAAATTGTGCATGGAGGACAGCTGACAAATGCATTCTCAGTAAGAACCGGTGTCAGACAAGGCTGTCTGCTCTCGCCTTTCCTCTTCCTTCTAGTGGTTGATTGGATCATGAAAACCTCTACATCTGAGGAGAAGCACGGGATTCAATGAACAAGTAGGATGCAACTTGATGATCTGGACTTCGCGGATGATCTAGCACTCCTATCCCATACACAACAGCGAATGCAAGTGAAGACAACCAAAGTAGCAGCAACCTCAGCATCAATAGGCCTGAACATACATAAGGGAAAGAGCAAGATCCTGAAATTCAACACCAAGAGCACCGACCTAATTGAACTTGATGGTGAAACTCTGGAAGAAGTAGATACCTTTACATACCTGGGAAGCATCATCGATGAACAAGGAGGATCCGATGCAGATGTAAGGGCAAGGATCGGCAAAGCCAGGGCAGCATTCCTACAGTTGAAAAACATATGGGACTCCAAACAACTGTCTACCAATCTCAAAGTTAGACTCTTCAACTCAAACGTCAAGTCAATTCTTCTCTATGGAGCTGAAACGTGGAGAACTACTGCAAACATCCTCAGGAGAGTACAGGTATTTATCAACAACTGTCTACGTAGAATATTGAATGTCTGTTGGCCGGAAACCATCAGCAACAGCCTACTTTGGAAAAGAACAAATCAGCTTCCAGCTGAAGAAGAAATCAGGAAACGACGTTGGAAATGGATAGGACATACACTGCGGAAATCATCAGACTGTATCACGAGACAAGCACTAACTTGGAATCCGGTTGGAAAACGGAAAAGAGGAAGGCCAAAGAACACCCTGCGTCGAGAACTGGAAGCAGACATAAAAAGGATGAACAGTAACTGGAGACAGCTGGAAAGGATTGCTCAGGACAGAGTTGAATGGAGAAGACTGGTAAGCGGCCTATGCTCCTCCAAGAGGGGTAACAGGCATAAGTAAGTAAGTAAGTAAGTGACTTAATCAAAAGTAGATGTTTCTTCGTTGAAATGTTTCCCATTTGAATGAAGTTTCGCCATGGAAACGTAGTGTACTAATAAACATAGACTGCAGTACTTATCACAATAAGTAAAATTTAATGGATCACATTACAGATAGCATAATTAACTACATATACAATAATAGTAAGGAAAGCAGTAATAATGACAGATCAAGCAAAGTTTCTGATATGATCCGGAAAAATTATATTTTACTATAGTAAAAAGAAAAACGTTCTTTCTATGCCTTCTACTAGCATGAATATTGAGAATATTTATCTATTTTTTTGGAAATAGTAGATAATCTTACACTTAGTGAACTTGTAAGAAATGTGAATGATGTAAGACTGGTAATATCATCCTTATTCATTGTTGTTTTTAACCCTTCTAAGTGAATGACTATCATTCAGTCTAACTTAATTGGTTAAGTCGATTATCTCGAAGCTATTAAATGTTCTACATTACGAATACTCGACTTTTTAACATATTAATGCAACTTTGTAAGTCTTAATAATAGTCTCTACATCATACATCAAGCTACTAACGCTGTCTTTTTTTAGATGGTTAATAAAAACTTTGAAATAAACCATCATTCATGCATTGAAACAATAGACCAATTTGAAATTAAAAGGTCTCCTTTTCTGTCAATCATTTTTTAGTTAATAGCTAATTATTCAATTCATATTTATTACGTAATTGGCAAAAAGAAAACCATTTCTTGTTTAAGTTGGCTTGTGACTGGCAAGCGGAATTCAGAAAGCACGTTTTATCCTATTTGTGGCTCGTCGGCCAGATATACTTTCATCCCAATGTTGTTGTTCGCACATGGATTCAAACTTGGTCCGTCTCTAGCTAAAAGTCACCACATTCACCACTGGACTACTGAATGCAGTGAGTGTCACTTGTGCAGCGAGAGCATATGTAGTCTAGTGCCAAACTCTGCAGCGTTTAGCACAAGATGTACTGATCTCGAATCCCTATGTGAACAACAACACTGGGATGCAAGAACACCAGACGACGAGTCCTAAATAGGACAAAACGCGCACCCTGGACTCTGCTTGCCAGTCACAATCCAATTTGAACAATACTTGTGAATAATCTCTATATAGAGGACATCGGCTTACAATGCTCAAATAGCGATAGTGACTAACCAGCTTCAGACCATTACAAATCAACCGAATAATAGAATTTCACCCTAATTAAAATCATTTTTTGTTTACAACTTGTTCAGCTTTATTACGTAATACATTTATACTCACATTAAACACAATGTTTACCTTTCATAAAGGATACTGCGAACGAAGGTATATTTCGTTTATTTTATAATTTTTATCAAATCTTTACGCTAATCTATACCTAATTTATAATAGTGATAAAATGATTATTAAAACAAGTTGTGGTGTGTTAGAGATAATAAATTTTAAAGGTGACTATGCAAATAACTTTTAGTAGTTAACAAGGCAATTTCAACATAAGAGTGAATAACGTAAGTATAGTCCTCACAAATGAAATGAGGAAGAATAATAAGTTTTAAAGATTTAACGCGTCCATTCATTGGCCGCATTCACCTTAGATGAAGAGCGTAATCATAACATCTCGTTTTTAGATATCTTACTAACAAAAAGAGTGAATAGTATATTAAAGTATGTTACGAATATCTGATTCAGCTTGTCAATAAACTCATTTCTACAGTTCTTTACCACTAAGATACAAAAGGAAATCACTGAAAAGTCTAACTCGTCGTGCTAGATGTATTTACTTCATGGGTACTAATGAAGAAGAGTTAACCATCATTCATAATATGCTCAGTATAAACGTGTTTCCATTAGCATTTATAAATGAACACGTGAAGCAAACAGAAGTAAAATTAGGAACCATTACTGCCCCTAAAAACCAATATTTTTTCAAATTACAATTCTTAGATGACAATACTGGTGAAATTACGATGAATTAGAAAGTGTTTTAAAAATATCCTGCTATAAGAACAGAAAATAATTACAGACTTCCCGAATTCCTTCCTTATCCAAGTGCATATGCCAGTTCAACTGAGATTGTGGAGCCACTTACACAATGTGTACCAGTCGGTAGGTCGATCATAGAATTTTTGAATATCACCTAACATAGTAGTGTAAAAAAACAAGTAAACGATAACTAAAGAACTGTATACTTGCACATTTAGCTTACACGAAACATGTAGTAGATGTGAATAAACGTTTTGAAAACTATTTGCTGACTGGTTTACAAATGGATCTTTTACATGTGATAGAAGTCATTAATATCCCTTCCTTATTAAACCATACCTACGTGTACATAAGAAACTTGTGCAACATCTTTCCTTACGTTGGCCATTGTAAATGCTAAAACTCGAATGGTTTATAAATGACTTAATCAACTAGCTTCTTGCACTGCTATTACTATTGTGCAGATTAGCTAATGGGTAAGCAATCCTAATTTGGCGAAAACAGAGTAGGTCATAAAATAATACATACAATACTTTCAAGCATTAATTTGCACATCCTCTGCGTTGTCTGCACTGTATCGTTTCTCAGCCTGCTTCTCTTAGTTGTTCTCGATTGTCCTCTGTGTTTCAATCCTGTTTCACTTCTTGTCCTCTCGCAACTCGTCTTGTCTGCTGTTTACTGATTCTTCCCAATTTACTTTGACGCTCTGCTACCTACTACTTATTGATGACTTATAAGTAGTATCCACCACACTCGCCCCTCCATTAAATTGCTGTGCTCGTATGCGCGCTGACCTTCTTGCCTCTGCGGTCGCTGGTTGTTCTTGCGTATTCGCTCCATCATTCCAACACATCCATCTTTGCAATTGACTTATGTTTACACGCTTCTCTTTGTTGTCCTTCTTGATGGTGTATACCGGTCCACGACTAGCGATGACTGTAAACGGGCCCTCCCATTTGGGGAGTACTTTCTTCGAGCCTAGTCCACTACCCGTTATGCTCCTCTGTCCTCTACACTTCACCAGATCTCCTACTGAAAAGTGTCTCAGCTGATTCCCATGATGCTGTTCTGATCGTTTAACGTCCATATCCTGTTTCCGTCGTATGTTTTCCACCGCTTGTTTCCGCTCTTCCTTCCATTTCCTATCATTCCACTTTTGTGGCTGAGGCCAGGCGATGTTGTTGCCTGGCAGTCGTGGTCTCCTTCCGTACATCAGCTGGAATGACGACTTCTTTGTTGTTCCTTGATTCGAGGCCCGATGTACTAATAATATCATCGGTAATTCCGTCTCCCAGTTACCCCTCTTTGCTGCCAACCACTCTTTTAGAGTGTGATTATTTCGTTCAGTTAGTCCGTTGGTTTGAGGATGATACGGTGTTGTTCTGACTCTTTTGATACCTAACTGCCCAAGGCGAGATGTGAACTCCTCACTCTCGAAACATGGACCCTGGTCGGTCAATATCATTCTCGGGACGCCGTGGTCGGCCACGATGTGCCGCATCACTGCTTCGGTCACCGTCTTTCCTCGTTGATCAGGAATCGCCACAGCCTCTACCCAACGCGTAGCATGCTCGGTCATCACTAACACTTACTGGTTACCGCTCGATGTCTGGGGAAATGGACCCATTACGTCCACTGACCACAGATCGCCTACTGTCGTTACGGGAATGGGCTGTAACGAAGTGCGTATGCATTTATCCCCTTTCATTAACTGACATTGGGGGCAGGCGAGGACGTATCTCATCACGTCTTCTTGCATTCCTGGCCAGTAAGCACTCTGTCTCAGGAGGTCAGTGGTTCTTGCGACACCTGTGTGTGCTAATTGGTGGCATTCGCTGATTAGTTCATGTCGTAATGGCTTTGGAATTACAGGTATCCAGCTTCCATCATTGTCTTTCCATGTTAACACTCCAGCTGCATTTAATCTTAATCTGTCCTTTTGGCTTAACAACGTCTTTACCTCTCTGCTAAAGTGCACTGATTCGTCATCCACTGCTTCAGTTAACGCTCGTCTCACCGTCCTAAGCGTTGGGTCTGCTTTCTGGCAACGAAGTAGTCTTTCTAGGTCTGTTTGCACTCTGTTGACTCCACAGGCTACTTCCGGTAAGCTAGCGTCCACCACACTATTACTACACTTACTATTATTATCACTGTCACAATTTTGATTCTTTCCTTAACATCAAAAATTATTGCCCCTCATATTGCTATAACAATGACATGCACGTAATTATTACGTAACCGTTTTTTTGTATTAAATTTTATGCTATAACCTTATTAATCCCCTCAATAGATATTTTGTGATGAACAACGCAAGGTTCCATTCAACAACTATTATTTCATCCTTACACTTTATAAAACTACTATTACCTCATTCACTCTCATGTCATAATCCCTTTGTTACTTATTTGAAATTATTTGCTCAAGTACCTTTGTAATATTTTTATTTCTAACACACCACCACTTGTTTTTGTGATGATTTGATTACTAAGGTAAATTGGATATAGATTAGTGCTGAAGTTTAATGAGACACTAACTGAAATGAAATGTTTCTTTGTCCTATTCATCTTTTCTGAATGCCTAAATGAGAAATTTTTCGGCTGTTAAAAACAACTTTATTATATGGTGTAGGATTGAAAGTTTACTCAATTGTAAAAGATAAGGAATAATTAGTTAACGTAAATAATCATTGATGATTAATGTTTTAAGTAGTTCACACTAGATAATACATATTGACATGGATTTATCCATAGCCTCGTTTGTTCCATAACTGTGACGCTTTACATTAACTGACGGATATGATGTGCTAATGTTTGTAATTATTAAATTTGTCATTAAGATGTTGTTAGTGATTTGTCATAGCTGTGAAGTAGTTTCTCAACCTTCCAGTATGCGACATATAACGAAAATGCCTAACTAACCATTAATATATAGATCTACTACTTTAAGGAAAGTCAGTAGTGATGAACTCACTTTCGAAATTATTCCAGCTAGGTGAGAGGGGGCAAGTAGAGTATTTCGTTCGTGTTTACTTGTCTATCAAAACTTACTGTTCGGTATTTGAAATTCATTTATGTTGAATTGTAACTTGTTGAAGATAATGTAAACATTTTGAGAATAATTATCATCACTATTTGTTATCAAACGACAAACTGCTGAATCAAGAACTTAATTTATCTGTATTGGTAAGTCCATACTTATTATCCAAAATTTATTTAAATCAGTAAAAATAGAGTTTAACAATCCTAAGAATTTGTATTCAATTAGTAATCAAATCTAAATTTGAATTCAGTAGTATCAGATGAATTATTCTCCAGTTTCATATTCAGCTTAGAATACTATAAATGGTCTGTGAGAAATTATTATAATTGTGAAACCTATTGGAATTAACGTTAACACTCCATAACACAATCACATTACTCTGTTCTATACAAGCATAAAATATGCACAACTGTGATGTCGTCTATAAAGTAAATTTTATCACCTGTGACAAATATTGTACTGCACAGAACAGTAACAATCTATGCCTTCTACATACATGGGCACACATAGTCTAACAAAAGGCTGTATGATGTCTTATCACTAAGATTAATGCACATCAACGATTGTGGAAACATACACGATATCAGAGAACTTATTCAATCATATCACTGATAGCAATTAACTGTAAAATGATACACATCGATGTGTATCTAATTTCATTAATTGTCTCACTTCCAACAAATCTGACCACAGGTGAGGCGTTAGCCACTATGAGGACACTTAACTTGACCCTTTTGATGGAATCAAGGGCTTGTACTAATAAAGGCTCCCACACTAAAAAGAAAAGGCTGTCGAGTGCTCCCTACTATCGAATGGTGTTCTACCAACATCAATTTCTTTGAATCCAATCAAATGAACTTAGTACCAATCTCCACAAAACTATATTATTTCAATAGCTTATCTATCAACGCATGCTGAATAGATCAATTACTTAATCCATCACAAGACTAGTGTTTAAAGGAAGAGGCTAGTCAATAAAAATGACTAAACCAAAGCCTACAAAGATGAATAATCACATAGTAGATCAACTAAGTGAACTAATTTTAACTTTCATGAAATAACTACAAGGTTTATTTCTATTCAAATTCGGCACTAATTATATGTTGTTCAGATGAACATTGACAATTTCACATTTAGATCATCTTGAACACAAAACACATCACTACTATTTAAATGTGACTTTTATGAAAACGCTAGAAATCATCTGGTTACTGTGTTTAGAAATCGATATGCATGTGTTAAATTGATCCTATGATTCCCTCCTTTTTCAGTAATTCATGATGTAGACACTGGAATAAATTTTATAGTGGTTTCAAATAATGAAAATTTGGAGAATCGATTTTTTTATTTTCACTTGGTGACTACTAAGATTTTTTAATTTTCGTTGATAAAACGTTCATTCAAGCACCAGTCAGTTTTTATTTTCGTCTTAACACGTGAAAAATATGTTAACTTTAGTCAAGCTTAGTAGAATGAGGTTATATCACAAGATTTACACAGATAATGGCCTAATTCTGTTTCACGATTAGTAGAATCATTTTGGTGTCAAACATTTAAATTAATCTCTTCAGTGTATTTGACAAAGGTTGCCTAGGTATTTTTCCGAATAAACGTTATTAAATTCATTATTATGTTATATATTCCAAAGATGGCAGTACGAAAGTGCAGTGAATGATAAGTTAAATATCAACCCTATTTACCTAAAGCTGTTACTTAGAAAAGGCTCTTTATCAATATACTAACTTGAAAATACACCTGAATTACAACTGAAATAAACAATAATTTAGATTATTATCGACATAAAAGAAAACCTACAGTAAATACAAAAATGCCACCTGTAATCAGCCAATAATGAATATCACCGGTATACACACATTCACTGGCGCGATTATTTAAACATTCTGGCATATGTACACATTAAATTTTCATCACTATGTGATGACAATGAATATCTATTTTATTCTAATCCAGCATTATTTTGATAATGAAATAACATAACATAACATTAAGGGGAATAGTGAATATAAATATAACAATAAGTTGTCATGGACAAATAACTACAAAATATGGAAATACATGGTATGTTTTCTTTACTAGGTAACTAATTCTAATTTTAGTAAAACAACTCAATGAAGTAAAAAGAAAGAACAAAAAAATAAATCATGGATAAATGAAACTGATGTTCATTAGACGATGTATTCAATTTGGGAAGTGACTAAACATGAAATTGGCATAAACTAATTAATCACAAGAATCTAACACGTTTTATTAAACAAGAACAAATTCCGAAAAAAAAATTCACTAGGCAACAATTAGAAACAAAAATTTTTAAGTACAATCATCAATTGATTTGTTCTCATTTGCATACAAGTATATGCATTGAATAGAAAATAGACAACAACATTAAGAACGTACAACACAGATTAAATGGTAGGCAGATGCACAGAACATGAAAGCGAATTCAATAAAATAATCTGTAAAGTATTCATATCATATAATGATTTTTCTTTGTAATAAGTAATATGTTTAATTGTTTACATTCATGATAGATGAATATTGGTTGTGTACTGACATTTGACTAGTTCTTCATGATTTCCCATGATACCCAACTAACATCAATCTGTATGATAAATACAAAGAATATAAACACAAGTTCTCTTTTTTTATTTTTCTATTATATCATTTTGTTTATTGAAAATAATGAATACATTGAAGTGAGTGTGATATACGATAATGACATTTATTTGTGAATAACTAAACAATATGATACTTATAATGTAATATGAAAGTAATGATAGTGAATATCACGATTTTATTAAGGAATGCTGATATTATAGTGCATAATTACTACTACATAATTATTGTTAATGATAACAACATAGAAATACGATGAGATTATTACTTATGCATATTGTAAAATGAATATTAAACTGAAATTTTTTTTGTTTTTTCAAGTATTGGTTGTTTTTTTTTGCTTTTTTTTCTTCATTTTCTCTTAGAAACAAAAAAAATATCAATTGATCATAATCAGTTTTATCATTTACATGATTTTAAAAAATTTTTAATTTTTATTGTTTTCTTTATTTTCTCTGAATTATTCACTTCATTGTGTTCATCAGTTATTGTAGATGAATTAATTTCATCATTTTCATGTAGATTAATTTCATGAATCTCTGAACTTTCAGGATCAATTAAAGCTGAATGTAAATTGAGAGAAACAAAAAAACAACTACATTGATTACTATAGAAAATATTATTTACAAGTAGAATAATCAATTTTTAATTGATTAAATACGTCAAAGATTGATGTTTTTGAGAGGTGAAAACTTGTTACTAGTGGAGTTCAAACTTGTTTGGAATGAGATAGTTCATATCAGTCACAAGGGATGATCGTCGTCACAAATTAATGTAAGGAGGGGATGCTACCACCGAAGCCGGTTGATCCAGTGTTTCAGAGGCTTAGGCGTTTGTCAACCTGAACCAGCTGTAAAGAAATTTAGCGTGCACCCTGCTAGAAGTCCAATATTAGAAGGAAACAGATGTTCAGTGCTACTTGGTTTTATACGATACTCTGCCAATGTGGAGTTGTAACACATTCAGTCAACTGAAAATACAAATCTCCACAAGCTATCTAAATTTAGTTAAAATATTATAAATTAGTTGTCAATTTATACATTAAATTGATTAAAGAAACCATTATGCTGGCATGTAAATCAAATATCTGAAAACGATTAGAAGTTAGTTGAAGCCCGAACAGCAAAGTAGAGATTACGAAAGTGGGTGACAAATGTTAGAGTCACACAAGGAAAGTCAGTTAGTTTAAAATAAGTGGTATGCATTAATGAACAGTACAAACTTTAAAAGACAAACGTTCCGAATAACCTGCCTATCACTTTCAACCATCTTTTTTCAGTATATAAAGCGGTTGTTCAAAAGACGAAATTTTCCGAATAATTAGACGCCATTTCAGTAGTTTGAAGGCAGCATACTTACCACAGGATTATCTAAGATACCTGTTTATGATTGAAAGTTTGGAGTTATAAATTAAAATAACAGTTATACAATTCAGGTTCTTTTACAATAGCTTTTTCATCAATATTAACTTACTCTATATAAAACCTAAATACCTGTCAAAAAATGCTTAGAAGTCATATTGACAGTAGCGTAGCTAATTCAAAAATCAGCATACGCAGATCATGAATACTATCTTACAACTTAAGGTAATGTTGTTAACCGCATATTACACATTTACCAAGTTTAAATGAAACGAAACCTTCCAGCATAGTAACTAATTCATATGTTCCTAATCAAAAAATGTTCTTAACTATTGTCAGTACTTTCATACTGGTAAAATTATTACCTACAAGACAATTCCTAAGATATTGTTCATTAAACAAGAGATTATATTGATACTACTTTGTTGAAGTATATTCAGCGTAATTATTTGCAAACCATTACTGTACATTATAGTAAACAATTAATTTACAGTCTAAAGAACAAATGTAAATGTTATACACTGTAAAATTTATATTCTTTAAATGAAACCTACTTGGACTATTTAAAGAGCAACGATGTTGAGTTAGACGAGGTGTACAGAGGTATTTTATTCTCTAGAAAATGTAAATAAATAAAAAAAGTTAGTAAAAAAACATTCAAGCATTTTATGATTGTAATTAATGTATTCATTATGAAAGTATTCACAAAATTACATTGTTTATGTGTACAATTAATTATAGTTGTACAGAACTCATAGCCAACTAATGGTATTATTTGAGGAGATCAGATGAAAATGTTCATCTATTCACTTGTTACATGTACATTCAATGAATATAATTTTAAGTAATAATAAAAATAATCGACTTGAGTAGAGTATAGAAATAAGCAGATGAAATACTTTAGTAACCGAGAAAACTGTTTCAATAAACCAATGATAGAGGCACTACTGACCTTATGAATACCATGAATTCGAATTAAAAATCTATTTTATAGGCAGCTAGGAGAAGCTAAAATTTGTATTAAAGCTTAAAATTAGTAATTTTAGTTAAAATTAAGCTCGTAGTATTAGAAATATAATTTCTTTGACAGTTTTGGTGTCCAAAAGGAAGTTTCACAGTAGGAATTGTTAACGAAGAGAACTCTCCATTTCTGTGACAGATTTATTTGTCAATATATTCAGATGGAAGTTAGCTCAACCAAGAGACTTTATCATTTGGACTAAAATCGTCAGTCCAGCCTTCCATCTTAATAACAGTGAAACTGGAACAAACATAGGGAGTCAAATTATTGGTGGCAAATTACATAAGGTTGGGAAAATAGTTTGCGAAACCGTAAGAAAAATGTACGAAAAACCTTAGGTTTTACTACCCTGATATACGTTTCTCGGGCTGCGGCACTTTATCGAGTCTTACATTACGTTTTTCTCAGTTTCACAGTACAGAGCATTAAAGCTGATAACAGCATACGTCTTGTAAATTAATATTTGCAGCAAGTTTTAGAAAGCCAGGTTATTGCTGTGATCTTGTTCAAAATGTTGCCAAAGCTAGTGTAAGGTAGGTCAAAACATAGAGTAACGTTGGGTAAAACGCAATGTAGTTCCAGAAATAGCTATGAATTTTTTGTAAAGTTGTGATTTAAAGTAACGAATAGGTTTATAACAGTAAATAATACTTATAAACAGTTGTATTATTACTTTAGAATAGATTTTGCATCGTTAAAGGAAAAAAAGGCTAATTAAACTTTGCCTTCTGTCCCCACATTGAAAATTTGAGTGAAACGAGATTTTTAGTAAGAACCTTCCATTCACATAATTTATGATCAAAACCACTATGACATACATCAATCTGTAGATAAATGATTGCTTCTTAGCAAAGAATTTTGTGTGGGAGGCACATTTTAACTAGTCTTTAATCCAAATTCTCTGAGAGTGACCTGACGACTTTTCAATCACATAGATGAATATCTTTATCGTCGTTTCTATGGCTTAACAGCCGCGATATAGCTAAAGAAAACTAAGATTTATTTATTTACCATGAAAATGTTTACATTCTCTGTAACATAAATTCTTTATTTTCAATAAACCTTTAAGAAATCTGTATTCTCATTGGATTATAGTAATTAGTGAATTGAAACGATAATTGACCAATTCATTAATTAAGCGCGAGTATTTCAAGTGTCATATTTGCTCGTTCGTATACTATACTCGGGCCAAAAATCTTCACAAATCTACCTGTTATTTCAACTGCCCTTATTGACCTTTCGTAGAATGTATGTAAATACGCCAACCTTATTGGTATGTAGTATAGACAACATAATAACTAACAACAACTAAATACCTATTTTATTAGAAAGTGTAATCTTACTATTTTTTTTAATTTTTAAGTAGTTTACAATCTTAAATAAATATAAAATGGAATTTCATTTACTATTACGTATAAATGTTTTCTTCAATTTAATCCTTTAAAACATGAACATTACTTCATCTCAGTAGTTAAATCATCCAAATAAAAGATTCTGATAACAATAAACGCTTATCATTAGAAAAGTAGAAAATACAAAAACTAATTCACTTAACATTTAAAAACATGAAAGTTCATGTCATAAATGATTGTCAAAATACTGAAAAGAATCAATAATGCAAACACAACAAAAAAAAACATGTAACTAATTGCATTCCATTTCATTGTGAAGAATGCAAAATTCTGCTGAATGAAAGTATTAAGTTATAGGATAGGTAACATATATTATGAAGTAAACTCTAATAGTAACTAAAATAAACAGAAAATATCCATTCAAGCATGTAATATATGAATGTGATTTAGTGAAGAGATGCCTTTCGATCTGTTCGTTTTCAGTCAACACAACCATATGTATATATAATTTTAATAATACAGTAACAGTTAATCAAATCTGGTAACAGTGATAAGTGTACAAACCGAAAGAATCACTGAATTAAGGTGATTTTATGGAAATAGGTATGACGTTTAGTTGATTGCATTCGTCACAGAATGATGACGGTTAAGTACTATTGAAACCCAAAGATCATGAGACAGCTACTTTGTTCTTGTATTAATCTTTCCATCAGTATACATACCCGGTCCCACCAGTTTGTCGAAACCATGACCTTCAGGCTTATAGTCGAGCACCTGACCGTTTTCAACACTCTGTCGGTCAATGTCTTATAGTATAACTCCCACCTCTATAAGTCTCTGATATAGCACTCTGATCAGTCTGTATCAAAAGGTAATGTGTCCCCTCCCTGATATGTTAGAACTATACCAATTATCTTTTCCTGTAAAAACTGAAGATCGTGGGTTCACTCCACTAGAATATAACACCTATTAAGTTATCTATGGTATTTATTATTGCCAAATCAACACTAATCTGTAATAAATACAAACAGTTAAAAAGAATTCTTATTTGCATTATTAAGCTCTAATCAATAATAAGAACGAATTTTATAGAAATGATGTGAAGGGATTGGTAAATTTTGAAAATAAACTGTATTCAAGTTGCATAAATTGACATGGAAACAAGAATAAATCATTTAGAATCAATAATGTAGAGCGGAGAGCGATAGTATAAAAAAATACCTGAAAGAGGTGAGAATGAAAATAGCAAAATATATAATAATCAGGGATAAAGTAAATGGTAAATAACCTAGAAGTTTACTAGCTGGGTCCATGACAATGCGGTTAAAATTAATATTTGTGCATATATATGTATCAGAATCCTCTGTGTATAGTGAAGGTTTCATAGCAGGATGAAAGACGGAAATATGTTGCTTTCTGAAGGGTTCTGTTCACTTTTGTAAATTATTTTAAAAGATGAATTCTATCTGATCTGGTTACTATGACATTCGTTTCTAAATATGATTGAAGCCCAAAATGTTAAGGATAATTTTTTTTAAAAACTGAGGTGGTTCTATGAAGATAGGTATTAAGTTTAGTTTATTTTATTTGCAACAGATTAATTATGGTTAAACACCTTGTCCAATGATCTCAGGTTTTCAGTGGTAGCCAACTAAGATCAATGTGTGATTGAATGCAGTTTAATAAACTATCTATCTATCTATCTATCTATCTATCTATCTATCTATCTATCTATCTATCTATCTATCTATCTATCTATCTATCTATCTATCTATCTATCTATCTATCTTATCTATCTATCTATCTATCTATCTATCTATCTATCTATCTATCTATCTATCTATCTATCTATCTATCTATCTATCTATCTATCTATCTATCTATCTATCTATCTATCTATCTATCTATCTATCTATCTATCTATCTATCTATCTATCTATCTATCTATCTATCTATCTATCTATCTATCTATCTATCTATCTATCTATCTATCTATCTATCTATCTATCTATCTATCTATATCTATCTATCTATCTATCTATCTATCTATCTATCTATCTATCTATCTATCTATCTATCTATCTATCTATCTATCTATCTATCTATCTATCTATCTATCTATCTATCTATCTATCTATCTATCTATCTATCTATCTATCTATCTATCTATCTATCTATCTATCTATCTATCTATCTATCTATCTATCTACTATCTATCTATCTATCTATCTATCTATCTATCTATCTATCTATCTATCTATCTATCTATCTATCTATCTATCTATCTATCTATCTATCTATCTATCTATCTATCTATCTATCTATCTATCTATCTATCTATCTATCTATCTATCTATCTATCTATCTATCTATCTATCTATCTATCTATCTACTATCTATCTATCTTATCTTATCGATCTATCTATCTATCTATCTATCTATCTATCTATCTATCTATCTACTATCTATCCTATCTTATCTTATCTATCTATCTATCTATCCTCACTATCTATCTATCTTATCTATCTATCTATCTATCTATCTATCTATCTTCTATCTATCTATCTATCTATCTATCTATCTATCTATCTATCTATCTATCTATCTATCTATCTATCTCTATCTAATCTTCATCTATCTATCTATCTATCTATCTATCTATCTATCTATCTATCTATCTATCTATCTATCTATCATATCTATCCTATCTATCTATCTATCTATCTATCTTATCTATCTATCGATCTATCTACTATCTATCTATCTATCTATCTATCTATCTAATTTATCTATCTATCTATCTATCTATTTATCTTATCTATCTATCTATCTATCTATACTATCTATCAATCTATCTATCATAGCTATCTATCTATCTATCTATCTATCTATCTATCTATCTATCTATCATCTTATCTATATATCTATCTATCTATCTATCTATCTATCTATCTATCTATCTATCTATCTATCTATCTATCTATCTATCTATCTATCTCTATCTATCTATCTATCTATCTATCTATCTATCTATCTATCTATCTATCTATCTATCTATCTATCTATCTATCTATCTATCTATCTATCTATCTATCTATCTATCTATCTATCTATCTATCTATATCTATCTATCTATCTATCTATCTATCTATCTATCTATCTATCTATCTATCTATCTATCTATCTATCTATCTATCTATCTATCTATCTATCTATCTATCTATCTATCTATCTATCTATCTATCTATCTATCTATCTATCTATCTATCTATCTATCTATCTATCTATCTATCTATCTATCTATCTATCTATCTCTATCTATCTATCTATCTATCTATCTATCTATCTATCTATCTATCTATCTATCTATCTATCTATCTATCTATCTATCTATCTATCTATCTATCTATCTATCTATCTATCTATCTATCTATCTATCTATCTATCTATCTATCTATCTATCTATCTATCTATCTATCTATCTATCTATCTATCTATCTATCTATCTATCTATCTATCTATCTATCTATCTATCTATCTATCTATCTATCTATCTATCTATCTATCTATCTATCTATCTATCTATCTATCTATCTATCTATCTATCTATCTATCTATCTATCTATCTATCTATCTATCTATCTATCTATCTATCTATCTATCTATCTATCTATCTATCTATCTATCTATCTATCTATCTATCTCTATCTATCTATCTATCTATCTATCTATCTATCTATCTATCTATCTATCTATCTATCTATCTATCTATCTATCTATCTATCTATCTATCTATCTATCTATCTATCTATCTATCTATCTATCTATCTATCTATCTATCTATCTATCTATCTATCTATCTATCTATCTATCTATCTATCTATCCTATCTATCTATCTATCTATCTATCTATCTATCTATCTATCTATCTATCTATCTATCTATCTATCTATCTATCTATCTATCTATCTATCTATCTATCTATCTATCTATCTATCTATCTATCTATCTATCTATCTATCTATCTATCTATCTATCTATCTATCTATCTATCTATCTATCTATCTATCTATCTATCTATCTATCTATCTATCTATCTATCTATCTACATCTATCTATCTATCTATCTATCTATCTATCTATCTATCTATCTATCTATCTATCTATCTATCTATCTATCTATCTATCTATCTATCTATCTATCTATCTATCTATCTATCTATCTATCTATCTATCTATCTATCTATCTATCTATCTATCTATCTATCTATCTATCTATCTATCTATCTATCTATCTATCTATCTATCTATCTATCTATCTATCTATCTATCTATCTATCTATCTATCTATCTATCTATCTATCTATCTATCTATCTATCTATCTATCTATCTATCTATCTATCTATCTATCTATCTATCTATCTATCTATCTATCTATCCTATCTATCTATCTATCTATCTATCTATCTATCTATCTATCTATCTATCTATCTATCTATCTATCTATCTATCTATCTATCTATCTATCTATCTATCTATCTATCTATCTATCTATCTATCTATCTATCTATCTATCTAATCTATCTATCTATCTATCTATCTATCTATCTATCTATCTATCTATCTATCTATCTATCTATCTATCTATCTATCTATCTATCTATCTATCTATCTATCTATCTATCTATCTATCTATCTATCTATCTATCTATCTATCTATCTATCTATCTATCTATCTATCTATCTATCTATCTATCTATCTATCTATCTATCTATCTATCTATCTATCTATCTATCTATCTATCTATCTATCTATCTATCTATCTATCTATCTATCTATCTATCTATCTATCTATCTATCTATCTATCTATCTATCTATCTATCTATCTATCTATCTATCTATCTATCTATCTATCTATATCATCAACCTACTTCAATCTATCATCTATCTATATAATCAACTCTACTAGTTATCTATTAATTCACGATAACTAATAATCAACTAATGTTACTAAATTCAAGATACTACTAGAGTTCTAGTAAAACGTAATGACTGGTAAAGCTCAGACATTCTCGGAGTGAAACAGCTGTTACCAGTTATGCTGGTTGACCGGTGTGTCACAAAATGATGGAAACAGTAATTTTATGAGTAATCACTAGCTTAATGGTGGATATGTTTAAGCATTTGCTATGAGATATGAAGGCCCTGGGTTCGATTCCCTTTAAGAATCGAGGTCGCATACTGCTGAGAAGTTGAACACTGAGGCGAAACAGATATTTAATTCTGCCACTTCTCCACTGTTCCTCGAACAGTTTTAATCTGTGACGGATACAATCAACTAAATAATTCGCTTTTTATGCACACGTTTTTACTGTGTTACACCGATTGCAACATTGTTAAAATTATATATATATATATACATGTAAATATATGAGGTTGTACAGTTTGCAAATGAATTTGCTGAAAGAGATCTTTTCTTGTTTTAAACACAAATAATCGCTAAAGTTACCGAAGAGACTGTTTCTTGACTATCTACCTGTGGAGCCGGCTTTCTTACCCAGATCACTTCACTCAGATATTCATATGAATTTGTGAAGTCGAATCCACAAATTGCCACCTTTGAGTAACACAAGGAATACATTCATTATGTACAGCTAATTTAGCCTTAAACGCATGTACTGTCAGATAACAGTCTCATTAATTAAGACATAAACCTACTTACCAGGTAGGTACATAATCCTAAAATATATCATCATTTCGCTTATGTATGCATACATCTGATCGCATTTGTCCAACCCAATTGCATTAACCTTTACTAGTGAAAGCAGCTGAATATCATTTCTTCACCTAAATTAGTTAGCATACTAAAATATGAGCCGGGTACCTGAAAATATGTAATTCCCTTTCTGATTGACTTGTACCTGTTCTTTAGTCCTACTATTAACACAGTTAAAAAAGACTAGTGAAACAAAGAATGAAAGGAATTCGCATGAATAACGATTACTCACTAAATAACAGTATGAAAAGGAGGAACGAACCTGGGTAATGAATAATGGGGAGTAATGTTTTTCTTCAAGATATTTATCCAAGTAAAGAATGCCTACATATAAGTAACTACGAACAATCTGAATAACAGTTACCTAACTGAATCTAACCAGGTGTTTGTATCCCAGTGCTATAAACAAACGAAGTGCTGTTGTAATTGTTACTTTTTTTCATACAATTTTTTTCGCGTCTATAAATCTGAATAAGTAAAGAATAATTAGTGTAGCACAATAAGCGGAATTCATTCGTTTTGTGGATCCTTTTCTGCTGCGGCTTTACAGTCCATGTAACAGTAGTCATAATCATCATTTTCAATTACTGTACATACTTTATATTATTTAAATCAATAAATTAGAAGGATAGCGATCATTCTGAAGGCATTCTGAACAAATGTTCACAGCAATTTCATATATATACTTGAACTGAGATGGTTACTTTTGTGAAAATTGGTACATTTATTTGATTGAATACGCCACAGATTAGTGTTGGCTGGGTACCATTGTAATCCAGGGAGCAATTGGCATCCGTTCCATTCTAGCGAAAAGCTTCTCAGTTTTGCTCACCCAGATTTCGCCCCAGGGGCTTAAGGTTGGCGAATACCTAGCCTTCTACACCATTCCAGTGGTGGATTTCAGACTGGTCGGGAGTTAGGCAATTATTACCAATCACATTAGATAGTCGTCGCAATTAGGTGTTTGTCAACCTAAAACTCGTAAGGCGGAATCTGGGGTGAGCAAAGCTGTGGAGTTTCACGCTAGAATGGAACAGCTGTCCAATGCTACCTGGTTTTCAAAGGTACCCAGGTAACATAAATCTATCACATATTCAATCGTATTTATACGTTAACTGATATTAAAATATTGAATGGAAAGAAATATTGAAATGCACTGAGATAGGTTTTGAGATAATGAAGAGTGAGGTTGGAAGTCACGTAATTTCAAATATAAGATGGATAGAGAAGTAACATAACAGTGAATAATGCTAAAATAGTTGACGGAAAGAATTTAGACGAGTAAAAGTGGAAATGTGAATAAAATAACCCTGAAGAATACTCAAATAAAGTGCAATCAGTAACTTGAAAGTATTAATTAAGATGACACACAAGTGAAAGGTTAAACTTAACTGATGTATTCAAAAAGACTGGTGTAGTCAGTTTAGCACAATCTTGGTAACCATAATATAAAATGCTTACTTAAGTGTCTCAATGTATTTCATTACCACCATCCAGTATTTGCATATCAGTTAACGTGTAATATGAAATCGCTTCGAACACTTATTTAGAATCTTTTCAAAATGATTGCCATCCCTTTAAATGCTTCAATGATTTATATAATAATGACAATGTTGTTCATTCTAAGAACATATCACCAACATTGAAGATTACCTTCAGAACACAAGCTTCAACTGAATCAGTAGATGTTTGGTTATTTTAGTTTCAAGTCATTTTGACTTTTTGTTTTAGTTCGAAATTAATGTCCATTTTTACAATATTTACAACGGTACGATTAAATAAGTAAAAAGAACTACAATGCTTTCTTAGGTTAACTGTAACTCTCTTCAACAGTAGATTCTATTCCATTAGAAGAACAAATGGTAGTATAAGTGATGAATGTTACAATTAAAAATTGTTTAAATTGCGTTGTAATTTTTGTTAAAAATTTTTATTAGAAGAAGACTTACTTTTACAAATGTACCTGGTGTTCTTATAATTTCAACAATCATAACAACTGGAATGAATAATAGACTCAAACTGGCCATCAACCAACCTAATATCACTGACCATTTAGGAAAGTGATATGGTTCAATTTGAGAAGCACGCAAATACGTAAGTTCTTCATATACAATAACACTGAAGATAAATAGGACCTAAAGTAAGATAAAACAATGTATAAGACTGGAAATAAATCAAAGTGAACAACATAGCTGATCAGTGAAGTTATTGAAGAGATTTTAATCAATTTATAGACTTCATTAATCACAACTTGAATGTAATTAATCTGTTACGTTAACTGTATGCAGATGTTACAAAATAGAATTACTGATTAGTTATTGTAAGTTAAACTACATCTATATCTAATTAGCTTTCTAAATAAAAGTTTTATATTAGGCGGTTCATGAAGAGTAACTAACATTCGGAATTGTCTTTTCACTAATTTTGAGTACATGATAATCGATTATTTTATTTCTATTATTAGCCTGATTCTATCAACCTAACCTCACATTGAATACATGAACTGTTATCCATATTATTTTCCATTCAATAGTAATAACTAATTAACTATGTATCTGTCTCACTAGTCTATAGTCATTATTTTCCTCCTTTCATATAAAGTGATATTCTTCTTGTTAGTCCTTCTGTAGTGGTCAGATTGTGTGTATATAAACGAATGAGTGAAATATAATTTGACTGGTTGGTTGTTGGATCACCAATCATTTGCTTTCTGTCCGGCTTCAGAATTAGTACTCATAGAACAAATATGAGGGCGTAGGAGAAACTATCTTGATGTCTATAATTTTCACTATTGGTTCAGACGAAGGTTAATTTTTCTGTATTCCGTGATAGACCATAGTCTCACATCATAACAAAAAGTAATTAATGGTGTATACAATTCACGACATGGATGCAATACATTTTAATTTGATTTCACATTGAATATATACTATTTACATATTACATTTTTCTCTGATGAGTATATTAATAAGTAGTTTGTTAATCAACTAATATTAGTACTTCTAATTAGCCGTTTTAGATATCAAATGAATATAATAAAGTTTTGGTTAATGTTTTGCCATATTTAGCAATTAAACATCTGCTTACAACGGATCTAACATCACTAAACAAGTTTGGTTTGTTAAGTTGATATACTTAAATGTTAGACTGGCGATCAGTTGACCATCTCTCATTAGTCTCTACAACAGAAAATTAGCGCAAATATTCTACATAAATTTTTGTTTACCTTTACATCGAAAGAATACGTACACGTTTACTTCACTCTTTCCTCTTGTATTTTGTTATTATGTTACCTCTGTTATCTCGTCGTGATAATGTGGTATGGCAACTTGAACCTGTGGTTGCATTTACCCGCTTCTACGTTGTTGATGACGATGATAAAAATACGCTTTTTATTCAGTTAACGGTAAAGCAATATTCAACTTTCAGTCTTTCATCAAAATATTAGATTATAATTAGTCTTATAGACAATAGCTTGAAATATGGTTGTATTCAAATCTAATGGAATATTTTGGTACTTAGTTACAAAATTTTCATTATTTCTAAATGTAATACAGGTCCTTACTTTCAACTGTATCGATTGTAAAAGTTAATTTGTTTTTGTCTTAGTTGTGTTTAAAGTGGCCTACATTTTAGTTTCTTTCTTCAAGATGTCCTTATGTCTTTCTGTCGTAGTCAGTAGTATTCATAATAACCGTGAAATTACCTTTATCATATCTTCTAGTGAAAAGTGACTTATCTTTACGTAACTGTTTTCTAGGCAAATGATTCATCTTTAGTTATTTGAAAAGTTTGACCTTTTTAGTGTGTCAGTGTAGCAGACATTTTATTCCTTATATCTGCTTCCTCACTTAAAAGTTATTTAAGAAATGATTTAATGAAAGATATAACTTCAAAAGGTGATAAACAATCTTTATTCATAACTGAAATTAAGTTCATTTATAGTCAGGAATATTTCATGAATGTCTAGACTTCTGGTGGATTAATTCACTGCCACCTTTTAAGTGTCAAGTGTATCTTCTTTTTAAGCGAGATTTGTCATTCGTTGTATGCTGAAGCATTATATTAAAACTTTCTTATCTGACTTTGTTTGATATTCGATCGTAACACTCTTCTGTATGTTAAAAGAAATAAGTCATAGTAATTTGTAAGTCGGTTGGTATAATTACAAATTAAACCTGATCTGAAAGTAATTCCAAGAGTTCCTAGTGAGATGATGGCAATTGGTGAAGTTAAACTCTGTCGGGTGTGAGGCGGTCATTTACTGATGTCAGTGTATAGTGTCACGTAAATATATCATGAAGTGGTAGAGTTAGAAATACCAACCGCTGAAAGCCGGTTCAGTAGTCTAACGGTTAAACATTTGTCCTCGGAATTCTATAGATGCTAGATTCAATTGTCCTTGTGAGTCGTGGATTTCGCACTCCTGAAAGATTATTCACTAGGACGAAACAGTTGTCCAGTGATTTCTGATTTTCAGTGGTTGCCTAACGACGACCAGCTTGTGATGTATCATATTAAATAATACTTTAAAATTTGTTACTTAATTACAATCGTTTTATTTTTCTGAAATGGGAAGTTTTATTACAGAATGTGAAAAACCAATTGATGAATTTTATGAATAATGAGAAACATGTAAAAAATACTGTTTGAATTGAATCGTGACTGCCAAGTGGAATCCAGAATGTGCAGTTCGTCCTATTTGGGACCCATCAGCTGGATGTGTCTTTATTTCAGTTTTGTGTTTACATCGAGACTAGAACTCAGTTCGTTTTGTGTCAAAAGCCACCACAGTTACCATTAGACTATTCAGTTCAGACAGCCACATTTTTGCAACGGGTTTGTATATATATTTAGAATGTATTTGAATCTTCCCGTTGATCTGTCATAGACTGAAAGTGGTTAGTTTCTGTTGCCATACATGTATTCTAAACAGATTACTTCAATATAACTATAATTTGCAAGTATTGTTTGGGTTGAACTTTGACTGGCCATTGAAATCCATGATAAATCAACGGGTGGACAAAATCTAGTAGGATTGTTTTAGCGACTAATTCTAAAAGTACCATGTGTTCAGTGAATAACTGTCAAAATTGCTAACAATTAAATTTATTTTCATACCACGAATTGGTATCAGATAACGCTTAATAGTCTGGAAGCGCTGGATAGCTGTTTCATTCTAATACGGAACTTTTCAGCCGTGTCAGGTGTGAGGCAGTTACCCTCTAATGGCAATGGATGAGGTTGCGTAAACGCACCACGAATTGATTGAGTTTAAAACATCAAACACTGACAACCGATTTAGTGGTATAATCGTAAAGCATTTACCACGTAGCTAGAAGGTCGTCAGTCCGATCCTCAGAAGGGTAGTGGATGCCTACTGCTAAAGAGTCACATACTAGGACAAAACAGCTGTCCACTGCTTCCAAGTGATCAATAGTTGTCTAATTCAAACCAATTCGTGATATCGAAATTGGCAGTCAGCAATCTCTACAATAATCAATTATAATTAAATTTATATTTGAAAAGATTACAATGACCTAGTTACAAACAAAATGATATTAAGTACTTTAATAATCATTGTGAATATTTCGTAAAGTAAAACAATATCAAAGAAGTGTAAAATGAAGTAAGAATATGTACTATTTAAACTTACTAATGTAAATAATGGTGTAACAATACACAAGTACAAACAACACAACCATTTAAATGAAAAGCCATACATTGACTTCATATCATTTGCAAATTTTCTCCATCCTAAATATAAAAATGAATTAGTAACTTGTTTAAGAATGTTCATAAAATATTTCAATGAATTAAATTTGACATACTGTTACATAATATGAATAGTTGAAATGTTGTGATAATTCTTATAAGTCATAGTAACATGCAAAAGTAAGTACATTATTTTGTAATATTCAAATTGTCAAAGTCATTGATAACAGCTCCATTTGAAACGATATAATATGCCTTGATTAAATGTTAGCAGGGTAAAGTTATTAATAAGGATCAGTAAGCTTACTGAATGTTGATGTTATCATAGAATATTCTAACTACTTATTTGTGTGTGCACCCAAAGAACGACCATAATGCTAAACATGAAGCATTGTGAAAATTGGTAGACTAAACAAAAAACTTCCATGATAAAATAAAGGAGATTCCAAGGAAAATTCTGAAAAGAAGGGTCATTTGATCAGTGGATACGAAATTTGTATATTATAGACTTTGGAATTGTCATAAATGTTATTCAGAGAATGTTTCTTTTGATGCCTACACTTCTACTGATATTTAACAATAACAGTTATATTGTTTTAGTTTAGTGAATATGACACCATGAAAAACAATTATGCTGACGAGTCCTGAAGCGAAAATCAACACTGAGTTATAGGTACACTCAGCTGGCATAACTCAGATGAGACAAAACGCACATCCTGGATTCCGCTAGCCAACCACAATGCAACTGAAACAATGCTATTGATTAGATCTTAGATGTATGAATACAAACTATGAAAATACCGTTATTAATGTCTCAAATCTCTAAACCGCATTTACATTCAGCTCTAATGTTTTATAAAATCTCTGTTAGGTAATAGAAGTATAATTTCACAAGAGGTCTATTTTCTAATTTGAATTCATGTTCAAAGCTCTTGATTTTTTATCACATTTTCTGACGTATTAAGAAATTTGAGTGGATGAAGTGGAGTGTTTTAGTTTAAACGAGTTCTTCGAGGCAAATGGATTCATTACAGAGATATCATTATTGTCATTCTAAATGTCATTTAACAGAAGTGACGTGTGAATTTCTCTATAAATGACTATCAACTTATTCTGTAATCTTTAAATTTGATTAGCAATTGTCGTATTTTTGCACATATATTTTGACTGATTTCTCTCTTGAATTAACTCACAGCTTTGTATCTGTTTGAGATTGTTTCTATTTAATTGATAAATCTAAGGTGTTCACTAATGAGGAACTCCACAGTAGAACAAAACAACTGTAACATCATGTAATCACGTGAAATCCATTATGATCACTACGTCATGAAGTATTACCAACTGTTCTTTAGAACATCATCATAATGTACATCATAATGTATACATTCTTTAAACAAGTAAAAATAACTTCATATCTAATAAATCATTTAAATGAATACAATAGTTGTATTAAGTAACAAGAAAAAACAAACAAAGTGTCATACACATTGTTCTGAATATTTTTCACTACAATCTTACCATAGATATAACCAATTACAATACATTCCAAAAATGTAATACATAAGATAATACGACTACCCGAATAATAATCAAATAATTGAAATATGTACATACCACCCTACAAAAAAAAGAAATACAATAAATTGATTATTTTAGAAAGTTATGCAATCAACAAAAGTAATTCAAAGAATATCTAATTTCAACCGATTCATGATATCAAATTGAAAATTGATTATAAATTTAAAACGTTATACACTTTAAAGTATTACACAAATTCAGAGACCGTTTCTTGTTTTTTTTTATATGGACGTCTTAAACATAGAATAGTAAGATGTAAGTTGGATTGTTGCTGGCAGGCAGAATCTACGACTCTCGTTTCCTCTTGTATGAGACACGTCAGCTAAATGTACCTGCATGCCACTGTTGATACTTACAGTGACACTCAAAATGACTCTGTCGCATTCATCACCAGGCTACTGAGACCAGATAGTTACATTTGTGCAGCGGTTATGTATGCCTAATTTGAATGTATTTGAATCTTTCTGTTGTTTTTTCATGGACCGAAATCTGTAGTCAGCTCAGGATGCACATATGGCAGCAAAGACTGATTGATTTCTGTCCATGACAAATCAATAAAAAGATTTAAATATACCCAAATTACAAAATAATACGAACTAATATTATTCTGAATATTTGATGCGTTCACTTTGAATAAAGTTGAATAATGGTATGGGCTCGTTTTATTCAGAAATCTCCAGCTGGATATACTTTAATTTTATTATTGACGTTCTTACTAAGGTTCATAGCTACTGTCTATCACTTCAAATGCTAGCACGATAACTATAATAGAATGCCGATATAGTGAAAACCTGCCTAGGGTGCACGTATATCAATGGTAACTGATCAGTTTTAAAAATACAACAGCAGAAAAACACAAAACCTTGCAGATTTATGTAACAATGTTAAAATACTTCAAAACTGTTTCAAATATTGAAATGTATAGTCTTCTAGATATCTGTTGTAACAAAAAACTTGGCGTTTTGTAATGAGTTTAATATATTAGCATACAGTCTGAACAATCAGTGTCCAGGCTGAAGATGAAATTGTCTTTGATTGGATTACACGTTTTTATAGTTGTATATCACAATGAAATTACAATCGATCGTTGTGTAATCAAATGAAATCAGTTTATTCTTGATCCAGAGGTTTTATTTCACTTATAATCAGTTTAGTTGTTTATTACATGTGTGAGTAATTCTAGGAGTTATCGTCAAGTGGAAAATTATGAGTACTTGTTGCTGAGAGATTGGTAAGTATATATTTTCTGACTACACTGAAGAGAATACTTTTCAACAAACCGGAGGTTATACAACTTGAAATGAAACCTTCTAAGTTTTTGCCACTATTATGGTTTATATAGCTGATCAGGTATATATGAATCATAATCAGCTGGATGATATACTTTGAAAAGTAAGGTATTTTAAAACAATTTGAAAAAGAATTACAATGTATATCGTACTAAACTGGCATTCATAAGAATGGTGTATCAAGATTAATGAAAAAACTCATATTTTTAATGTGATACCAAAATGTATCACCTGTAGACACCATCATAGAAATCATCAGTGGTGTATTTGAACAGTTATCGACCTCAACTAGGATTAATTTATACTGTTCACCATTAGGAAAAATGGTAGTATTTTTCAGGAATGAATAGTTTATATACCCTATTAAAACCAGTTGAGACAGCGTAGGTTAGAAAAATTTGAAGGGGGATGTAGGGAAAAAGTTTTGTTCATATAAAAAATCTGTGTACGAAAGATTATTCTAATTTATCACCATGTAGTAGCGAATGTTGTATTTATCTGTTGCTTGAAGTTTACAGATCTATGCTAATGCAATCGCAATTCAGTCTTCCGTGTAAAAGACGTCAGATAGTTGGAAACAATATTTTGTTAGGTTGTTAGAAACAATCAACACAAATCCATATACTAAATTATCACTTGAAACGTTATAGTATCTTCATTAAGCCTAATAATGAACCTGTAAAGTATTTTCTTATTACAAATAAGCTAACAATTATTTTTGTAGTATGGTATTTTACTATAAATTCATAGTTTACGAAAGAATAAGTCCATATGTTTTTTATAAATTTTTATATAATATACACATATAAAGGATTGACAGTGTTTGTTTCATAAGTCAATTCAGTCTTCAACATCAATAAACGAATGCCTGTTACCCTATATGGATCATAGTCCGCTGCCTAGCATTCTCCAACCAAATCTGTCCTCAAATATTTTTCAGTTCTTCTCAAGTGCTATTCATTCCTTTCATATTTGTTTCCAACCCCTTTTCCAATGTGTTATTCTGTCTTCTTCTCTTCCTTTAGCCTTCAGCATTCCAAATTAGAGCTTGTCATATGATGCGCTCTTATGATTTTCTCACTGTGCGATATTCACCACCAGCATCTTTTCCTAGGTTATTTCTCCGTTGGGAGTTGGTTTATTCTCTGTCACAGAAAGCTGTTACTTATGGTATCTGGACAAACGGAATTGAAGTATCTTGTGGAAACAGGTGTTGGTAAATACTTGTATCTTCTAAGGGATGCTTTACGTAGTTCTCCATACAACAGAACTGTCGTCACATTTGTATTGAAGATTCTGAAGTCGATGTTGGGTGACAGTTGGTTGAGTTCCAGATGTTTTTGAATTGTGGAAATGTCACCCTTGCCTTGTTGATCCGCGCCTTCATATATGCATCAGATCACCCATGTTTAGGAATTATACTGACTAGATAAGATAATGCTTTCAGATCTTCCAGAATTTTTCCATCAAGTGTAATTAGGTTGGTGCTCACTGTTTTCGATGTGGGGATCTTACTTTTTGTTTGTTGAGGCCCAAAGCTAACTTCAGAGGCTGCTACTACACTGTTCATCTTTATCTGTATTTGTTGCTGTGTCTGAGATAGAAGAGCTAAGTCAATTACAGAGTCTGAGTCGTCTAGTTGCATCCAAGTTGTCTACTGTATTTCATACTTGCCTTGAGATGGTGGAGTTTTCATAATTCTTTCAGCCATCAGCAAAAATAAATATATGATATTTAATTAATAAAGAAATTAGAAATACTCTTCAAACTGATGTACAATTATAAATAAAATCATTGCTTAAATATTGTTACTTAACACAGTGCCAATATTCAAGCAGACGATTGGTTTTAACAACTTCACCTTCATGTTATAATAGTTGTTAAGTTCATGAAAATTTTATTATAATTGTCAGAATGAAGCATGCAACAATCAAATATGGTGAACAGATTATATGGTTACACAATGATTAGAAGAATAGTGGAGTTTTGCATCGATTAATGACTACTTGAATATACCGAAATTTGCTGGTTGTTAATTTGAATGATTATTTTAAAAGAGCGCGATGGGCTAGGAATAGAAATGTTTAATAATTCTACAAGGTATTGCATTACATTTAATAATCCAATAAATAAATAAAGTTGAATCATGTCAATATAATAACGTTGTAGTAAGAGAAATAGTATGTTCGGTTAATTATTGCAATAAAAATAACGAAATGATAAGTATATATTGGCTCAATATGAGAATTATTGTCTAGATAATTATGATAATAAAAATGCGGAATTCATGTTAATCGAGAGACACAACACTGTTAAAGTAAGAGTGATGATAAGAAATTAGTATGAAATAAGAAGGATGAATGTATAATTGAGAATGAGGCAGGTTAGAGTTTAACAGAAAAAAAGTTTGTGAAGCGTGAGTTTACAATAGTCAGCTTATGTAATGAGTGGTACGATTGTGGGCTATGCTAAAACTGACAGACTAAATGCATCTCTTCTGGATGCATAAAGTAGATTTTCTGAAGTTAAACCCGATAGACGTAATCTTGATCTAGATAAATTCATTTAGATGTGATAAAAAAAAGGAGAACTTTCTATTCTGATTCGATGTCGGCTGTCTATAAACGTGACATTTTTTCGCAGTTATCAGGTTTCTTCTATCCGCTGCTCGTTTTAACAGCATTTCACTTTTTAAAATCGACAAATTTTTGATAAATTTAAACAGTCACTAATTGATGTTAAAGTTCACAATTCTTCTAACGTACATTATTGACTAACTCTTTGTAATTCATTTAGCATATTTATATACATACATCCGTTCGCTTTATTTTGAACATGGTAATGAAATATTTTATGAATTTACAATGAACAAAGCCTGATAAGGAAGTTATTGCATATCAACTATTCACTTTAATGTCTCTTAATTCTTATAACTCCATGAGGATATTTAAATAATGCTAATAATTCATAATTTTCTATTAATGTATATATATATATATATATATATATATATATATATATATATATCAGCATATATGATATCAGCATTAACAAATTAACTATCTTCACAACAACCCCCTCAATTGTAACTAATTATCAGCTCACTAGTGACTAGCTCCTTGAGGTAATTCTTAGAGTTCTAGTGTGAAGACGTGACCGGTGGAGTTCAATCGTGTCGGGTGTGAGACAGTTACTCAACGATGACAATGGATGAGGTCGCGCAAACGTAACACAAATTGACTGAATTAGAAATATCAACCATTATGAGCCGGCTCAGTGGTCCAATGGTAAAGCGCTCGTCGTGGAGCCACAGGGTCCTGGGTTCGATCCCCACCAGGGTCGTGGATGCGCACTGCTGAGGAGTCCCATACTGGGACGAAACAGCTGTCCAGTGTTTCCAGGTTATTAATGGTTGTCTGGTTCATATCAATTCGTGATATCAGCATTAACATATTTATATATATCTGATAAAACGTGAACTATATATTGTACACACATGAGTGGACAACTTTGTTAAATCCAATGATACTTAGAATAATAAAACTGACTATGTTTGAGGATGTAAGCAATGTATTCATCTTACTTCACATTATATTTTTGTGTTATTTATTCTATAACCAATATGTTTACTACACTGAAAAATATCATAATAAAGTTAGTAGTGAAATAATAATATTTCTATTGAAGAGCTTGTGTACTGTTGAAGGGTAATATACAAGAACAAAACAGTTATACAATAATACACTCTAGTTTTTAGTGATACCTAAACAATGTCATGCTTTGACAAATAAATATATACAACTAAATGTACTATAATTTAATAATATCATCATTACATTTATTTACTGAAATATCATACTACAATTTAAATGATTAAACAAATAAAATCATGTGACACATGTACTTTAACATTGAAGTTTATATTTACTATTCAAACTATTTATCATGTTTATCATTCTCTTTGAATAAAATAAACTGACAATATCTTCTTCCTTTGATAAATTGTTGAAAGTTAAAGATAGTTAGCATATATAGACGAGAATGTAATGATCATCTCTTTACCTCAATGGTAATAATGATAAGGATGTTTAAATATGATAATTAGCTGAAAGGATAATAAATGAAATCAACCAACATACAGTAGTCAATATGAAATTGAAATCAAATTAAGTTGAAAATCAATTGTCAATTTCTTTTTTTATCGGTATAAACAATAAAATAAACTCATTTCAAATCTACTTTCATTATTTCATAAGTTGAATTGTGACTGGCAAGAGGAATCTAAAAAGTGCGTTTCGTCCTCTTAGGACTAGTCATCCAGATATACCTGTATCCCAATGTTGATGTTTACAGTAGGATTCGAACTTAGTCCGTTTCGTGGCAAACGCCACCGCATTCACCACTAGACTACTGAGTCCAGACAGTCACACTTGTACAATGGGTGTATAGGTAATAAGGATAAACTTATATCTTCCCGTTGATTTAATTTGCACTGAAGCTGGTCAGTCTCTGTTGCTACTTATGCATTGTGAGCGGATTACCTCGATTAAGCTGTTAATCGCCTATCCCTTAGTAGTTACTGATGAATTAATGAGTTGCTTATATATTTAAATGCAATTTACTGTACTTACATTAAACGTACATCCAAACAATTGAGTTTAAGAGCTATATCAAACTGATGATCAAATTTATTCATATAAGCATCCTTGTTAATATATTTCTATGTGGTGAACAAAGCTAAGCGGAAACAGATATCCTTTTTAAATCTCTAATAAAACAATGTCTATGACAAAAACTAATGTGGAAATACCAATAGTACTTAAAAAGATCTTGTTTCTGAATTTACAGTTCAAAAATGGCATAACTAATGGGATAATAATCTAAAGAATAAGAAAATCCATTGAGCAAAGTTCAGTGCTGTATGTCATTTTTTCTTTAGTTAATCAATAGTAAATTTGCTAAATAATGATAGACAGTTGAATTCAGCCTCTTGTATGTGTACTTACTAGTTCAGCTGTGCCTATGGAACCAGTTATATTTAAAGGTGATACTGGACAAATGTGCTACTGTATTTCTGATCACTACCCATCATGGTTAACAAAAGAACAAGCCAGTATTATTAGATCTATTCATGAACATTTAATCGCCACTTATCATTGTGTTGATACGATGGAACCATTCAAAGTCTCTAAAATACCGACATAGAAAGCCACAGAGAGACAATTAAATAAACCAAGCATTTCTGTACCTAAAGATTTATTCACCCTCACCCCTCAGTTATTCTTTTCCTATTAGATAGCATTAAAATTATTTCAGTGTTTGATTTGTGGTGGATTTCAGAAACTAGTACTAAGTTTCACTTGATTGAATTCGTCACAGATTGATGTTGACATAATACCATTAAAAACCAGGAAGCACTGGACATTTACTTTGTCCTAGTATTAAAATCTTTAACAGTGCGCTCCTTAGGTTCCGCCCCAGAGGGTTCAGGTTGACGAATGTCTAACCCTTTGCACTACTTGGTCGACATATAATGTCAAGATTCCCACTTCCATCGAATTGTGACGTAGCGGTACGATTATCCAACGTGAGCTTCCTAGGGCGGAATCTAGGGTGCAGGCTGTTACTAAGTCCCACATTAGGACAAAACAGCTGTCCAGTACTCCCTGGTTTTCAGTGGTACACTGAGATTTCTATGTTTCGTAAAACGTTTCCAATTTTTAAAATGCTAATCTTAAACTGAATTCGGAGCCTTCTGGTCTTACAGGTAATGCCCAACTACAGCACGGTTGAGTAACCAAACGTGCAGTGATAGAATCTTCAGTTTAATCAGTTTGTAATACAGCAGGACAATATTGAAATGCCTTTAGTTGAAATGTCTTATTCCTAACATTTTTGAACTTCACAAGTCATAACTTCCCTGATTTTCAACGGTGCTTGGAGGAAATTATTGTGTGAGAAATGTGAACAGTAAAAAAATCAACCTTCATATTTAGTGACTAAATTGAATACGTTCCTAAAGTTGTGATGCAATATCGTAGGTGTGGACTTCATACATATTGGGAATAGAATAGTTATAATCAATAGTAGTTGTTGATTGTCACACTTTATCACAAATTTTTAACCGTCTGCTGTGTAAATTTGGTGTAGTTCTGTAGTGATGGCCTTTTTTGTTTTTCGTATTCATTCCGTCTGAGTGTTATCGAAAAACCAGGGGACAAGGAACAGATGTTTCGTTTTAGTATAGAACTTTTTAGTGGTACACATAACATCAAACAGGGATCAAATTTAGCGTCCATTATGTCAGATTGCAAATGTCTGACCATCAATACCACTATACTGGCTACTGCTGTTGACATGATTCAAGTAATTTGTAATGTGGCAAGTAGATAATCCAGTGTTATTAGTGATAACTCTTATACTTTCTAAACGTCCGATTAGTTTTCCTATTAATATTTACTCCAATGTTCTACTTATGCCATTTATTAGAACTAGTATTCATTAGGTTACCAATTACTTCTTGTACACTTGATGTTCATATGTATGTATCTACGTAACTGCTAAAAAAATTTCATTCTCACCAACATTCCATACAAACCATACATGTAACTTCAAATTCTTTTTTAATGAAAGTCAGACTTTAATAACTATGCCTTAAAGAAATAATCACCAACATACACAAATCTACAGACAATCAGTTTTATCAATCAAAAAGCAGTCAGTTTATGTAAAATACTCTGATTTGTTCTTCTTTTTCTTCATTATAACCATAAATATTTTCATATTTATGATTAGAAAATACCTTGGAATAAATGAGACATAATAATGTTCAGTTATACTATTGATAAAAAGAAATTATGAGTAGTTTAGTCTAGGTATTTCATGAATATGGTAAAGATCAATAAGTGTTGATTGTGTTAATATTTGCTTGTTTAAATGTAAATTGCTTACGTTTAGCATAGAAGTATTTAGATTGCTTTATTCTAATATATTTGATCACTAAGAAAAACTTGAGAAGTAGTTAATACTTTAGAATGACTTTAGCTAGACAATCATTCAGAAGTAAAGAACAATGAATATTTGTTTCAGTTTGATTTAGAACTTCATATGAATGCATACACTTAGGCGATCGTTTGTTATATTTAAAACATACGGTTTGAATATACTAATTAGAATTATTAACTGCAATCAATTCACAATCATGCGCGATTATCATTAACATCATCATCATCGTCATTCCGTAGCACTGGTTAACTGCAATTAATAATGGTCTTTCAGTTGAAATGTTGCCAAGAGGAACCAACTTCTACACAAGCCATCCTTTAATAGGTATCTTTTTTTTATCAAAGCTACATTAATATTAAATAAAACTTATTAATTTTGATAATGTGATAAGAAGACGAAGTTTAGTTAAGTTATGTGTAAGTGTAGTTGAACACATACTTCAATGGCTTCTGAAACAAATAACTCTAACGACAAAATCGATGGATGAAATAAACAACTATCATCTTCTATTGTTCCACAGTTGAGAAAGATCACAAAGTTGATATTAAATCAGGTTGTGTGCTGATGTACAATATCTGATTAAGAAGCACACTAAGCTTCCGCTAGACGAAAGTTCAACCTGCCCTTTGTGTGTTCAAAAACAATTTGTACTTGTACTAAACTTACCCTGATAATACTAATATTGTATGAAAAGTAGAGTGCAGTTCATAATGTTTTGTATATCGCCTTTGTTTTCTTCTCTTATCCAACTGTCTCGTTGACCTTTATCTTTCGAAAACAAATACCTTAATAATCTTATATGTGATCAGATTGTTCGACATGCATTGAGAAAATATATCACATAGCTCTGATAAACTTCGTCTTCTTATTATATTATCAAAATTTTTCAAAAGGATTAACTAAATTAAGATGTTTTGTGGAGACTAGTATTCAGTTTTGGTTAATGGAATCCGTCACAGATTGGTGCTGACAAGGTATCATTGAATACCATGGAGCACTGGACAGCTGTTTCGTTCAAGCGTGGGACTCATCATCAGTGTACACCCTAGGTTCCACCTCAGGAGCCTCAGGTTGACAAACGCCTAACACCCTACATCACAGCGTTTACATTCAATTGTAGGATTCTCACTCCTAACAAATTGTATAGTGCAACGATCATCCATTGTCATTGGTGATAATTGTCTCACTGTAACCACGTTCTAACTCCACTAATAACAACTTCTTACTAGAATTTCAGGGATATCCTGAAGCTAGTCACTAACAAACTGATCATTGTTATTAAATTGAGATGATTTGAGGAGATTAGTATTAGACTTAGTTGATTAAATTCATCACAGATTGAAGTTGGTAGGATACCATTGAATCTAGTGTGCACAGTGTTGAGGAGACCCGTACTATAACGAAACAGTTGTCTAGTGCATTTCTGACTTTCAGTGGTAACCTGCTAACATAATCCTGTGACAAATTCAATCAGTTAAATGGACTAGTTGTTTTGAACCTTATTAAGTAAAATTAATATGTTACTTTATTTTAAGGCTTCTCATCTGATGAAAAAACCTGCTATAACAATTAATAAAATGACTAGATACAAAGGTTTGGAATACTTCCACTAGAATAGAAAATAGAAAGAAATAGAAAGTCCGAAGAAGATGAACAGGATGTAAAAACCACCATAAAATTTTATTTGACATTACATACTGACTGTAGTGGACAAACCGTGACACCAGAAATAACTATATAGCAACTTCATCCTAGTATGTAGCTTACTATCAGTGCACATCCATAATTCTACTAAGGATTGAATATAGAACTTTCACAGACACAAAAGTTACGTTCTGTTATTACTGACTAGCAAGTATATATTCCTGATGTGTAGTGTATTAAGAAATACTTCAGAATATTAAGCACGACTAAAATGTTAGTTCTGAAACGTTTTAAAATATAGAAAAATAATCCGCAGACAAGTTGATTAAGAACATTAATTATTTCAATAACACAGTAAATAACTTACATTGGTTACCATAAATAAGCCAATACCATAGGATATAATACATGTGGCAGCAACAAAACTAACTCGATACCATGGATTCAATATCATTTGAGGTAAGTAATCGGAGACTGCTGCAACAAAACCTTCAACTCCACCAAACTAAAATGTTTGACATAAGTAAGTTCTCATTAAAAAAAAGAAAGTTTACTGTTGGAAAATTCACAGAGAAAGGCAATAAAATATTTTAAAAAAGCAGGTTTGTTTCATAACATTCCGAAACTGCTCATAGTTTATGAATAGAGATTTGCATTAAAATGGTTATTTTGTGAAGATTGGTTTATTTGATTGAATACGTCACCTGATTGACGTTGGTAGGGTATCACTGAAAACCAGGAATGCACTGGACAGCTGATTCGTCTGTAGTATATCTGCCCAGTGATACATAGGGTTAGGTGTTCGTTAACATGAAACTCCTGGAAGGGGGAAAATCGGGGTGTGCACTGCTAAAGAGTTCTGAACTAGAATGAAACGGTTGGTTTTCAACGGTACCTAGCCAACATGAATGTGTGACGTATTCAGTTGAATATAATTTTGTCAAAGTAATAATATAATCGTAAACCATTGAAAAGTTCATTCTGTTTGTAAATTTTTGTTAATTACTGTAACGAATGACTTACGAGTTAAATAGGCAAAGTCTAGTACATCGAACCATTTGAGTGCCTATACGTCACCTGTCATTATGGTAGCCTCAAATGCAGCCATTTTTTCAGAATAATGTGTTAAAGGTCAAAAGTAAAATATGAAAGTTTCAACGATATTATACTTCGTCATTTAACATTTATCTAGTTACGTTATTTAACTAAAATTAATTTAAACATAGCGAGGTATCAGAAAAAATGTAGGTCAACAGTTTATATACCTTACAGATATCCGCTCTTTTATGGCAATCTCTTTAGTAAAATCATTATTCAGTAATGGGGATAGAAGCAACATTGCTATTGTACTGTCTAAGTTAAGTAAATATTTCAATCAGCTGTCTGTAATTTAGAAATGATTTAACCATTCTAGGTTCAAAATAAATTTTCAGTATGATTTTTATTTGGATTGTGACTGGAAAGTGGAATCCAGGACGCATGTTTCGTCCTATTCGGGACTCGTCGGTTGGATGTACCTTTTCAGTAGTTTTAATTTTCTCATCACAATGTTCACTTTATATCAAAAAAAGAATTCATATGTTAAGAAATCCTGTTTAGCTTACATTTTACTGATAGCAACTTAAGTAGTAGTCAACGTGGTAGTATAGTTTCAATGAATGAAATTTCTTTTGATAATGGCGATAACTAATCTAAATACAGTTTGTTTAAAAGATTTACAAGGAATACTTTAGTTTAAAGACTAATTTAGGCAATAAGTTAGAACAGCTGAACAGAAGTAAAGAACTGGAGATTAACTACATCTTGATACACTGGAATGTTCAACAGTAAACATCCAAAAATATACATAAATGTTTGTACTGTGACTTTATATCTATTTTTCAGGTAGTATTCTACATTAATCAGTCATCAATTTCAAAGGTGAATTTTACAACCGAAAGGATATTGCATTTCAGTCATATGATAATCTACTATATCAATAATTAGTTTGATTGTTACTGGTATGAATCTTTTCAATTAAATCAAGAGAATGAAATGAATACAAAACCATTTTCTGAAGATTATTTCTAACCTGCTATAATTTTGTTCAAGCAATTACTGAGGTGTTGTTTTAATCAACTACACTGACAATTTAGACATTTTAGTCTTAAGTTATTGAAAGTTATTTTCATCCATTTATTGGTTCAATAGATTTGACCTATTAAGTTGTTTAAATTTCCTCAAAATTTTTCACAAGTATATCATTTAACAAACATTTTATCTCCACTACATATTCAGCACATTATGTTTCTATGTATGTATTTAGGAAATTTAATCATTGATCATGAAAGGAAGTAACACTGCATATGTTTTCTTTGCTTACTTATGTGGAAAATAAGTTAATATGATTTATTTCTTATGATCTTATGATTATGACATATTACATTTGAAGTGTGTATTCATTGAACAATAGAAGTAATATTTATGATTAATTAAATGATTTGAATGAATGATGAAAGAATTCAAAAGTAAAATGTCAAATAATCTAAGCATATCATTTTATCATAAGAAATTGTTCATAAAATTTCAATTACGTCATTGTATTGTGTTTAGTTTGATTAACTTTTGATTACATTTACAAAACACTTCTTTTGTATTACTTAGTTCTAAAGATAGTTATCAAAATTCATAGACTTCTTACCAGTGTGTATTGTTTACTAATTTAATTTATCATGATGTAAACATATCAATTTGATTTTACCCTTTTCAAAATGAATATCAACTCATTTATTTACAGTGATACTGACTGTCTATTGGATTATATTCAATATAATTAAGATATGACATGTATGACATGAAAATGTCATGATTTATGATTATAGCTATGAATTCTGTGAAAATCAGAAAAGTTTTATCACTTTGGATAATTCTAGAATACTAAGTCAAAAAACATGACATCGAAGTGAAGCAGTTTTGTACTAATAAATATTAAGCTTAGTTGTATGTTTACGTTTCAAATTGATGTTTGTTGAGTATAGATAGAAACCAAAGGGGTACTAAACGGCTATTTCGTCACAGTATGAGACTCGTCAGCTATAAGCACACTCAATCCTGTCATGAGAGGAATGATCCAGATATATCATAAATTTATGGATGTTAGGATTCGACCATTGGATGTTGGCTGCTTAGTGGTGCCGAGGGCTATGCGTTCGCAGGAAGAAATGAAGGCACAGGGTTTCATCACCTGAGAGAATATAAGATACACACTGCTGAGAAGTCTCATACTAGGATAAAACAGTAGTCCAGTCCTTCTTAGTTTCTATTGGTGCCCAACCAACATTAATATGTGACCAATATAAATAACTAAATGATTATATAGTCGAATATAATTTGATCATCATTTACTTCTTTTAAACTAGTAATAGTAAACTGGTTTATTTAACAGGTATATTGTACGCCTGCTAAAATAGTAATACGCCATACTCTTTAACTTTTCAGATGATCATTGAATTCTATTATGCTCAATGTATAATTCTTTCCTGTATGTATACGACACTCTTATTTTTCTTAAAGTTGTGGATGATTTTAATTTCATCTGTTGAGGCTTAGATTAACCTTAACTTCTTCAATATTCATGAATTATGTTACGTCGAAAATTTTCTTCAATTTTTTTTTCATTCGTTTAACGGATGGGTGCTTAGTATCAGAGTACGATTTTGTATTGAGAGATTTTATTTCAAACTCAAATGTTTATTTGCATCTTTTTAACATATTGATTGGGCTATGCTACAGTGGTATGTTAAGAACAAACAGTTGTAGAGAATTCCAGATGCATGAAGTGGAATCTTTTATATAAATAACAGACCAAGATACACTATTTACCTTTTGAACGAATAGAAAAGCAAGCAATAATTAAAAGCACTACAGACTTAAGAAATATTACAATCACTGCGAATACGCTCAGTCGATTACCTTTATGACAATGTTTAAACATGTTAAGCATTTGGGAATCTGGGAACTATTTTGCCATATAATTGTATTCTCGAGTCGAAATACTTTATACAGCATGATAACAGTTAAGTGGCAATAAATAAATAAGAATCATTTAGTGAAGAAATAATTTTATTTGGATAAAATAAGTTCACTAACCATACTATCAATTCCCAGTAGTATAATCATTATAAAAAAACAAAATGACCAAATAGGACTTCCAGGCATTGTTGCTAATGCTTTAGGATAAATGATGAATGCTAAACCAGGTCCTGACTCTGCAATTAAATTAATTGGTACATTGGATATGTAAGACATATTTCCAAGTGTTGAAAATATAACAAAACCAGCTAATAGGCTTGTAACTGTATTTGCTCCTGCGAATAGGAAGGCAGTCTCTGTAAATGACGTTGGAAACAAAAGTAAAACCACAAAAACAATATAAAACTATAAATTAAAAGGTTGTAAGTATTATAATGCAAAACACTTTTAAGTGGATAGCTGAAAGATATTCCAATATTAGATAACTGGAAGTAATCAGAATGAAATCTTGAATCTATATTATGCGGAAGTTATCATCGCAACAAGATGTCTGCAATCACTCTTGTTCTACGTGAAATTCAATGTATAATTTAAGTATCGCCATCCACTTTTAAACAGATAGAATTTCATACTAGACTATCCAAACATCGACGGACCACGTATTGAATTATGAACAATACATAAGAATGGCACTGTTAACTATTTAATATTTTAGGCATGAAAAAAAAACGTTCATTCCTAAGAAGATTATGTTGCTTATTTTTTGAGTGCAAATCATAAATGCAAATAAAGACAGAACAAAAACGTCTGAAGACTATCCTGAATTCACCCAGTATTTGACAAGCTTCATCAACTACAAAAAACGGACTCAATCGCCGATTGTAGCAAAAGTCAAAATGTAATAAACACTAAGCATTTTGGAAATATCTTTATGGATGTTTGTATTGATAACTTTACAACTACGTCTCATAACATGGGAAAATTATACTAATCATAATAATCAGTAATGTTGTAGGAATAACGAATGAATTAAAATGATTGTGTATTAATCTTAATCGTATAAAAAATAAAAACAAAACATTCTTATTACCACCAGTTTGGTTGTCATTTGGTCATGTAGTTAATTTTAACATGAAAGTCAGTTTTAAACCTCCTAATTGCTATGGCCTCTAAAAAGTTCAGTAATGCTGAGATGGATTGTGTGTAGATTATTTTTAGTTCATTTGTTGTATTCACTTTGTGTTGTGTATTCAGCGGGTGGAGCGTAGTTGAACTATAAAAGACAACTTCTTCCTTTGTGATGATAGGAATCGAGGATATGCTAGTTAAACCCTATAAACGCCCTTCTCCCTGTGCTTCCTACGTATATACTTTGTGTGTGCATGTAAACTGGTAAATGTAACCGACAGGGGCGGACATGGGGTGTTCCCTTATTTACTTTGTTTTGCGTTATTGGCCATCCTATTGTGAATAATAATATCAGTTAAGCTGCTGCGAATGTTTTGTCTACAGCTGCATTCAACTCCTGATTAAACTATTTTCAAACATGATCACGTTTGAAGACCAGTCTGATGAATGCACTTTTCCCTAAGACTTCTAGACTACCTTCGTCGTTTTGTTTTCATTAATTTATCACCCCATAAATTATAGGAGGTAGCTATTTTACTGAAGACATGTCTGTAACTTATATCATTTCTCTTCGAGATTGTCTATCGTGCATACTTTTACTAGATCTATCGTATAATGTTTTCATATACTCTTGTTTGTTACAAACACGGCAAAATCTATGAAAGTGTAGATATTATTTGCTTCAGGTCTCTTTTATAAAGATACAGTCGTCAACAGATACCGTCTAGTTCGTCGAAAGATACCTACGTTTAGAAAACATGATACATTGTCAATTTTATATTCATTGGACAATTCTGTATTAACGAACTTAAGTAGTTTGACTAAATGACTTATATAGTAACATATAATGAAAGCATCACCTGCATACCTTGTTTAGAATGCAGTTCTTTGATGGTAGACCTTAATTTTGTCTGCTGTGCATTACCAATAAATATATATGAGCAGAAACTGGTCCGAAATGGATTATCCATAGCTACTTTATCTGTTTGGCAGCATAACTTGTTATCTTGTTGGAACTGGAAGTTTTATCTATGCAATCCTAATATATATTTCAGTTGTAACTTTGCTATGAATATATATATTCTCAATGTTGGTGGACATTGTCAATAGTTTCTCTTAGAGGGGTATTAATGAACAACGATGTTATATTATGTGAGAACATAAGCTTACTGTATATATTAACTTTGTCCATTTTCTCTGAAAATTTAAATGTATCTTTAATGTTGTACATAATTAGTATTATATGTTTAGGTTCCAGTACGCTTGCTAACCATCTAGCTAATTTTTATCATGGTTAAATAAACATAATGAATACTGACCTCAGCAGTACAACTGATTTGGGTAGTTTTGACTGTCCATACATAATTTAAAAAAAAACATGTATATTGTTGTTTATGTTCATTAATGTTGTTGTGTCGATTACCATCATTTCTAGAAGCGGTTTGTCATCTGATTTCCTAATGATGTAAATTTACTCTTTACACATATTTTCCATCATGAATCTTATAAGATAATCATTATTTTTTTTGGATATGATCTTATATTTTTAAGTTTTGTTAGTGTTACACTGTTATTCTTTCTCAGTATTTTAAAGTATACGAGATTAACCAAACAACTAAAATTGGTGGTAACAACAATGTTTTGTTTTTATTTTTCATACGATTAATGATTATTACACAATCATTTTCATTCAATCGTTATTCCTACAACATTACTGATTATTATGATTAGTATAATTCTCCGATGTTATGAGATGTAGTTGTAAAGTTATCAACTACAAACATCTATAAAGATATTTCTAAAATGCTTAGTGTTTATTGTATTTCAACCTTTCTTACAATTTCATGGATTCAAGTTGAGATTGGATCATTTATTATTATGAATTAATTTGGTTGTATGTAGCTGATGAGACTTGTGAAATAATGACTGAATTCATGATACTCGTCAGACATTTTCGTTTCGTCTGTTCTTAGCATTTGTTAAAGGAAATCAAGTGAATATAATACTTGTGAATGTAAAATATTTTAGATCTACTTCACTGGATACTATACCGATACTATGCTGCATTACAATCTAGTTTGTTTTTGATGTGACATACATTGAAAACTTTTTAATTGCCTAGAAGTTTTGAAGAATTAATGAGTTCACTATCATCTGTTTTAGCTAGATAAATTAAAGTAACTTAGTACCTGTTTAACAAAAACACTAAACGAGATATGAACTATTTCTTTGCGACTTGATTTCAATAAATCTCTACATCAATATATGCTTGTTTTACAATGGTGATATGTCAAGTAATAAAGTTTTATTGAGCTCACTGTAAGGCCAGTCTGTAATTGAATATCCAAAAATCATTCAACTATGTTAAAAATGGAACTATTTTGACTGATGAAGAGCTTTATACTCATATATTTAATTATTATTGATCATCAAGTAGATTTAAGAAAAGTCGGATCATTAATGATCTCTGCTGTAGTGTATCATACTTACTTACTTACTTACACACATTAAACTTCACAGAGGAGCATAGGCCACGCACCAGTATTATTCATTCGACTCTGTCCTCAGCAGACCTAATCAGTTGTTTCCAGTTGCTGCTCATTCTTTTAATGTTTGCTTCTTATTCTTGACGTAATGTGTTCTTTATTTTTCCTCTTCTCTGTTTTTTAACAGGATTCCAAGTCAATACTTGCTTCGTGATGCGGTCTGATGATTTCCGCAATGTTTGTCCTATCCGTTTTCAAAGTTCTGTCCTAATTTCTTCTTTGGCTTAGAGTTGGTTTGTTTTCTGTCATAGTAGGCTGTTGCTGATGGTTTCCCGCCAACAGACATTCAATATTCTACGTAGACAATTGTTAATAATTACCTGTACACTCCTGAGGATGTTTGCAGTAGTTCTTAACGTTTCAGCTCCATATAAAAGAACTGTCTTGACGTCCGAATTGAAGAGTCTAACATTGAGGTTGGTAGACAGTTGTTTGGAGTTCCATATATTTTTCAGCTGTAGGAATGCTGCTCTTGCTTTGCCAATCCTTCCCTCTACATTTGCATCAGATCATCCTTGTTCATCGATGATACTTCCCAGGTATGTGAAAGTATCCACTCCTTCCAGAGTTTCTCCATCAAGTTCAATTGGGTTGGTGCTCTCTGTGTTGAATTTGAGGATCTCGCTCTTTCCCTTATGTATGTTCAGGCCTATTGGTTCTGAGGTTGCTGCTACGTTGGTTGTCTTCACTTACATTTGTTGGTGTGTATGGGCTAGAAGAGCTAGCTCATCCGCAAAGTTCAAATCATCGAGTCGTATCCTACTTGTCCATTGAATTCCGTGCTTCCCCTTAAATGTGAAGGTCTTCATGATCCAATCAACCACTAGAAGAAAGAGAAAAGACGAGAGTAGGCAGCCTTGTTTTAACTCCAGTACTAACTGGGAATGCATCTGTCAGCTGCTCTCCATGTACGGTTTTGCACTGTAGACCATTGTAAGAATTCCGCATGATGTTGATGAGTTTCTTTAGTACACCGTAGTGTTGAAGAAGTTTCCATAGTGCTCTCCTGTCTACGCTGTTAAACTCTTTCTCATAGTCAATGAGGTCAATATACAGTGACGAATTTCATTCAATTGATTGTTCTACGATGATCTGTAGTGTGGCAATTTTGTCTATGCACGGCTGATCCTTACGGAAATCAGCCTGTTGACCTCGAAGTTTAGCATCCACGTAATCTTTCATTCTGTTCAACAACTACTCTGTTGAATGACTTTCCCTGATACTAACAATAGTGTGGTCCCCCTGTAGTTCTCACATTTGCTCGAATCTCCTTTATTCGGTATCTTGATAAGGTATCCTTCTTTCCAGTCTGTCAGCACTTGTTTTTCATTCTCACTTCTAGGAGTCAATGTATCATTCTAGGGAAAAATTGCTGTTCAGTACTACTTGGTTACTCTCAATCCCCAAATTGGAACCATTGTGTTATACAAGTGACCAAAAAACATTCATCTGTAATATGTTTCTTATATAAATATATTTAACATATGACTGACTGTGGAAAGACATCTTATTTGAGAGATGATATTTTCTGTTATCGAGTATCCTTGTCTTCTATTGCTGATGGATATTTTATAATGGATGACCTGAGGTAGTTTTGAGGAGATTCTTATAATATAACCGAATGATCTCGGTTGAGTACTAATAAAAGCCATGGAACAAAGCCACTTTAACTCAAATACAATAATCAGCTCACTGAAGACTAACTTTAAAATGATTTTGATGCTCATGTGAAAACTTGGGTCTGGTGGGGTTCGAACATGTCAATAGTTGAATGGTTATAACCAGCGTCGTTGAATGAATGTTATTCCATATCAAAAATTGACTGATGTGAAAATACTACCGTTGGATTCCGGCAATCACTGTTGAAATGACGGTTAGGCGTCTGGTACTAGACCTGAAAGCCCTTGGTTCAATCCCTTGTTTCAATCCATTCTGATTCTATAAATGTTTCTGTAAAAACATTAATGTAAAAATCAAGTAGATGAATTCACTAAATGATATAGTTCTACTGAAGAAAACATAAGAAGAACTAATTACCTGACTGAATTATGATGATAACGATTATAACTTCCCAATGCAGTTAAAGCACCTAAGCCAATTGCATAACTAAAAAAGATTTGTGTTCCAGCATCTGACCAAACCTAAGAAATGAATTAATTTTTTGTAAAAAAAAACGATAGTTAACATGAAAGATATAATGAATAAACATAGGTATATCATTACTTTAATTCAATTGAAATAAAATTACATCATAAATTATGTTAACATACTACTGAGTAGGATAACATTAATTAAATGAAACAAAGAAAACAGATTATGATCTGTAAAATGATATGAATAAGTGTTATTACGTCATTCTATAATTTGACTTCAAGTCATCGGCCATATTTTTGCTGGCGCTTTTATGTAAAATATCTTATTCTGTCTTTCTGATGTTTTACTGTAGAACTAGTTTACTTTATAATTTAAGTAGTATATTTATCATAAAGTACCAATGTAACATATATAGTATTTTAATTAAAAAACCATTGGGTAACTAAGGTTGGGTTCAATTATATAAAGGCTTAATATGGGTGAATCTTTCATTCTGTCTAAACTCTTCTAAACAGTAGTAGCTATATGGTACCCAGTTCAATAATCTACATTAGCATTTTCTAAATGTACACTTATTATCACAAACCTACTGATTTGAAATTTATCTTTATTGAATGTTATTTGTTAATTGCATGTTTAGAATCTATAGTGAAACTAATTACTGAGAAGCTATTAAGTACTGTCATTTAGATTTGTATATTCTCCTACTTCACTGTCATTTGAGAAAATAAATGGTTACTACTATATAACTTTTGCATCTAAAATATCTTCAGTTACTAAAGGCAATTTCTTAGAGTCAAAGTGGTTGTAAACAATTATAGATGAATATTCAAGGTCGTGAATCACTTTCTTAAACTCAACTTTTATGCTTTCAAAACTATGGATACTATTCGAAAAAAAGTTTTGTTAGAACTTTCCCTGTTTTGTGCTGGAAATCATTTTCACGGTCATTAAGAATAGAGGATATTCATAGATTACTAGTAATCGTTACTGACGTCATCGAATCATTGTACGTGTTCTCTGGGACCACCTAGTTAACAATAGGCTGGCTAGGAATAGAGTAATAGACAACGAAAGTAAATGGATTGATGAATTACTAAATGTCCATCGGCAGAGGTAGTAAGGGGATGTGTTACGTATTCCCAACCACTGCCTATTATAAACAATGGTATGTGATGTAGAAGTATATTGTAAAAAAGCTAAGTGATCAAACAAAACATGATACCAGTTCATGATGTCAAAAAAATTGGACGGATTAATGTTCACAGACTTAGACTCCTTGGTTGGAGTCCACGTGATAGTTGTAACCAGTGTTTACAGAATCTGAGTGACATAGCTCAGAATTATTCGCAATGGTTCAAATGCATTTATTCTTAGTCCTTCCACCCTTCTCCCGCTCCAAATTCTGAGTTTTTGAACTTATTATAATTTTTATCCACTGATTCATATTTTGTAAATCCTAATTTTGATCACCAGTCCTCATTACTACTAAAATTGTTACAGTGTCCAACACTCTGGGGTTCGGCCTAACAATCTCACGACATTATGCTAATTGGGACATGGCAACTTGAAATAATGTACGCATGTGCTAAGTCCTATGTTGTGACTGAGTGATTATTACTAAGCTAATACTACAATTTATTGTGGAACATATCAGTAACTTACAAACAGATCATCAATACAAAGAAAAAGTCTAGTTATTTGTATTTGTCACAGAGTGTTATCCGTTGGACATTTGTTAAAACTAGAGGGCATTTTTCAGCTGTTTTGTTTTAGTGTGAGACGTCTCACACTCTTGATCTCGCCAGAGAATCTAACTTAATGTCTTCAAGTCTTACAGCGAGCACTTATTCGCTTCTACCACTGAATCCCCTAATGTTCAATTGAACAATACTTACTTACATCAAATTGTGATATAGTTAGCCAATCGTTCACTACTGTTGGCAATAAGTATTTGACTATTGAGCTGTCTGATATTTTTCAGTCAATCTGCAAAGATTGCAATCATTTAAACATAATATCTATTCCCTCAAAGTTACTTCATCTAAAAGAATAAGCCTCACTAACTCATTTCACGAGTTATCTTTTTCAAATGACATAATTCGACTCAGTACTCATAAATCCTAAGACATATTGATGAAAATTTAGGTAATTATTGTTGATTTGTTGTGAATAGAGTGTCGTTTCCTGTAAAGTGCTACATTCTACAAAATTAATACAGCAGATTTATACAAAGATGTAGTTATAATGAACTATAGAAAGTTAAATACGATCGTGTGAATTGCGAATAATACTAATTTAGATATAATTCTTTCTATTTTTTTTCTTTATCTAAAGTATCAAATTGTACTTTACAAGAAAACTTCAATGAATACACCAACGTGATAATTTATGATTGGAAACAAATGTCATAGAATCACTGACATGATGTCAAGTAGGTATGTTATAATTTGTTAATAACTTATGGTATTTTCTCCTACCTCTCTTCATAAATCTACACGTATACAGTTCAAGTGATACATATTCATGAGTTAAGACCGTCAGTCTTATAGAATTTATAGTGTATCACCGTCAGTTTCGTATGCAAACATACAAATTTTCTTTCAGTAATGTATTTGGAAAGTAAAATTTACAATAGATAAGTAGTTAGACATTTTTAAAACATCATAGAAAAGGAAACAAGCAATACGATGTCTAATGTTTGAAAGAATCAATATAATTTTTTTAAAAAAATGTATTCTATGTAAGGCCGCCTATATTTTCTGATTATAGGGTATTTACTTAGAAAGTTAGTTCGGTCTTCTAACTTACTTTATATCAAGGCATTTATAACATCTGTTTCGAGTAGATAAGCATCTATACAGGAAAATAAATATGTAAACAACATAGAACATTTAAAGATGGCATTAGTTCTGGTAACTGACATTAGCTAGAGAACTAAATGAAAACTAGACAATAGATGTTTTATTCAAAGTTTGTTGCATATTTCTGAAAGTTGATTACATAATAAACAATAATGAAAACTAAATGAAATCAGTAAAATGTGTGTGTTTTAGTTTTCTTTCCTTATTGTAAATCATTGTTTTAGAACCTAATCTTTCTTTATGCATTAAAAAGAAACGTAAGCATATTGACTTGACAATCAATTTACAATTATTTTAATATAAAGTATGTACATATTCTGAAATCATTCAGTGTATGTATCCATGGTCTTTTTAGCTTAATAGCTATAAATGTTTAAATGTTATCTCATTAATATTCATTACAATGTTTTAATGTATTTCATTTATTCATACAACTGTCATGTATAAGTTAGTTGAGTTTTTTATTTTGATTGTTGAATAGAAAATTATGTTTGTTTTAGCCAAGCATGAAAGTATTATATATTTAAGTATTGTCATATTTGACCTCTTCAATAAGGATCTATAAGTTCACCTGTTTCCCTGTGGGACAAGGTATATCGTTCGTTTAATGTACAATCTATTCGAAAAAATGTTAAAAAACAAGTTTCTCCCTTGTTAAAGAAAGGCAACAGTGCATGTATTAGTAGCACAATAAGAGAGTATCCAGTCATTACCAATCACCAGATTAGTAAAGATGCATTTTTCAAAGTAATGTATAAAGTGAACAGAAACCTTCATAAAGCTTTATTTGTCCAACACTTATGAAACGATGAAATTGTCACCATACAGACAGAAAAGTAGTACTATGTGTTCACACACTCATTTGACCATAGATCTAACTAGTAAATCTCTTTATATTATATAATTATGTAATCACCAATCTTGTAACCTTCATACCAATCACTTAATCATACAAATTTTCATAATTCTTACTCTACACCACAACAATATACACCAGAAATAATTTAATCCTTTTTTTTTTATGTTCACCTGGACTTAGTTCATTTCTCAGAATTATGATTATCACATTCATTACAATTTATCTTATGAATATTATTTTATCAATTAACCTAAATTAATTGTAGATTTTCTACCTAGTTTCTGTGATGTTCATTCTTCAACTCTGATAAAAGCTTTATTAACTAGTATTACTTTTATGTGCACTCCATTTTGTGACTAAGTTTAACCAAATGTACTATTTTATTGGGATCATGCTTTCATGTACTTACGACTGTACAGCTTTGAAAATGAAGTCAATGAAATGAGGTCACCTTACTGAATCATAGTTTTTACTTTCAGGTTATAATGAACATTTTTTCTTTACTAAAATTTAAAGTATATACTCAAGGTGGTTTTGTGGGAAATGGTATTTTATTTCGTTGTTTGTATTCACTATGGAATGATATTAGTCTGGTATTAATAAAGGTCATAGGGATTGGATAGGAATCCACACCCTTGATTTGAAAAGGAGGACGAATCTAGAGCTTTCGCGTCTCATGGCGAGAAGTCAACACTCCAAACCACTGGAGCGATCAAACCTAAAGAGAGTAACTCTCTTTCAATGGTTGATAAAAATTCTAGTAAGATATGTTAGAAATTAATGTTGTAAGCATATTTGTTTTAGGTTGTTTGTAACATTTCTACATTAATTATGTCATACCCAACAGTTTCGGTTACTTTTTGTTGCTTTAAGAGGTAAGTACTTCAGGTTTAACTATACTGATCTTGTCTGTAATGAATAGTTCAAAACAATTTCAACCAGACATTAAAATATATATTAAATGCATTTTCTTTCTTCAATTTGATTTCACGAAATTGGTCTGAATTAGATAATCATTCATTACTAGGAAGCACTGAAATACAGGGTCGTGGATAATTGCGGCTGTGAAGTCTAATACTAGGACGAAACAGCTATCCACTGCTCCCTCGTCGTCAATGATTGTGTAATTCAGGCCAATTACGTGATATCGGATTGATATTTAGCAGTCACCACAACACCCAAATGCATTTTTATTTTTATTTTCTAAATAAACTGTTTATTTAAAACTTATAAGTAAGATGTGAAATAAGCATTATTTTGTAGCGAATTTCCCATTTCTTTCATCTTCCGTTGTTCATTATTAAAATGGTCTAGTTTTACAACTGTATAACTCTTTATTTTAATTGATTCTTTTTATTATTAAGTGCAGGTGAACCCGATGTGCTTACTAATCCTTTGGCTCTATCTTTTCTTTTACTCATCTATTTCACAGAATTTCCTGCGCACATAGTCCTGAACTCTCCCTGATGTAAAGTACCATCCGGCTAGATGAGATTCGTTATAATACTAAGTAGTGTAAATTTTATGTCAGCATTGACCATGTTCTATTCAGTATTTATTGTCTACAGTCTTTTAGAAGGAATAATTAATTACATCATGAAATTTCCTATAGAAAAAATAACTATAAACAGCCTGACATTTCACAATTCAGAAAATGATTTGGATTATAAAAGTGATTTTGCTAAATTCCAAAGGTTTCAAAGTTCAGATGTAAAAGTATTATATAACCTTATCAATGTTGGTAATATTATTTGCTTACAATTAAACGTATCTTTGACTTTTTTTAATCTGATACGAAATTTTTACTGGTGATTTTAGTTATGCCTTATAGATATTTGATAAGAAACGAATAAGCCACTGTCTTATCTTATCGTGGATAATGATTTCTGAATATAATGTCTGCGATAAAACGACAGTGGATAAGTGGAAACCATTAAAACTACTAGATAACTATTTTTGAAGCCATTCAATAGTGTTCTATAACGAGCTTCTATTGAGTTAAACCAATAATATTTAGATTTTAAGGTGTTTACGTTACTTTGAAGCTAACAGTATAATGTTGATGAGTTTGTTTACTCAATTGTAATAGGCTTTGATTAAGTAATAATGTTTCATTATAATGTAGTATTACTTTTGTAGTGAAAGTGATTAACTCAATTTTGACATACTCTTCTATGTCGTATTGTAGAAATGCTTAAAATTGATTTTTATTCGGGAGCTGTTTATACGTTACGTAACTTAAATAAATTGATTGTCTTCACCTACATTGGGTTTGATCTTAATACTTAACTGTTGCGAATATGAAGTCTTGTTAAGCGTTCATTCTAGCATACACTTTTATCAAGTGCTTCGTAGGCTAAACAGAATTGACTGGTTTTAGTCTTTTATTAATACACTTTCTTTAACCGCTCCAATTACACTTATTTAAAAATTTTAGTCCCAGTTTAAACTGTTATCATAGTTGTTGGTTACATTAAATAATAATCAAACAAGTAAAATGATTATGTAGTAAACTCATTTTGACTTTATGGGATGTATTTTAAAGAGGTTAGATAAACATGATATTAGTTAACATTTAGTATCCAATTGATGTAAATATCTGAATGTAAAAACAGGTAGCGTAGGATGCATGTAGGTTAATGGTAACATTTTGGAGCGTGTAACTGTGTGACCTGGATTCAAATCCTACAAAGGGAATCAGTTTCATTAAGATTACTGAAAAGTTTAGCTGATGAATGATAATCGTCATAAAGTCTTGGATAACGGAGTCATTTACTGACTACCTCCAACTAGCAAACATCAAAAGTATAATAATTAAGACAATGAGTTATTTAGACTAGTAATTACATTTTAATTTGGTCTACAGAATTTAATTGACACCAAAGATTATATATGCACTCAGTCAATCAACCAATCAACGAACATCCTGCATACACTTGTCAACACTTATCAACCTACTTTCTTATGAATTACATACATGGACTAATTAGTTGATTCTTTTATGTTCACAATCACGTATAATTTTCTTAAATATTATTGCCAGCGTCAGATTTAATCATTTCAAATAAAATGCGCATTAAATGCGATGCTTATAGAAACAAGTGATGGAATTCAATATACCAAAGAGTAGAAATTTTAACTTTCTAAAGTTTTGAGACTTAATGTAAATAAATAACTCAAGTTGAAATAATACAAAGAATGAAATTGAAATTAAAAGTATTTAGTACAATCAACATTAACATTTGACTGTGTTCAATTCATGTCGCTTGACTCAAAATAATGACGAATAAAGGCATATTTATGCATAGTTATGAATTCCAAGTGAGTATAAAAAGTTTGTTCCATGAAGATATTGAGAACGTAGAAATAGTCTGTATACGTTACAGACTTAAAGTGAAATTTGATTAAATTTAATTGTTTGAATAGACAGTTTATGTTGGATGCATAGTAAGATCTCTTTATTTTAATTCATTATTGTCAAGTTTTCTACAATATATGAAATAACTCAACTATTTAATATTCATTATAACTATAGAAAAATTACTTTTGAATAATTTGGATACTTTGCATGACTATTTTGATAGAGATTGTAAGTAGTATATACTGATATTGTTTAATTTATTGATAATTTGTCAAAATCTAAGGGATTATTACTGAATCGTTTTATATAATCTATGTGTTCTTTGGCATTTGTGAAGATTTTGGTTATTTATTTATTATCTACATAAGTGCCAGTAAGTTGGAAAATATCAGAAATTTCAATTTTTATACTTAACGGTACCACAAATACATAGTTTAATCATCTTGATAATACTTTTTGTTCTTTTATTATTTTAGTTGATTGAATTCGTCACAGATTAATGTTGGTAGGGTACCAATGAAAACCAGGTAAAGCACTAAGTTAGATTCTCTGGTCGGGATTAAAAGTGATGCATATGAGAGGTCTCACACTAGAATCAAACAATCGCTCAGTGCTCCCTGATTTTCACTGGTACCATGTCATCATTAATCTGTGACAAATTGAATTAGTCACCATAAACCATCACAATTTTTCGATTATTTATTTATTTATCTAATTATATTTGTTAATATGCCACATATTTTTGTCAATCAACTAATTTTACTGATGTGGTTTTTTGAAAATTGGCATTGTCTTAAGTTATTTGTATTTGTAATAGAATGATGTTAGCTGAGAACTATTGAAAACTAGGGAGCGTTGGGTAACGGTTTCATTCTAGTGTGAAACCCTCGAGATGTGTTACCCTTTATTCTGCCAGAAAATCTATCCTAATACTTTTAGGTCTTACGACAAACGCTAAACCGTCTACACTACTAAGACGGTAATATTTATTTATATAATTCTCACTTTTATCTATTTGTGACATGAAGCACTCATTAGTCAACTTTATAGGAAAGAGCCATTTCACTTCTAACATGCTTAAACTCTACCATCGGACACTAAATACTTCAATAGTAAGGATGGCTAGGTGTTCATCCTGAAATTTGAAGGCCCCAGGTTCTATTCCACCAAGGAATCGAGTGTGCGTACTAACGAGGAATTTCATACTAGGATAAAACAAACATACAGTTCTTTCTGATTTTCATTGGTAACCAAGTAGAATCAATATATGAAAAATATAAACAACTAAACTTAATCAATTCATTATTTAAACAGTAAAATAACTTAATAGATTAATTAGATTCTTCCACTTCTATTTGATTCAGGAAATTTTACGCGGATTACATATGTCAACGAATAATAGCATTCACCACTAATTATGCAAAAGTACATTACATAGAACATATCAAAATGATATTAGTACTATATAAGTGGTGTACACTTTCATAAATCAATACATTATAATAAATGACAACAAATACTTCTTTTCTATGGTTTAAAACTAGTTACATGATGCATAAATTGAATGAATGATGTAACAGAATATATTGAAACAAAACTAAATTTTACATTCAGTTAAATAGTGTATTATTGATACTTGAAATAATAACAATCAGTATATTAGTAATAATGAATACACATTTTTTATGGAATTCAACTGTTGATTATGTAAGAGATAATTCAATAACTTTATTTTTGTTAAAGTATATGAAGTGTATTCTTTTAGATAAATTCTTCGCAGATTTTACGCTAATAAATTTAAATTAATTTAATAATTTAAAGTGAGTAAATAAGTTTAATGTAATGACTAGAACATCAGTTAGTTTAACTTGTTCCACAGGTGTAATTGTATTAATAAGTAACCATTCTAGTGACCTGATCCTTTTGTTTCGATGTCACTAATAGATATCTTATGTTTTAGGAAATTATACTAATGTGCTTGTAAACATCTTCCAGTGTGGATAAGCATCACAACATTCACATTGTTTTCCTTATTATCTTTGCTACCTTAGCTTATACTCTAAATTGTCTAGTGACCCTTATTTTTCGTAGATAATTGCCTTAACAGGTACATGTATAATCAGATTGTTCGATATGTATTGCGTAAATATATCACATGAATCTGATAAACATTGTCCACTTATTGCATTATCAAAATTCATATATTTGCTTAAAACACAACATAACTTAGTCCTTTTCAGAAGTTTATCACGTTAATGAAACTGTCTGCTGAATTTGGTCCGACTTAAATTTTTTTCAAACAACAGAAGTAACAGTTATTCAGATTAACAATTACTGGAGATTCGATCACTAATTTATGTTCCAACTAGAAGTCAAGGAAGTCAATAATCATCTCTTTGACAAGATGGCATAATTTATTTCTTCACTGTTTATATGTCATTACCTGCTTGTACTCTCATAATCTAAAAATTTTTAGATATCACTTGTTACTACTACTCAATTCACTCGTGTTTCTGTTATAAATTTAGTTATTTACTGTTGAATATTAATTAATGTAAATTTATAAACGTGAAGATTGACAAGAATTCTCTATTCATATGCACTTTGTTTAAATAACATGGTAATCATTAAACTGTTTTATTTACACTTTAAAGTTTTGTAAACTACTATGTATTTAATAACTATATGTGAAGTGTATTGAAAGGTCACTCTTCCCCAGTATATAGAATATAAACATGTTACCGAAATTTTTATCAATAGCGATATTCCATGACTTGAAGAGGCATTCAACTTAGTAAATCAGAAAGTTCTATGGCAGCTTTTATCATTAAGAGACTAACAGAAGGAGCAAATAGATCTTTGGAAGGCTTCCTAATCAAACACTACAGATAGACTGAAAGTTGATAAAGAAATGTTTTCAGAAAAGTCATTGTTGACCTATATTCTGCTTCACAGATGTGCCCATAAAAATTAAGCACTATTTGTCTAACTAAAAGGCTTAACTTCTAAATAACACTACGTATATTATAAATATATATTTATGTATATATTCAGCGTTTTCTGAACATCTAAAACCCTTCCGAATTGATTACCTGAAACGAAACATACATCTTGGATGTTCCACCAGCCATAGTAGGTGGATGTCCGAAGTAAGTTTGATTAGTATTCAGAAAACACTTCCAGTTATTCATTATTCATACCACTCATTTAGTTAACAAGTTATCCATCAGCCAAATAAAGTGCTGGCATACTACACTGTAGTCTTTGGAGAATTACCATCTGGTTATGGAATATGAGATACGGGAATGAAGATATAGGTAAACTACATGTTTCTGATAGTAGATACTTTCGAAGCATTGCTCTCGGAATTCGGGACAATCGAATGAGTAGTGTTTTGATTAAATGCACAATCCTAGACAAAGATCACAAACCGGTCTAGGAAGTTTTGAATATTCATCCACTGAGGTGCCCAACACATGTATTGCATATACTAAACCATGCATAATGTATAGTGGTATACGGGTAAATTGAATAAAACACGCTGGGGGTAGCTAAAAAATGTTGACTATTGATCTGCTCTCGGTTGAGTACCATCGTAAACTAGAGGATACCGCATGGTTGTTTCGACATAATTTGGGGCTGCCCAACAATGAGCATTCATAACTTTATCAGAAGATCGAACCAAGTACATTTAAGTATGACTTGTAAGACCGCTCAGTCAACAAGATGACATCAGCAATTAGTGATCTATGGTAATAACCCTATATTGACCAACTAGACGTCACACGACGATCATCACTAGATTTACTTAAACAGATTCTTTTGTTAGTACTATTTAGTGGAAACAAAACAGTTTACTTTACCACTTTGAGAAACCTACACCTATTGTAAAACAGAATGAACTCCTTTATTCTGTAGAACAGTATGTTACTACTGATTTTTTGAAAAAAAATGTGTGAAACTAAACTTGTACAACTACAAATGACCTTGAAGCATCTTTTAACCAATGAGAATGCACTGGTTGATAAAATCATTATTTATTAAGAAAGCGATAAAATCTTTAAAAAAGTTACACAGGATACAATGGTTTTACATGATTTATCAACTTTAGAAGGTTCATGATGGATTCATTGAGTTTGAATTCATAATATGAGTAATATAGGGATTCATCCATGTGGCTCCATATCATGTTGTTTCTAGAACGTTTATAAATTCTAAGAAACTCCTTTAGACGTGACCAGTATCCTTCGATATTTTGTGTGTGAACACCTGTACTTGGATCCACAAAATGTCTTTTGTGAACTACCACATGGTGAACATATCCAAGTCTACGAAGAGGCCAATAAGCTCTCCAGTCGTCAGTATAAATTGTTGATCCTGGTAGAACGTACATCTGGATTATTGGTATCAGGGTTCTTGCAGTTCGATTTGGGACATACTGAAAATGTCCCTTTTCTAATGTTCGGTTGTAAATACCAAGAACCTACCAGTAGATCAAAGCAGTTTGTACTTACCCATCCAGTTTTTGGGGGTCTTCCTATACTATATTTTCTCTTCCTAATAGCTGTTTTATCTATTTCAACAATTTTTCCTATGCATCCTAGCGACAGATTTAAACGTAACAGTATTTCCGAGCATATGTCTCTACAGTGTCGATACCATTGAACCGCTGACACTTCGCTTACGTTTATAAGTAACAATGCCAGAGAAACGGGTAACTGCAAAACCCACAATACAACTAACATGCAGGTCTGTCTAGGTGTCAGTCTAGGCTGGCTAAGCTGCCTGTTCTTATTGATTTCTTTTTCCAGCAACCATTACAACGAAATATGACTCCAATTCGAGTATCTGTGGATGAAGCTTGAGCTATATTTAGTCCACAGTCACAAATCATTTCTATACAAAGTAAACCAACAATTTTTAGACTAGTATTAATAACGTTTTCATTAAAAATTCTAATCAACTGATTCGATGTAAGCATTTTGAACCAGACTAAGCACACGACCTTGAAATAATCACCTTGATTCTCACTGGCCATCTAAAGTTCGCTAGCAAAGTTTAGTTTCACCAAAAAATGTTTACCAATTGTTACAACCTCTCATATAGACAAATGCAAATAATACTTTGATGAAAATCTTGTTCATATACCCTTACACTGCATATTTATTAACCTAAACAAATAATAAATAGAATAATATGAAAGTAATAAACAGTAACTTCGATTTAAATACAGAACAACTGTTACTTACTGTCATATCTGTTAATTTATCCCAATCTGGTTTTAAGTAATATGTTATGCCAATTAAAGCTCCTTCTAGTTGTGCTGTTCTTATAAGTAATATGATCATGAATATATACGGTGTAGTTGCAGTTATATACATAATCTAAAATTGTAACAAATTATACAATCAAATTGGTTATTAGATAGTCAACAACCCAGAAACGAACTAGAAATCAAATCTAGTATTGCTGTTATGTTAGGTTATGAAGATTGTTGAATTAAAAGTTTCACATTAATGATTTACCGTAAGAAAGGGAATAATGAACAGTTCTTTCATTCTAGTATTGGACTTCTCAATAGTATTCATTTACATCTTAACCAATGATTGTACCCATAGCTTTTAGGCTTTTCAGCAAGTAGAGTTCATTTGTGTTAGATATAAGTGAGTTATATACGAATATCAGTAGATGGGGATGAGGAATATTTCAAATTGCTAGGGCTAAAAATTAATACAAACGAATCCTGGTCAAGTAGTCTAAAAGTTAAACACTTTTCACAAAGGATATGAATTTTGGTTTGATCCATTTTCGGGACGTGAATATGCACATATGAGAGGTCATATACTTAGATGGACTAGTTGACCATTTCTTCCTGGATTTCGATGGCTATTTAACGTATTGTGTGACTTCGAATCTAGTGATATTCTAGCAATTGTTAGCCTTAAGCAAACGTCAATTAAGGCGTAGAATGATGAGATTCTAACATTATTCAGTCGATTCTTCCCCACTTTCTACAAAGGTAAACAACCTTAGTTTGCAATTACTAGTTTTATAGAATTAAGAATTTTCAGGAATCCAAATACGCACCAGTCAAATGATATTTCACTAGCCTTGGATTTAGACTAGTTCTTCTGTGAGTAAAAATTTACACGGTTAGTAAGTCACGTAGAAACTAGTAAATGTTTTTCCTGTAAAGGTTTTAATAAAATCATTGGCACTGTATTGCATAAAAACTAGGCATTTTGTGTACATCAAACGATGACTAGTACCTCCTGTATTAGTATCTAAGAAAACGATTACGAAGTTGTTACTCTTAAATTTTGTCCTAAAGGAACTTAATACACAGATTATTCATAAATTAGTAGACTTATTGACATTCTGTCTACCATTCTGTTATGAATGCCTAGAATAAATGGAAATAGAAAATTACGGAAGATTTTCTCATGTTGACGAGAATTTCTATTTTGAAATGCTCTTTTAAATATGTTATTAATAATATTAAGACTTTATATTAATTGTTACCTTCCAATTAATCTATCAGTTGCTCCCATCCTATGTTTACAAATTACTGTTAATCAGTTCCTACCATAAACGCCTTAGGCACGCCTTATAGTATCCAAATACTGTAGACAGTGGGTGGTCGTCGTGCTATATCATGAATCAACGGAAGTGGGAATTCTGTCGCTGGTCGCCGCGTCAATAGCGCAGGAGTTTTCATGCATTCTCCAATTTCAAGGTTGTCGGTTTTATTTCCCTGATAGAACCAAGGGTGTGTATTGTTGCAAAGTCCTATACTAGGAAGAAACAGCTTTCTAGTGCTTCCTAGTTTTCACTGGTACCCTATCAATATCAATCTGTAACGAATTCAGTCGACAAAATTTTTGTTTAAATAGCAATAAAGCATTACAAACATTTCGATGAAACATGATCATTTAAAAGGAACTAATTTTATTTTTCCAGGTTTCTCGGTCGTCTCGCTTCACTCAAAACAAGTGTAACAAAATCTTAAATGGTTTCACTATTCAGCATTTAATACACATTATTGTCACTCTGAATTAGCTGTATAATGTACAGACAAGAAATGCCACTTTACAGTATTTTGGAGTGATTATAATCATTAGGCATATTTAGCTACACTTCGTGAATTAAAAAACCGAGTGGTATGACAGTTGTATTCAAATACTTGTCATATAATCGTTAATTTCCTTTTAATTGACTGAGCGGTAAATCAGTTGTATTCAAATACTTGTCATATAATCGTTAATTTCCTTTTATTCGATTCAATACCCACTCACTAAGTTGATTCTCTTCCCGATTGTGTAGAAGTATATGAAAACACTTATTTTCATAGGGTGTTTTGCGGATTACTGAAATCAAAGTTTTATATCATGGATTGTCCATAATGAGACAACCGCTTGAAATTATTGAAGAATAGGATTGTTACTCTGTCCTAGTATGAAATCTTTAGTAGTGTGGAACCACATCCTCAACGCGGATTATATCCATGAACTACAAACTCTTCAGCCGACATTCAATTGTTTCTATTTCTAGCTTTAGATAACTCGTGACACTGATAGACCTCAGTGACCACAGTTAATGATATTTTTCTGACTGTCCACGTGGCTAAATTCTGCTGGTCATATCTTCTCCCTTGACTTCTCCGTTTACTTAAAAGAGTTAGATACTGGTAATAGCATAATACCATAATTATTTTTGTAGGAATTGTGGAATTCTAAATTTTCATATCACGAATCGCCATCGATTAGACTACACTTGAAAACTAAGAAGTGCTGTATTTGTTTCGCCTTAGTATGAGATTTTTCAGTAGTTTGCATACACACTGAGGTGACAGCTGTAGTTCGTTGGGAAGAAAACGTTACTAGAGGAGTCCAAGTATGTCTGGCATGAGAAATATATCACTACTAGTAATCGGTGTTATGAATATTTCACAACTTTAACAGGATACAATCGAACAAAGGCTAGATTTGTCTGAGTAGTGCAATAAACACAGTATATATATATATAAATGTACTAGTAAATTACTGATATTTTTCCCCAAGGGTCTGACTAGTTTTGTCACATTGTTTATTAGAGTAATCTTAATAAACTGAAGAAAAGCAGTTATTAAGTCTCGTTAGAAGGATTAACAGTGAAATTCATAAAACCAATCTACTTATATTAATGTATGTACACATCTCAGTATACTACAGTTTTAATTAGGCATATTTAACACTCTTACTTAATAATATCAAATAAACGGGAACAAATAGTATGACACTATTAGTACTACACATAAACGAAGTTCTAATACTTTCAAAGTAAACTAAACCAATGTGGACGATGAAAAGATTAGGGTTTTAAAAATGAATTCAAAGAAAATTTGATTTATACATCTACGTAACTGGAATGACTGTTGGTAATTTGTGTAACAACACACATTTATTGGAAACCCTTTTCCATCACAATTCATAGTCAAAAATATGAAATCAAAACCTTCCAGATTATCTGATATCTTCATTCCAATGGAGGCATTTTAAATTAACGTCGTATTCAAAGGTGATATATCTGCAGACATTTTGATGAGGAAAACTGTAAGTGTTATCAAAACTCTGAAAGTTGTGTTTTCAAGTGGACTCTTATTTGTAAACAGATCCAAGGACAAATTCTAGTATTTGACCTCCTTCAGATGTTTCTATCAATTCAGTTGCTCTTTTGGAGTAAGATACATTGGTCTCTCGATGTTTATACTATCCAAGAGAGCCTGAGAACATTATCCAGTATGGTTACGAAATGGCAACAGCGCTAACATTAAACCCCTCATTATAGAAGTTCTTGTGATTACTGGACACCTAATCAAGTCAGATTTTTCGTTCTTAGTTGTCCACCTGGATAATAGCATTTTACTAAAATTAATAACTTTCAACCTTCTATGTACTTTTGAAGATGTTGTCAATGCAAACAAACAAACCAGAACTTTGTGTACAAAAGAAACTGGTTCAACCTTTGATCTTACCATGGACTTTACCTGAATTTTTTACATCTTTTCCCCCAAAAATCAATATAACATATTCTGAATTTGATTAAAGTCCTTCGATATCCACTTGTTTATTTCAGTATGAAGTACTCAGGTGAGCAGGAAATCACATTACTAGTTGTTAGCATATGCCACTAACGTCTATTCTATCCAATTATTGTATATACACCTTCTGTCATATCGGGATATAAAACCAACTATCTTTGTGCATATAAAAACAACTAAACGAACTTAATGACTTACTTTACCAGACGTTTTTATTCCTCTACAGATTGCCATAAATATTATTGTCCATGCTAGTAGTAGGCATAGAGCCAAATCCCATTGAACTGTTCCCATATTATCGATACCATTTGATATCCGTAAGACACGATTTCTAGAATTAGAATAAAGTATTCCATTAATACCTATTACGACAATTTAGCTTTTTAACTTGTATGAAAAGTAATCTGAATGGTTGATTGAAAAGTTCCTGGTATGTCTACTATCTACTCAAGTAAACTAATGAAAATTTATATCTAACAAATCAGCCAGAACTTTTCAACATTTAGTGTTATCAATAGTGTTTATCGGCAAACTAATAATGTAAAGTACTATTTACAAAGGTTGAATACGCAGAAAACATAATTCAATTAAGCTACTAAGGTATTTGTGTCATTTTGTGATGGTTAATATGACAAAACTATAACATTCTTTGAAGGGTGGACATCAACTAAAGTGACTGAACACTGGATAACATTAATAATTGTTATTTTACTTTTGTTAAAAGTGTTTTCCACACAACACTTGATCTTAGTAAATATACTCAAAGATGAATTAATACACTTTCGATATCACCTACAACCGTTTTAATAGTGATAGGCATATACAAAGGACTGAAATAAAGGCTTTGATTAAGTTTGCTGAGCATATTTCTAGAAACTTTTGCCTGAAGTGTTCTTATAAGTACAATCTCCAGTAATCTTTTCGACAGCTGATATAATGTGAACGCTTCTGAAGCATTTGGAAGTATTAACTGTCAGTTAGCATTCATATTTCTAAGTTTCGCAAATGCAGTCAGTGATTAACAATGTAGAACCTGGCATATATTCCCACAGGTTCTAATTGCTATACAACATTAGCACAACAGTATCAGATTCATAAAAAACATCCTGTAATAAAATACAACAGAGAAGAAAAGTGGGTGGGAGTTTATTGTGTAATACCTGCTTTTCTTTATTTTGTTATAGTCGCACAACTCTCTTTTATTTAGAATATTCTTACTCCTGTACTCCATAATTTGTAACACATGTATGTCAAACCACCATATATTATTTATTGTTCTATTTGTAATAATTTTTATTTTCATTCCGAACATTCATCTCAACTTCAACTCCAACATTTAACTCTGCGACTTTAGACTGTTCTGTAGTTGTTGATGTATTGATAGATCTCTTTCATTCTGCAAATATTGTTCAACTTAATCAAGTGTTTAATTTGCATGAAGAATATCAAACTTTAACATGTAGCTTAAACTGATTACGATCAAATATGTAAATGTTTTCATAATCACTAAAATAATGATTTTCAATCTCACTGACCTCATATCATATTCACATTCGATATTTTAATGAAAAGGTACTGTTGGAAGTAAATAGTTCATTAGTCCTCTAAATATAATGAACGGTATGTCTAGATATGTAGACTAATGGTAGTATTTCAACAGTACATTTATGTGTACTCCGTGATTGATGAAACCAGTAACGATCACAGTCCGAATAGTTCAAAGTTCCTGTCATTGATTATAATAAAGAGTGGCTTAGATTTAAACCCCATAGAAGATATCGATTCTCTAGTTGTCAATTTTTCCCATATAAAGATGAAATATCATATAAACAAAACCTAATCCCATTTAATCAATTGATAGAAGCCTTCGATGTATTACGTTTACTAATTGTATACTTTGAATAAGTAGTATTTTCATCTAACATGATATGAATATAATCGTATTAAATTCATGTATATAAATAATTTAATGCAAGTAAATAAGATTTTATACTTGACATGCATGAATTCTGCATATTGAGCATAGAAACATAATTCAAAGTCGGATCTCGTTTTTCTTAGTATACACTACTCTCAGTTATGTAACTGACCGATATCAAAAGATTTTTTTAAAATTAATTATTAATAATTATACTAGCTGACATTAATGTATAAAATATTCAATATTAATATTCAATATACATTACAAAAACAAATGATTCTCATGATTTGATTATGTTAAACTATTATGTAATCATTCAGTGATATATATATATATATATATATATATATATATATATATATATATATATATATATATATATATATATGAAAATATAACTGATACATAACACAAAGGATAACTCATTTTATTTCTTAAAGATATCTATAAATAGAACTAAGCGTTAAAGTAATAATAAGTGAAGTTTATATTTTCATGTTAATTGGTATTATATAATACTTATTTTATAGGTATCTGTTAAACATTCAATTTTCTAAAATTAAACAATTATCCTATTTTAATGACGGGAAATGTTATTTTTAATACTCATCATTTAAATGTACCTATATACTAGAGTTACTGAAACTGGAACGCAGTACTCGTTGCTTTCAGTATCAAATCAATAATGACTAAGTTTCTAAGTCATGATATCTATTCTTGAAACATACTCTTCTGTATTTTTATATTAATAATAGTGAAGTAAGTTTCCTCTGAATTATAGTTCATATGTTGATGTTTCAATTGATAGCTATTCCATAATTGACAACTTACTTAAATAGAAAAATACCATAGGCTTAAACAAACATGGCAACGGTTACGAATAGGTGAATGACAAAAGTAAATATCTCAGTGCTATAGAATGTCACCATCAATTTGAATAGCTTAGTGGTTACACGTAAGATTTCAATGACGTATAGTAAAGGCTCAAACTGTACAGTAAGCACTATTTATGGTTTTCTACAAACTATATTTAACCACCTAACCTAAAAAACTTAAGAACATATGTATTTTAAATTTAGTTTGCCGAGTAATCAGTGTTCATTTTTTATTTCAAATATCTGAATTATATGTTGTAGAGGTCATCTAGGTAATCTCATGAAAGTAACGAAATTGTCATCTAATGGTTTAGAGTGAAATATCAGTTAACAGAAATTACTGGTTTTAGAGCCTCTTCATGATTGTTTTGGTGAATTCTCTACCATACTCCGTTTTAATAGTTTACTTTTAATGTCGAAGAAATTATTCAATGTGAATGTATTCTCTTACAAGTAAAAGTGATATATCAGTTGATTGATTTAATTAAATGTTTATTTACTGAATCTTCAAAACAAGAATTAAGGTTTAAAATATTAAATTAACTAATAAAAATATTATTTTATGCTAATAAGATCGCTAGCTAGGTAGCACTGGGAACTGTTTATTACAAGTTCCTGATGAGTGCTTACCAAGCAGCATTTGATTAGATCATTAGCTGCACCACAGGATTAAACACAAAATATAGTTGTGTAGAGCCCCATGAAGACAGTTTCGGAGTATACGAACTCACTCCCAATACTCTGAAGCAGGATCAGCTGATAGTACATGTTGACGAAGAAGTGATGTTGAATTGCTTACGTTTGGTCTAAATAGAGTATCAATACATGATCCTGTATTCCAAGGATGTCCACATTTAGCCCAAGGAAGTTCTTTACTGAATGAAGCGAAAATGAAATGAAACGCCCAACCCAGAATCACTGTGTAGTAACTGTTGACCAGAAAATTTATCATAGTACTAGCACATCCAAGACCTATAAAGTAAAAGTTACAAAAACAGTGATACTTAATTAGGCAGTTAAAGTAGATTTTTTTTAATGTATTCAATAAAGATTGTTATGCCGGAATAGAAAGAAGCGTAACAAACTTTCAGAAGTGTGTTCGCGAACATTATCTCATTTATTTGAACTTTCTATAATGTAAACATTTTGTTTCTATTATTGTTACGCTCCGCTTGCCCTGTCCTCCCGTTTAGCATAATCGCTGTTATTAAACTGTTTCTTATTATGGACTACAGTTAATTAGTTGTGTACATGTTGTGCCTATTCACTACCACTATTTCCCTCGTTTTGTATTAATGTTAATTTTCTAATTGGTTTGTTGTGTGGTCTGAATATGTGTATATATAAAAGAATGCATGAAATATAATATGATTCTGTCTGGCTGACTTATTCGATCGCATTCTTCTCATTTCGGCTTGGGACTAAGTGGGCAGAGGGCAGACGCGCTATAACCTACTAGGCACAAGTCATTTGCACTCGGCCATCCAATCCAAACACCCCCCTATTCTCTCTCGTCATAACAAAGATATAACATCTAACTTTCTTAAATTTAAGATTAACATACCTCTAAAAAGTGGACAGATATCCCAAGCTGCAATCGCTCCTTTAGACATAAATTGACCCAAAGCAACCTCAAGAAGAAATAATGGTACACCTGCCACTATAACACTGATGAAATAGGGTAGAAGAAAAGCTCCTAAATGAATTTTAAATAGAAAACACGTATAAGATACAGTCATTTTGCCATCGGTAAGGTATTGAACTAAATAAAATAAAAACGAATTCATTTGTCTCCATTTCATCGATTAAAAGACAGACTGTGTATCAGAAGACTTTATCATGAGGTGATGCATATTTAATGTAATGATAATTTATAATATGAAACGAGTAAAGATGGGTAAGATGTCAATGAAGTTAGTTTCATCAAAAATCTTGAAATTCATGTAAGCATAAAAACGAAATGTTGATTTGTTTCCAAGGCTTAAACAAATTATATCAACCATACATCATTTCATGTAATTTACAATTCAAGTTGTAAAACTCATCTTCATGGTAGAGGATCTGTGAGGAGAATCCTTATCTTCAAAATTATTTTCGAAATTTTCTAATAACCTAAAAGTAAAGCTACTCTATAGATCAAGATATTTTGTGGAATAATGAAATTGTATACACATACATTGCTTAGTTACATTTGTTTAAGAGTTTATGAGATTGATCAATCATGGTATATGGATTAATAACCACGATGGATCCAATACCCCAAATAGGACATAAAAGCTTATTATTCTACTATCCCCTCCCCCAAACTGGATAGAAAAGAATAAAACAATGAGCCAACCAGTCGTAGTCATACTCATATCTCAAACATTTTTTTACATACACGTAAAACATGTCGGCATTCCCAACCAGTCAGGAAACTATCATCAATACAGAACAAAAATGATATGGAACTTGGATAACTTGAATACTATTAATTACTTTTGGTTCAGAAATTGAAAATGACACATAAACAGTTAATACATTAGATGGGAGGTTAGGAGTCGAAGAATATGCACACAATAGAAATAAAACGTCCAATGGAAATACAATCAAAACTTATGAAATAACCTTCTGGAAATCAATTCTGAAAGTTAATCATTCATCTTGATTCATCTTATCTATTAATGTTAGACTATGTGAATAATTAATAACGAAAATGATGACAATCTATCAGCATTTTGTAGTTTACTTGAACTCTAGCAGTAACACTGTTTAGCTCACATCATTTCTAGATTATTTGCTTTCATAAAACATTTTGATCTCTTTCAAGTATTTAAATGATCATATATCATTCATGTAATGATAATCACCTTCATGGTGAGTATAGCATTATTATAAGTTAGATAATAAATAAAGTGTTATTATATTTTCCAAATGAATTATTTAGAATACTTTGTAATAGAAAATATTTTATGCATTAAGTTACTGAAGTATTCTATTTGATAAGCGTTAAATGAATCATGAGTATTTGAAAGATCAAGAGCTTCTACTTAAAGTTCGATTACTTTATTGCATGCAACCATTCAGTAATTTAGACTAGGTATTCCAAAATAAAAATTTAATTAATTTTAATTCTATTCATACATTTATTGTTTAACCTATTAAAAACAGTAGTATAGAAATCTATGGATGTTAGTAGTAAAGAGAATAATATTCTGATATATGAAATCAAGTTATGGAAATACAAAGATCGATGATTAAATGTTCATTAATTGAAGTACGTAATCTAATAATTAAAATGAATATTAGCTAATTAAATCTAAGATTGACCACGATCAAAGAAGTTGGATATACAAATTTTTAACTGTTATGGCTATTGATTCTGCGCTTGAAGGATCTTGAGTCGAACTCATCTCATCAGATAATTGTGTATATGATAAATTACTGAAAATGATCGTTTCATGTTCATTTTAACTTTGTGGGCCAATATCGAACAGTCGATATTTTTGACAACCCCTCTTTTATTTAACACTTTTAGGAGGTGCCTAATAACAAGGGGGGAGAGTAAATTCTTGAAGCATCTCCTAACGTAACCTTCTCCACGTGAGAAGCTAGAATATCAAATACGAAATAAAGAGTTTCAAGCTTCGATAACTTATCCCTTAACTTTGGTATAGCTATTGGGTAGGTATAAAACATTGATAAAAGTTTTCCTGTGTTAAGCGTTCTTCAGATTATTTTGCAATGATTTCAATATTAGTGTTTTGTTGTGTGGATTGCCTCAAAATGATATCCTCATAAACAGTGATTTATTACTTGTTTTCTGGATTTCATTTCTATTTACTTATCTAGCTATGTGCTTTTTTATGCACTTTACGAGGCATCCATTCATTCTGAGGATTTTATGAAAATCATTTTATTTCTTTGTTGACTGGGTGGAGAGAATAATTGGCTATTATTTTATAATGAAGGGTTTTCAATAGATTTCTGTTGTACTTTAGAGGAAGAATGTTAAGAAAGTTTGAATTATCCAGTCAAAGTAGTTTTCTCGTTCATGTTCTTTCTTAGTGATCAGTCTGTTCTTTTTGTAACTGGGACATCAAAAAATGCTATTTTATCTTGATTTTCTTTTCCACACTTGAATTTTAATAGTGGTAGGGAGGTGAACTTTATTAAACTAACAGAAAAATTTTATAATTGAGTGTTGTGGAGATAGTTGACTGTCAATTCTAACATCACAAATTGGTCTGGATTAGACAACCATCAATCACCTGGAAGCATTGGACAGCTGTTTTGTCCTGGTATGGGACTCTTCAGGTGATCAATGGTTGTCTAATTCAGAAGATTTTTTGATTAGTCAGTCTGTGGCTTGAAAAACATGAACGTATCACCCATATATCGGCAGTCGAATTATAAGTTTGCAATCAGTCGTACAGTTGGACTATATTTTAAAAAATTTGACTTAAAAAATATTTTCTGACACGAGACCTAATGGTAAACCCATGATTACCCTATCCACCTGCATATATATTTAATCAATCAACATGAAATTTACGCCCGTGGTAAGTCATAATTTTTTCGACATGTATATTTAGCCGGTAATCTCTGTTTCACTTTGTATTATTTGATCGTATATATAGTTAACTCTCTATTTTAGTTAAACAAATGTCGATAAAGATGTGATATTCAAAGATAACATAGCATGAACTTTGGTGTTGACTTTCATGATCACGCCTACAAACTGATACATATGCCTGAAACTGTGCTTAACAATCCGTTTGTAAGGAGGATAAAAAGGGATTATTAGCCACTTTGCCACATTATGATAGGGCAGTGCATTTTACATTTCCAGGAATGACCTGAATAGAAAGCTGTTATATTAGGCAATTTAAGAAGAATTACTAGCTTTCAGAACTGTTTCTTAGAAGATTATCTTATTTTGTTAAGTTTTATATGCATATAAACGAATGAGTGCAATAAAGACTGACTGGTTGTTTTGCTAACTTATCTTATGTTCTTCAATCCTGCTTGAGGACTAGGAATTGTGGGGGACATGAGGGCATAAAACCAACGGTCTTGATATTTTTGTTACAGTATTGGTTCTCCTACATTGTGGTTAATCGTATCTCATGCCATATCAAATGTTCGGTTTATGGACTTTTGGTAAACCATAAAGTCTTGAAATATATGTTTTTAAGCGTTTAATCGTTTCATATAAGTTTAATAAGAGTAACCGGATATCGTTTTAAAGATTTAGTGAGGACTTTCTCTATTTTGCTAGTGAGATCAATTTCTTGTACAGTGGCTAACCCCAGATTCAATCAGTTAATATTCACCTTATTCATAGAATTGTCTAATTAGATTAACGCATATCAAGACTACTTTATATGTATTTCCATAACTTAAGTTCATTTTATCAAATTATTATTTCCTTTGTTCTTCTCATACACAAATCTTCACATTGTTATTCCTATTCATATTATTAATCCTGTCTGTAAATAATATCTAGATACCTGCTGCAAATATAAGATAATTTGAATAAAACAAAAGTTTAGTTGATTGAATTCGCCACAGACTGATGTTGGCAGGATATCAATAAAAACCACAGAGCAGTGAACAGCCGCTTTGTCCTAGTATGGAACTTCTCAGGAGTCAGTCAGTTATCACCAATGACGGTGGTCGCGCTATATTATAAATTGATAAAAGTGGGAATCCTACCATTGTTTACTGGTTGGCCCAATGGTGCAGTATTAAGTGTTTGTTAGCCTGAAGTCCCTGGGGCGGAATTTAAAGCACTTACTGCTAAGGAGTCCCATACCAGGATAAAACAGCTGTTCAGTGCTCCCGAATTTTCATTGGTACCCAGCCAACATTAATCTGTGCCGAATTCAATCAACTAAATTTGATACCATTCTCTGAAAACTATCTCATTTCAAAAATAAAGTTACTAATAAATTCATGTTTATGATATAATATATTTCTTATTTAGTTAGCTAATTAAAATTGTTTGTAGCAAACGTCATATTTAATCAATAATTTGCAAATTTTGAAGTTCATATCATACATATCTCTATGGAGCCTATAAATAGCGTCTATTCAACCAGTCTTACATAATGTCGGACTTGATACCATAAGCATTTATGCACGCCAAGATTATTATACACAACATCAGCAAATTGCTGTAGGAATTTGGCCGGATGATAAATAAAACACTCAAGATAATGATAATAGAAGTAAAAACAACAAAGATAAAGTATATATTTCTCAAAGAACGAATACAGATAGTGAGATAATGAATTCATATCCTCAAGCCAAGTTTCAATTACTCAAGTGATTTTAATTATAGAGCCTGAATACATCGGAATGATTTAGTTACTACATAAGTATTTACACTGGAACTGCAAAGTATTAAAGGCATGAAAATTACATGGAGGTTTTACATTTCCAATGCATATTATAGTTATCTAGTGATACTATCAGTATGTGAAAATTGAAGTATCAACTATGTTTGTCTAGTGAAAATAAAAATAAAAATTCATAATAAGCTATGAAGACTAACATTATGTTTGTCATAGCTCTGTTACTAAAAAATATTCATTCAATGAACTTCACGAATATTACTGTGAATGTCTTTTATCCCTCTGATGAAATTATTTAGGTTATGGAATTCTTCACTTTAGACGTTCCGTTATATTTCTATGTTTCAACGAACTGCCTTGCCCGATTAGTAAGCAACGCACGATGTGAAACTGCATAGACTTAATACACGACAGATAATAAAATTCTATTGGTACAATCAGTTATTGTTTAAAAACATCTCATTTTGGAATCAACTAAGCTTCGTTATTCACGGTTTGTCTTCCAATTAGCATACGTAAAATATAATTTATGAAATTTATCAGTTTGTTATTTTCTTAACTTGATACTACAAAGTGGTCTGAGTTAGAAAACCATTGAAAACCAGGAAATACTGGACCGATGTTTCGTCCTTGTATGGGGCTCTTCGGTACTGCGCATCTATGACTCCACCAAGATCGCTAATTGACTTATTTAGTAGTACAAACCGTTGAAAGCCAGCACAGTAGTCTAGTGCTAATGTGGTCGTCGTGAAAACTGAAGTCCTAAATTAGATGCCCTGATGAGATTGTAGCTGAGCACTGTTGAATAGCTCTCCATACCGGAACAAAGCAGCTATCTAGGGATTCCTGGTTTTCGCTTGTTATCTAACTCGGACCAATTCATGATAATAAATTAAAATCCGATAATCTGCACACTACTTAATTATTCTTTAATAGTAATCTAATATCAGATTAGCTTAGCTACCAAAAGTCTTAATTAAAGTAATGACTCAACTAATTATAAATCGAATCAATTTATTATAATAATAACATTAAGAAGAATTTACCTCCACCATTTTTATAACATAAATAAGGAAATCTCCATACATTACCCAAACCAATAGAAAATCCCATACAAGCTATAAGAAAATCAATTTTTCCTTTCCATCGATCACGTTTTGTTATAGTCTGTGATGCAGTTTGTGTTATAGTACTCCATGAAGCAAGATTTCCTAAATTATCTTCTGATTTAAATGATTTATTAGGATCTCCCATATGTTTACTTTTTCTCTTCTTCAGTATATTACTGTTTAAACAACACTGAAAGATTTATTAAAGGTCTTAAATAAGATTTATTCAGTAGTATATTTGAATGTAATATTGTAAGATTATCTTATTGTTAATGATTGATTCTATTCATTTGGTAGATAAAAAAGTGAAGAGTATGTCTATATTGCCTATAGTTAATTGTTAGTTAAATGCTTCCAGAAATAATCCTCAACACTTAACAGTGTAGTACGTATAATGAAACGTAAGTAATTAGATAGTAAGAAATTGAATCTTCTATTGATGATAGTTTCTATGCACAAACTTCCGATGAAAACATTATTTTCTTCATTTTAAGTTTTTATTTTGTAAATGTTGAGTTTACCCACTACTACTAATAAAAGCCAATCAGTAAACTGTAAATAGTAAAATAAACAAAATTTGTTAATGTAGACTTTTATGATTTAAACCAATAGCCTATTTGTGTTCATGTAATATTGAAATTGTTTTTATCCAATCACCTAACAATCAATCGATCCAACGATCTTGAATCAATTTAAATGACGATGAAGCATTACAATTATTCCCTAAATAAATTCTACTGACATTGGAAATAACTGATTCCAAATCCATTTTAACATTATGGATATTTAGTTTTGGATTCAGTTAATTCACAAGTCAATCATCCAAACAATGCCTGTTACCCCATTTGGAGCGTAGGCCGCCAACCAGCCTTCTCCAACCAACTCTGTCTTGAGCTTTCCTTGCGAGCTCTTACCAAGAGCTCTTCATTCTCTTCATGTTTGTCTTCAATTCCCAAAGCAGTGTGTTCTTGGGTCTTCCTCTTTTCCATCGGCCTTCAGGATTCCATGTTAATGGTTGTCTTGTGACACAGATTGGTGATTTTCTCAGTATGTGTCCTATCCACCTCCAGCGTCTTTTCCTAAGTTCTTCTTCGGCTGGAAACTGGTTGATTTGTTCTCTGCCATAGAAGGTTGTTGTTGATGGTACCCGGCCAACGGATCTGAAGTATCCTACGCAGACAGCAGTTTATAGATACCTGTATTTTTTGAATAATGCTTTTCATAGTTCACTATACAAGTTTCAGCTCCACGCAACAGAACTGTCTTCACATTTGTATTGAAAATTCTAACTTTAATGTTGGCCGACAGTTGGTTTGAGTTCCAGATGTCCTTCGTTTGTATAAATGCTGCTCTGGCCTTTCTAATCCGTGCCTTCACATCTGCATTAGACCCTCTTTGTTTATCAATGATGCTGCCCAAGTATGTCAAGGTTTATACATCTTCCAGAATTTCTCCGTCAAGTGTAATTAGGTTGGTACTGATTCTTTTGTATCGAAGGATCTTACTTTTTCTGTTGTGTTTTTAGAAACGTACTTCTGCTGAGGCTGCTGCTACTTTGTCTGTGTTCATCTGCATTTGTTGCTGTGTATGGGATAGGTGAGCTAGATCATCTGCAAAGTCTAAGTCATCTAGTTGAATCGATGTTGGTTAATTTTATTAATAGAGAGAAACATGTAAGAAATACTGTTTGAGTTGAATTGTGACTGGTAAGTAGAATGCATGACATGTGTTTCGTCCTACCTGAAATTCGTCTGCTGGATACACCTGTATCCCAATGTTGACGTATACAATGGCACTCGAACTCAGTTCGTTTCGAGTCAAACACGACCTCGTTCATCACTAGGCTACTGAGTCCAGATAGCCACATTTTTGCAACCGGTATGCATATATAATTAGAATGTATTGGAATTTTCCCATTGATCTGTCATGGACTGAAACCAATCAAACTCTGTTGCGATATGCGCATCCTGAGTGGATTGTCCCAACATAGCGATAGCTTACAAGTATTGTTGGGATGAGTTCCAATTAGAACAAAACGAGCGCCTTGGATTCCGCTTGGCGACCAAAATTCAACTCAAACATTTTTTGTGAATTATCGACATATCAAGGCAATTTGCTTATGATGCTCATATGACATCTGAGATTGATCAATTTCAACCCATAGCAAATCAACGGGAAGTTCCAAATACAATGAAATTCTAGCATGGAAGGTAATTAGAAAGTGGATCTGTCTTAAAGCTAAATTTTTAACACTCGGATTGAAGGATATAATTTTGCTCCCTGGCATGGTTTAGGAAGAGGTGTAATGTTGAAGAATCATATACTAAGACAGAATAGCTTTCCAGTGATTTTTGCTTTTTCTTGGTTATCTATAAAATCTCAGTCCATTATCAGAAGAAATATATTTATGTTCATTATTGATATACCGTTGATAATCAATTTGATTACTATACAAATACTGATTGATAGTTACCTTTTGACTATCACTGACATTTTAAATAATACTGACCGATATATTTAGACGTAATCGATATAAGTGAAATGTTGCGTAAGAACATTAATTGTTACTATACTGTGAACATATAAAATTAAATGAAATACATTAGGTGAATAACATTGTTTTTCTATTTACTCATAATATTCCTAATTATTCATATATTTCTTGAATATCAAGAATTCTATTAAAATGCAAACAGCTTATTGATTTTGCTTCGAAATATGTATTGTTGATGTTGTCTAGAAAGACAATAAGTACTTTATGATTAAACTATTAAGCTGGCAGAAAACAATACTTTTTGAGATGTTCAGTGATAGCGCTTATCTTTGAATATTTGTAACATCATAATTCTTGAACAGTTTATGTTCACATATATTTGTTTTAATTGTACACTACATTTGCAACTATTTTTCATTCTCCTTATAATATTCAGTTATCTCATACTGGGACGAAACAGCTCTCTAGTTCTTCCATATGATCGACACTTGTCTAATTCAAACTAATTAGTGATATCAAATTAACATTCAACAGTCTCGACAATACCCAGTTACAGTTATTATATTTATTAATAATTAACATCTAATCTTATTTCACTGTTTGAAAATGAAGTGTATGAAACTTGAATAAGGTTCATTGTTAATTTCGCTAAATAACTTTTCTTACTACTTTATACTTAACTAATGAATAAATGGTTTTTACAGTTGGAGTTTTTTTAACAAGGTTGTTTTTTAATGAGATAGGTTACTAACCGCATGCATATTTCTCCTCCTTCGTCGGGGTTTTCGACCGCCAGTAGCTCCAGGGGGATTCCAGGCAAAGTTACGATTTCAAAACATATGAAACTCAAATCACCTATCATCCAACATCAAAGTCAGAATTTTCAATATGAACATTAACACAATTCTATTGTATGAAGCTAAAACTTGTACGGAGAACTACAACAAGCACCCTTTAAAAGATAAAAGTATTTGTAAACAGCTGTTTGCGAAAAATACTTTAGATCCGTTGGCCAGGTACCATAGGCAACAAACTCAGTCGGCAGCAGAGAACAAACCAACTAAAATTCAGGTGACGAAGGAATAAGAAAAAGGCGCTGGAGGTGGATACAATGCACAATCAGGAAATCATCAAAATGTGTAACATGACAGGCACTAACTTACAATTCACAAGGCCAAAAAAAGAGGAAAACCGAAGAACATATTGGGTGGGAAATTGGAGGTAGGCATGAAAAAATGAATAGAACTTGAGAAGAACTGAAAACGAAACCCCAGGACAGATTTGGATGGAGAATGTTGGTCAACAGCCTATGCTCCACGCGGGGTAACAGGCAATGATTGATTAACGAAGGAAACAAAATGACAAAAAAAATCATACTGTGATGTTCACGTCTACTCTTTGACATTTTATGTAGGGGAGTTCTCCTCATTTTGTATAAACGATATATTTAATGATTGTTTGGCCTCGGAATATCTACAAAGTTCAACAATATTTTTAAATACTACTAGTTCGAATGTTATAATAGACAAATTGATGTTTAACATAACTACTGAATCCATCATGAAAGTTCTTTTACATAGAAGATAACATGGACGATACTCTTAGAATTTGCGATAATGATTTTGATATGGATCAGTTCTTAGACATACTCGATACATTTCAAAATGATATGACATTTACCCATGAAAGTGAATAATAACTAATTGTCTTTCCTAGACATTATTCTAAGTGTTAAAGATGATGGTTTTGTAAAAACAAAGGTTAACTTTGAAAAATCCAACAGAGTCTGGATAATATTTAAGTTTACATAGCTTTTATCCACCAAAATACAAGCAAGGCTTGATAAAGTGCCTTTATGACAAAATTCGGCGTATTTGTACAGTAGATACGATTGCAGAAGATACCGAAGAGATGACCAAGACAATGATACTAAATGAATAACTACTAAAATTTATAAATCGGTGTATGAGTCAGTTAATAAAGAAACCCCTAGTGGATTCTGATTCTAAGAAAAGTATTTTTATCATATTATCAAACACAGAAGGGGGGAGACTCTAACATAGTAGTTTTGAACCAGACGTTAAAAAGTGCCGTCACAAAACAATTTGTGCTGCCAAATTAATTATTATTATGAAGTTAAAGTTCATGACCTCTTATTTTCATGAATGATTACAACATCTCCCACTGTACTTACTAATTCACGTGTATGTTTTGACATACATAAATAAAGAGGAGTAATTGAACACTGCAATTAATGGTGAGAAAGTACATGCCCCTATATATCTTCAAATATAAATAACATCGAGCAGGGAATTAAAAACCTTACTCATCTTTGGTGAAATATGTAATTGATACAGGCCAAAAAATTGGACTTACCAATTATTTTTAAAGCTTTGTATAGGAGTCATCACAAACGTATTCATAAAATTCTAAAAAGCTTGGCCATTAGAAAATTTTAGACACCTATGCTTGTACAGAAACAGTTTGTTATAACGTTGAATCTGTTCTGTTAGTTAATTATTACAATTATTGTCACAATTATTACTGTTATCACTATTATTATTATTATTATTATTATTATTATTATTATTATTATTATTAGTAGTAGTAGTAGTAGTAGTAGTAGTAGTAGTAGTAGTAGTAGTAGTAGTAGTAGTGGTAGTAGTAGTAGTAGTAGTAGTAGTAGTAGTAGTAGTAGTAGTAGTAGTAGTAGTAGTAGTAGTAGTAGTAGTAGTAGTAGTAGTAGTAGTAGTAGTAGTAGTAGTAGTAGTAGTAGTAGTAGTAGTAGTAGTAGAGTAAGTAGTAGTAGTAGTAGTAGTAGTAGTAGTAGTAGTAGTAGTAGTATTTCGATTATTATGACAGATTTGTAGCCTTCTAATCATTTATTCTTCAGTTATCACATCGCAGACATTTGACCCCTTACTTAACTTGACCTTTATTAGATTTCTATGTTTATAGTTAAATGCCTTATCTATCTGTGACCAGATTGTTCAAAGTAGACTAATTGTTTTCAATGTTTAACTGTTTATTTTACGGTGAAATTCATTTCTTGTTCAGTTTTAATCAATGTATCTATAATGTAAAAAAAATTCCATTAAAAATATTTACTAAAAATAGAAAACTAGACATATGAATAGAATATATTTGTTAACAATCTCAGCGGATGAAATTAATGAAAAATTCCAACGTTTCGCTCGGCAAACTGGTCCGACCTTCTTCAGGGAAATAAAAATAAAACAAGGTTTAAAAAATTTCTTTTCAATTAGTTTTTCATCAATCAAGACGTTAACTCAACACACATCATTTAAAATGATAATAAAATCACCACAAGTCAAATGATGATGATATACCAAACTATAATATAACAAGTACCAACTTGTTTATGAAGATGATTGAATTGATTAGTAAAAAGATGTGGTTAACAAAAGGAATTCTACAGACTGAACTAAAGACATCGTATTTCATAAAAGCTGATTAGTGTTACGTATGTAATAGATTTTTGTACGCATACGTTGTTAATGCATATTGCGTTAATAATGTTTAAATTTATCTTTGATCTGGTTATAACATACACACTGTTGTTGGAGCGTTGTACTTTTTCTGTTGGTGTTTAAATAAAACTTTACTCCGCTAATTTGTGTTATGAACCAGGTCTTTTGTGTTAATTGTGTAGATTAATGTTTAATTCCTTTTGCAGTATTAGATATGTATGACTCTGTTTTTGGCATCACTGTCAGCCGAATTCATTGCGACGTTGTTACTCATTTCGTCAAACTGATTCTATCGGACACCCTAATTACGGCATACTACGCGTGTTGGTGATATGAACAACTAATCATCTGTCTCAAGTGATGCTGCTAATTTAAGTAAACTATATTCTTATAGACATTGAATTCATTTTATGTACTTCTATTAACGCTTAATATAATACCTATATCTATTTACGACTGATCACTTTAGTGTATTAGCATAGAGTATTCCACAGCCACAACAGATTACTATTCAAATGTTATAAATCATAGGTAAATGAATGAGAATATGTTGATATTAGTGACTGCTTACATAGCATCAAGTAAGAGATTAGACAATTGTTTTGATAAGATACTGAATATTAGTACTAGATCTGTAAGTCTATTGTGGAAGAAGTGAGTACACAAACAGATAGACAAGTTTCAAATATATAAAATGGCAAAAAACACATTGACAAAGAACATCCTGTAATGAGTCATATTTAAACTGATATTACAGTTACAAAAATATTCTATTAGGAGTTACGTAAAAATATGGGGACGACTATTAAGACGATGTAAACATGCAACAACGAAAATTATAGAAAGTATGAAAAATTTGGAAAACCATTAAACGCATTTCTATACTAACTTATCTGGTGTGGCATACAATGACGGCCAAAGTTGAGTGAGCTACTGTACAAATATTTATTGAATACAAATATCCTTTCTCCCAATATGAATGTAAACAGCTACAGCCATGCTTGCTAAATGAACTTCCAATCTATGTAGAATGGTTTATAGAAATTGTCAAATAACTCAAAATTAATTCACGTTAACTTAAAGTTCTGCGTTAATCAAGTGGTACAGAATAGTACTTTCAACTTGTTTTTTAATTAAAGAGAATGGATAACATTTTACGATACGATAATAAACCTGTGTGGTTAATATAACTGGCTTCATAGAATTAGTGAAGAATCCGAACAGTTTGTCCTTAACTGTGGTAGAAGCAAAGAGTTCATTGAAACACATCATATTGAATTTAGCCGTAAGTAAAGCCTCGACTTTTCCCCTAACCTCTGAGTTAATAATTTAGCAGCCGACGATAGGTCTGAACATGATATTTTGCATACTGTACATTTCTCTGTATGATTGAACTCAACGTAAAGATTAATAACTTACAGCAGGTCGATTTGGTTATTTGTTTTACGGATTAACATTCAGTGCAAATATAATTCTGATAATCACATAGTTACTGACTTTGTATTTATGCATTTGTCCTACTACTTGTGGTTGTGCATAAGTTCCAAATGTACCTGGTATATGACCAAGTTACGTTTGAAATATAACCAGAGCAATTTCTGAAGATTAAACCCACACGTACTAATAAGAATAAATCATGAGGCAGTGAGGGACGGAAGAGAAGTTATATTTGATTGTGAGTAGGTCGTCATTGAGATAGCAACACATAGGCTGGCTAACTAGGAAAAGAGTTGCTTCCCGCATCGTGTCGTGTAGTGATCTGGTGGGGATCCGTGATCGAGTGCCTTCAACTAGTCATGTCCGCTAAAACAAACATGATCAGCATCGATTTCGTGGGCCTATACAACTATTTAATTTTGGGATTATTTACCTCTACAAGTCTAAAGTATTCCCCTGGCAATATCGCTCTACAAACCTAACGTCTTAAAAATATTAATTTATTTGGGCTAGTCATAAATTTGAATTTGTTTTCATTTAACACATTTGTCTACTAGTGCATTTATCTGGGTATGTAGTAGCCGCTTATACCGCTGAACATATTGTATATCTACTATTTTACGGTTTGTATGCTGTAGCATAATTAAAAAGAAAGTGATATAACCTGTTAACTCCTATTAAGTTTGATTGGCTTATCTGGTTGTGACTCTTTAAAATAAACTAACTCGTGTCAACTAGTTTATGACTTCTAAATCTACAAAATAATACATTATAACAACTAAATTGTGGAAGTATTAGGTCATCCATTCAAATAAGGAATTACCCATCCTTTGATTTCAGTGGACTTCAGTTTCCCTAAAATCAACTGTGCCTACCAAACATACATTTAAGATCTGTAGAAACTTGGGTTGACTAGGTAAGAGTTGATTTCAAACCTTAAGCATACGCTAAAACAATAAAGCTCAAGTATTCATTTACTTCCTTATTCTGCATGAGGATTATATTTCCTATCATCTTATATTGAATGTTGAGAAGTTTTGTGTGTTTCAATAATTAGTGTAACGTTCTACTGTCTCCTGCCCACGATAAAAACAAAGACCTATCTTTAAATAATCTGGTTTCTACTGGTAATAAATTGGAACGTACCAACGCGCTTGCGATCTATAGTTTCTTAACAAATTACCAACTGTAATCACCATTCGGTCACGTTTGTATATATTTCTAGTTTTTAGTTTGAAGCTTTCCGGTCACGGCTATTGCAGGCGAAAGTGACTAAGGGTTCTGCGTTACAAAATTTTCTGTAAAATGAAAATAAATGGCTTTGCATACAACATGCGATTGAATCACCAATGTTGAAATAAGGTCTGATTAATTGTAGTTTACGAACAAATAGAACAGAAACGTAGCCTCACTTTCATATCAGTATACTTCGGAAAATCCTAAAACTATTTACCTACACACTGCCGATAAGTATGCTTCCTAATCAGGACCCGTAATTCTTAGCCATTTTAATGTCATCAGTGGCCATACTATCGGGATCCTGAAACCGAAATGACACTGTTGGGGGGAAATATTAAAAGGACAAACATTGACAACTTAATAAGGTTCATGAACAGTCTAGGAACAGAAACCTTGAAAGTTGTTTTAGAATACAAGCGTCAATATAGAAGCAAGTTAATGAACAAGTTCATTTTAATTCTACAACTTTAACGTAAAGTTTCTGCAAACAAACTACCCAGTAACTATCCCCTTTGGACTGTTAGTTAAAGTCACTCATTTGCAGTGAATTATATGACTACCTAGCCTCCAGTAATTTATGTTGCGACAAAAAGGTTTTAGGAAATGATGCTCCTGCACCACAAGTTTACTGTCCGTAGTTGACAACTTGATGAAGATATGGTATGGTCAGTGTAATATGTTTCTGCTTTTCCTAGCCTTAAAGTGTTGGAACACTTCAGTTAACGTTCAGTGACTAATACATACGATGTCACTTCTTTGGATTTAAGTTTATTCACATTAACTGCATGGCAATCACTATAAGTCTACACAATATATACCTTTCATTACTAAATTTATATCCCTTAGAAGAGATCAAATAGTGACTTATAAAATGCTAAATAATTTCGGTATCCTTGGAAATATTCGGTCAAATTTACCCCTAACAGCCATCCTTGCACAAAAATTCGGGTTAAAATACTGTAGGTTGCATAGTGTCCACTGTTTCTTATCTTTAAGAATAATCAAGTCCAGGAATTTCATACTGAACAAAGTAGTCCGAGGAAAGTTTACTCAGTTCTTTAAAAAATGGATACATTCTTGAAGGCTAAGGACAGGATATCTTGCTGACCTGAAAATACAATTTTATCTCCGCAAGTTTTATCCACCTAAGTCCGTACATGCAGCAATAAGAGATTCTTTAAATTTAGTAAAAATTGCTTACTTTCTCAAGAAACGTTAACACCTACGGTTAGAGATATTTCGAAGCGAATTAAAAACAATATATTAGTGATTAATTCTGAAATTGATTAAGCCACAAGTATATGATAATCATGAAACTTTTAGGGTTGTTTCACTGCACCACTTTGTTTGTTGGTCAATGTGGTCCGGCCTTAACGACCACAGTTAAAATTGATCTCAACGCACTATGGATGATTTCCAAACATCCGAAGAAGTAATATAACGTATTTTAATGATTTTTAACATGTTAGACAACTTTTGTGCCAGACGAGGTAAAAAACATAGTTAAAGAGGTGCGGAAATCGTTAAAACTCGTAGTTTTATAGCAAATATTTTAGAGCATAGAAAGCGTCGTTGGTTCTAGCTCATATTCACACAGTAAAGTACAACAGTGGACTTCATCCGTAATTGAACAATGCCTCAGCCACCTGACTAAGCTTGGGAAGCCATTTAAATACATTGGTTAGTACGAAGGATATTTGTTTACGTCTGTTTCAGTTACTTGTGTTATCATGCAGAAAAGTGGAGCTGGATTACATACTGCCAGCTCATGTTATTGGGATAGCTCTACAGATGGTAAGTTCAACGTTGTTTGTCGTATTAGTCATGTAATAGAGTAATGCGTAACAGATCTGCATCTCGAAATAAGATTTAGTTTCGTTTGAAATTTAGAACTTAACAGAGATTTGTTAGCCATGCCTTTAATAAAAGTACATAAAACTCGGTCTTTTAAGTGATTCCCGATACAATCAACACAGCCCAATAAATATCAGCTTCATATACTTGTACTCCTCAAACAGGTGTAAAGTTGTATTTCAAATTTATAATAAAATAAGCGTCGGTAGGGAGCCCTTATCATGTACCACTCTTGCTTGGGGCAGCTCGGCGAACCATGAACGACGTAGATCTACTCGTATTTGTTCATTAATATGAGTTTCTACATCTCATCAGCACAATCAAACTGTTTGATATAGTAATAACAACTGGTCAAATACATCTGTACCACTGTGACTGGTTCTGAGCTGTGCAGCCCGACATCTCAAGTCATCATTTATGACAGTCCTGTACACTCCAGTCAAAAAATCTCCACCATTTTGGAGCAGCTCAATCGGTTCTGTTTTGTTCACTGCTTTAAAACCCCAGTTAGGCTTTAAATTATTTTTAAAGCACTAGTAAGAATCGATTATGTCCTTGTGCCATGATTTTTTGACAATAAATCTTTCGGACATTCTTTGTTACAGTTTTCCTAGGAGCCTGCAACTAGTTTAACGCGGTCCGATGATATCCCTACCTCATTTTTCTCATGGCTTCATTTTTATTGCTTACTTAAGTTGCCTAAGTCACTATAAACTACAGTATCTTAAGTTTTTTTTCAATGTATTATACCTGCATCATTGATTGATGGTATTCTAACAAAACCTCTTAAGCTAATGTATGAGCGGTTAAAGCGAACGGTGACACCAGTCCATGAAACTAATGGTTGTTGATTTATACTATGTCCATAGGTGCGAACTACCGTGTTCTGGTCCACGAGAATATTTTATCCATTTGTTTGGAGTTCTTAGTGACAGCTCAAAATCAGTGACAATAGTTCAGGTACATTCATTCTGTTTCCGTAAACCCTAGTTTTTGAAGATTACCTCTGTTACTACTACTTTGTTACTCATCTTTCTGCATATTGTGGTGTGGCAACTTAAACTAATAAACATATACCAGGTTCTGAATTGTTTGACTGACCGATGAAAGTTCACAACTCTAGGTGATTTCCCTGTACATATCAGTATTTGTCAGATGTCGTTACAATCCACTTAGTGGTTTGGCTACTCTTAGGTGACACTTATGAACTGCCTATCCATTATTCCAACCCTTCACTCAGAGGATTTTCCTGGGTGTATGCTACTTTAGGTTCGCCTGTGTGAAGACTGAGTACATTGGTCACATCACAAAAACACAGCATACTAGAACACTACAAATAAAATTTAGCAGGATAAATAGCAAGAAGTAATATCAAGTGGTAAACCTTAATGGAACACATTAAATCGTTTGCATAGTATGACATTCCTTGAAGCTTAAAATGTAGAGAATTTGAACTTCCTACATTCTTTCTACCTCACACATGATCGTGAAAGAACCCACAATCGGTGGTGAGTAGGCAACTTCTGAAAAAGCTACTAACAATTCTTGTAACACTAAATTTTTAAGTAGACAAATGTAGCAAATTTCTACCAGACTGTTACTGCTGCAAATTAGTCGATATACTACCTTTCCTTGAAAATCTTGGAAAGACTTTACTTTGGAATTAACTTGAATAGTTGTTCCTACGCTCGATAAACAACGTCTTAATAGCATCTGCCTAAGGTTCTGTTGGTATTAGTTTGAGCGGAACTAACTTCATGTCATGTTTTTTATCCATAGGCTCTATACGTATGATATCACTACCTCTTCCAGGCAATTTTAGGTATTTGTGTGAGTTTCTCTTGTCCAATACCGTATTGATCTCATTCGCTTTCTTACCTGACATACGCCCAACAAATCTGAACGTCAAGTCATATATATTAGCCTTAATCAGGACTGTATTCTGCTAACAGAATCAAACATCTCTGTTGGCGTTCTGGTCTGTCAACTGCTTTTAAAATTATAGTAAGCTCAAAAACTTAGAATTTGAAAGACAATGAGTAGATGCACCTGCGCCATCGCGAACGATTTTGAGCCATATCACTTAAGTCTCTAACTAATTTTTACAATCATCACGTGGACCCTAACCAGGTAGTCTGCATCTATTAACATTGCTCAGCCTAATTGTCAATGACTTCATGGATTGGTGCCATGTTTTTGTTTGGCCGCCCCTAGCTTTCTTCTAGCCTACTCGCACACCAGACAACATCGCTCATCGACGTAGGTGGTAGTTGAGCATACGTAACACATGTCCTAACCACCTAACACACTATTCTAGTAGGTCGTACCATGCCAGATAGGTCGGCTGGATATTTGGCAAAGTCGTACTGCCAATTGTAAGATGTTTTCCCCTCAGACAACCAGAACGTCAACGATACTACCTTCTCAAAACGAAGGATAGGATTAGAAAACATTGGCCCTTAAAGTGCACGTCTCGCGTTACTCTACAGATCCCCGTCTTCGGCACTAAGGCCTTGAGGAGTATAGAGCTGACCACTCGTAAAAGTACCCATGTGACAGACTTCAAGCAGTTGTGTCTTGGGCACTGGTGTCATCTTTGAATCAACAAGACCGCCTCTGACCCAGCTTCTCTTGCAGGTACCTCGAGAAGTGCCCTTCCAGTGTGGGCAGCCAGGAAGTTATAACAACATTCATACCTCTAACAGCACTTGCGACTATCCTGTCCTCCTACTTTTAGCATTTCACATGTGCCAATAGTTCAAGTTCACAAAATGATATCCCAGTTCTCTTGAACCCAGCTGTAGACTTCATGTTAAAACTTTTAATGCCCAAACGCTGTCAAATTGATTAATAAGCCTCACTAGCTAAAAACCTGAAATCTCTTACTATTGGTGTACGTTGTGTCTCCGAAACACACATACAGAATAGTAGCATGATCTTTGACAGGATTTCACCTAGTTAGTACGTAAACCAACGTGACTTATTCTTCGTTTATCTGAGATCTGACGGCGTGTCCTGGCGGTTTTACTGTTGTCAGTAGAGCACTAAGTATGGGAGCAGAACAGGCGTTTCTTGAATAGGCTCCTGTCAATAGTCCCTCATGTGTTTCCCATCTAATTAGCCCAGCAAAAAAGTCAGATAAGAGCAAACACTAATGCCCCGATTGACTGCAGCTTAGATGAAGTGAAAGTTCTGTGGGAAATTCACTGAAACTTATAAAACCAAAAGTTCATATATAGTAATCGTAGCACTGAATCGTTACACTGAGGTCGGTAAGCTAGGTCAGGCTGAAAAACTTACCTAGATCTTTTAGCGTCCCAGTCCAATAAACGGATAGTGGAGACTGCTTCTTACAACAATGTTCAGCATGCATAAATACTTAAAGGATAAGGAGAAACATTGTTCCATCTGGCAACCCACATAATCAACACAACAGTGAACACAAATAAACCTTCTGGATATCGGTCATCGTTAGAGAGACTTAGTGGAAGACTGCCGCTCTTCCTAGAGCATTTATTAAGATTGTTCCTGTCTTTAGTAAGAGCACGCATTTCCATGCATTTTATTAGACACAAAAAGATCGGAATAAGAAAAACTTCTTGTATGTCAGTTCGTGAACGAAATGATTAAGCATTTATTTTTGAAAATTAGCTAAACAGGGACAAAAGGTTCATTTTGGCGATTGAAAATCTATCCAAGTAGCTATAAATAGTGGAGTAAACTATCATAGTATTATTAATAAAACAGAATGTGGAAAACAACAAGCCAGTCGGTTGATTATTATGACTGTATGCATAAACGGATGTCATATTATTTAGCGAAAGTCGCTGTAACTGAAAAGTTTAGTGTCCACATCAAAGCCCAACAGCATGTAAACGAATGCTCCACGTCGCACCGTATCTATCAACCTACGTGTGTGTGGACACATCCAAGGAGGAGTAATCGTGATCTACGCGTAAAGGCAACTGACCATATACCCGAATGGCTTCAAAAACAGATGAGCTGTAATGACAAAATAGAAGTACAATATAAGCAAATACCCTATAGCCAAACATCTTATTGAGACAGGTTGCAAAAGAAATATGAAATCAGCCTTCGCGATGTTGTATAAGCGAGTTATGGCGCATTTTAAGGTCCGTTTAAGTCTTAGCTGCTCGAAAATTTAAACACCTTCCCCCCCCCCTTATAATCAGTATTTGCACTAAATCAACCTTGGCAATATTGATTTTGTATCTAGAGTGGAGTGTTTTTCTTATTATTTTTGTTACCTTATCTTCTAATATGTCTAGTTTGGCCTTTATTTGTCATACACAAATATCTTTACAAGTTTATGTGTGGTCAGATTGTTCGAAAGGTTTTGCGCAAATATGTTACATAGATCTAATAAACTTCGTTTTTTTTATAGCATTGTGAGGACTCATTGTATAAATTGACAAGTGCGTACAATTCTCATTGACATCAAAATTTTTATAAGGATGTTTTCAAAGTTTGATATGAATTACAAATATTCATTTATTTAGTAATTAATATCACTTGAATAAGAGTTACCATCCAAAATCCACCGTTTGTGGGGATCAATCTGATACTATCATCCTACTGAGTAACTACTTTTTTAAACTTTGACCACAACAATAAGAACTTTTGCAGCTTTATGTCAGCCATAGTGAGACTGTGATAGATGAAAAGGTTCGTACTGATGCAGTCTGCATAGACAGTAAAAGCTTTAATAAACCAGTTGATTTATGGAACACAATTTCAATACAAATAAAACTCACTATTATCCAGTACTAATAAGACTATAGTTACTTGTTTACAGTTATCCGTATGCTACAGTTAATCCAAATAAAAATGGCATATGCTGACAATAAAGTTTGTTTAAAGTGATAATAAAAGCACTTCACAACCAGGCGTTGACATAAAATATGCACTTTAAGGTGAAACTCCCGTAATAATCGATATCCACAATGGTTGCTGTTTCCAAAGTATAGGACAATTCAAGTACTAAAGGCCACTCTTCCAACTTGTTATTGTTTTCTTTGAAAGGTGTACCAAAGAAGTACATTAACCTTATACAAGCTCTCTACACTAAAACTACAGGTCGAGTGAGAGCTTATGGCGAACTGTCATCGGAATTCTTCACTTCAAGTGGTGTCCGTCAGGGATGTCCACTTTCCCCATTCTTGTTTAATTTCGTCATAGACATGCTCTTAGATATAACCTTATCTTCGTCTGACTTTTCAGTTGACTTTCTACCAGGAACCTCGCTTACTGACTTAGAGTATGCTGATGACATAGTCCTATTTGGTGAAGACGCTGACAAAACGCAGAGTCTTCTGACTACCCTGAGCAACAATGCAAGCATGTTCGGGATGCGGTTTTCCCCCTCGAGATGCAAAATGTTGCTTCAGGATTGGGTTGCATCGGCACCTGAACTAGTGATAGGGAGTGAAGTAGTCGAGCGTGTAGACCGCTTCACGTATCTGGGGAGTCTCATCAGTGCTGATGGCCTGGTGACTGGCGAAATCTTAGCACGGATACAGAAAGCTCGATTGGCTTTTGCCAAGTTGCGTCACTTATGGCGCAGATGAGATATCCGCTTGCTAACCAAAGGACGAGTGTACCGTGCAGCAGTTCGCTCTGTCCTACTATACGGGAGCGAAACATAGCCATTAACAGTAGAGGACATTCGTAGGTTACTGGTCTTCGATCATAGGTGTCTCCAAAGCATTGCTCGAGTATCATGGGACAACCGAGTGAGCAATGCTGTCGTTAGGAAACGGGTTCTAGGAAAGGATGGCAAACCAATAGATGAAGTATTGAAACTTCATCAGTTGAGGTGGTTGGAACATGTGTTACGCATGTCTAACTACCGACTGCCTCGATGAGCTGTTTTGCGGCATACGAATAGGTTGGAAGAAAGCTAGAGGCGGCCAAACCAAAACATGGCAGAAATCGATGAAGTCACTGACAAGTGGACTAAATCATGTTGGTAGATGTAGGCTGCGTGGTTGAGGTCCGCGAGACGAAAGTCACCAATGGTTAGAGACCTTGAACGACATGGCTCAGAATCGTTTGCAATGGCGCAGGTGCATTCACACTTTGTGTTCTCTCAAAATCTAACCTTCTGAATTCTCTATCTTTCTCCTTTCAAATTTATCTCACTGAATTATACTTTTCAAATCATATCTTCGATCCTTAATTTTCTGCATTACTACTAATAATTCTACTATCGCTATCACTCTTGGATTTGAACTGACAGTTGCGTCTCTGTGCTGATGTACGTACGTACGAAGTTCTGCGTTGTATCTGCCTGTCTGTTATTGTTTTCAAATGTCATGATCATTCGTATTTAGTGCTGTATACCATATATGGAGATTTCAACCGTTATCGTAGCACTTCGCTTCAGTGTACTAATGATTGTTATGAATTTACTTATCCATTTCAACAGTGTTCCCTTAATCTTGTTGACTATTGAAAACTATGAAATTCTATCTGTAAAAAGTGCTATCACCATACATCAACCCTGCCTGCTATATGACATCATTTAAAGAATAAGGGTAAAGTTTGTCATGACGTTGTCCTTAGTACAAGCCAGAAAAACATGATAACACTTAATAATTACATCAAGGTATTGATAACGAACAACTCAAAAACCCATGAATCCAACTCAAGTGCGATGAGCAAACAATTGTTAGACATGTACTCGCTAGGATATACTCTTTGTAAATCATTTCCCGTCGGAAAGTTTACACAATATGTAAAATTGATACACAAATCTACTTATTTATATTACGCTGTAATATGATGAGTTGTTAAAACAAATTTCGTATCAAATATTCACTGTAATAATGCGTTTTGAGACCAATAACCATTTTGATTCTTTTTTCCAGGGAGTTGCACAGTGAAGTGGGAAAACAAGTCTATGTATTTCATTGTTACAGTATTTGGTTTAGCTATATGATCCATGTTGGTCAGTGGAGAAATATCAGTAATACATTTCATCAGATTGCAAGGAGACTTGATATTTTAAACAACTAACAAATATTCGTCTGGGTGATTTTACCATGATGTCGATGCTTTTGTTCATAGTTTTATTTATTGGTATATTTTCACTGCCCAATTATGAACTGTTATGGTAAATAAACATATTTTGACGATATTTCTCTTGCAGTTGTCTTATATCCAGACCCATCGCCAATAGGTGCGTGCGACTATATTAACAGCGCTCTGTGTAGCAGTTTATCAGTGTTGTAACATAGCATATCATCTGGTTTGGATTATTTAAAATATTTCTGCTAATAATATGTTAAGAGGTTTTCTATGATACGACCTCCGGTGATCCTAAAAATGCCTACCTCATCTTCATAGATATTCGTCTCCCACAGTGAGGCCTGTCTAAGTGCAGGCCCAGCATATTGGAAACTACTCACAGAGAGGCCTTGTGCTTGACCTCTAGTAGTTATCTCTCGGGTACTGTAGTCACATACCTAGGTCATCAAAGTCAACCTCTGATCCAGTGTCCTCAGGTATTCCAAAACGAGGAGCCCCTCACAGTGTAGGCAACTGAATTGATAATCGTCCTCCATTATACCTCCAATAGAATTGATGATTATGGTGTTAGTAATCAAGCACAATACCCGTCTTCGACCTATTTGTGTACCACCAATATCAACGATCCAAGTTCATGAAATAACTATCCCAGGTCTACTGAAACCACACTTCAGGCTGAACTTCATCGTACGAATACTACTTCGAACTGCACAACAGACTAAGACCACGACTTCATGCCAATCAGATGTGCTGTGCGGTTGAGACACTTCTTTCTTCCGTAAATTTTCCTAAATCACGTTTTCTATGTCCATTATTTCTTCCTACCGGTGGTGTTACTAATACTTCTATCACTTTGGTGTTCATCTTGGTGTCCTAATAGGGCATGACAACTTGGACCGATGCACGTGCTAGGTTGTATGTTGTACATGACTAACTAATATAATTACATTGGGGTTCCAGTTATAAACTCCCCATCCATTTTGTGTGATCGAGTAGTTTTAACGAAAAGTATTGCTTAGAGTCGAGCACATTGATCATTTAATCTTAGATCGCTAAAAAATACTTTTCTACTCATCGATGCAGATGACAGTCTAGACAACGATCATCAACAAATTCCATATACATTAAAACGAAAATCGTATTACTAGTTAGTCGAACTTTAATTCGATGTTGGTGTCAAGGAAAATTAAATTTCTACCCAAATAACAATTAGCGAAGCAATTATCATTTACGAGGTAAATTAAATTTTTAAGATCGTGTAGTTACTTCGGACGGTTAATGACGATATATTATGTCCGGGACGGTACTTTATTACTACGTATATACATTTCTAAAAATGATATTTACGGCGAATGTTAGATTACGATGCAGATTTACAAGAACAGATTTAAAGAAAAATGCCAAACTGTGGTACTGTTTTTTGATTCAGCTTATATTGAGTCGTTAATTTTTGAGTATGCTGTGATGGAGATCCATTTATTTAAAAATCAAGTTGGGACCAAAACAGTACGGCCACGATTGAAATTAAGTATCTGCAGTTGCTCTTACATCCAATTCACACAAATGAACTTTATCAGTTGACTGACAAAGAATCAGGAAGGAGACCACTATTATCTCTGTTGGCAGCTAGACTGGGGTAATTCTCCAATAACCAGTTTATTATATCCTGCTGGTTTCCTCGGTACGCCTGAAAATAAACGGGAATTTAGGGATTACTAAATATAAGCCCTGCAAATCATACATAATAATATGCATAACATTGATAGTATTCGACGGTTGCAGCATATGTTTTATGATACTGACGTTTGAGCAACTAGAAGAGCTGATCTGTTAATAAGTTCTTAGTTGTGATAACCACATTAAGGATAAGATGTTAGTTAGAAAATATGACTACGAAATCAACGTATACAAGGAAGTATTAAGTAAAGGCTGTATGCAATATTCAGAAACAGTCAACGGCTGACACTACGTTTAAAACCCTAAATAATTAACATGATAACTTACGTGATGCAAGCAGTTTCTACCATAATTATCCTTGGATTCTAAGAGTGGTGTTCCTCCTTTCCCAACAAGTAATTGTAAAATACTCAGATGTCCTCCATATGCTGCCCGATGCGCGGGTGTGGCTCCATCACTTTTTTGTTCTAGCGAAAATGTCAGCCCCAGCTTTTATTAATAATTCACAAATACCTTTATGGTTATTCCTAGTACCATAATGCTAGTAAATATACCATCAAAAATAACTTACTAGAGCAGTATATCCATATTTATCTCGTATATTAACATCGGTATGTTTATCTAACAATTCACGAACACGGGTTACATCACCTCGTGCAGAAGCACCCCAAATTCCTCTTTCAAAATCCATCTCATTCCAAATCTTGATATGTTGACTGATGGCGAAATATATGGCCAGTACATGAATGTGAACTTTCACTCATAATGTGCTCCAGAATATTATCAATCTCCAAGTAAATCTGCTACTATAAGTTAATAACAAAATGAATCAACAAGATTAATTCTTACAGAGAAAACAACAATGGATACAGCTAAAGGACACTAGGAATTCGAAGTACATTCACTGGCAATTAATTTCAAATGAACTTGCAGTTACTATGACTTGGATTTTGACTTGATAACGTAAATACTAATAAAGAGCCACCAACAGACATCCTGTCGTCAGTTGGACCAATTTTAACAAATATGTGACAACTAATGATAGTTTCCAGAAATCCTATTCCTTCAGAGTGTAATATTATATATACCATTACAGGTGTGAGTGCATCAGAGTAATTATGTTATTGCTACCACTACTTAACTCCAGTGCTTGATGTCGAATTTCTCTACATTGCAAGCGAAACAACAAAATAGTTGCCTCGAAATGTACCTGTCGGTAATTACTGCTTAAGTTCAAAAACAACATTTTTAAATAGCAATCGGATGTAGAAAAGAACTCTCGAAGCAGGCCATAAATTATTCTGATCTCTTGAGAACTCCGTTTGAAATAATCACCATTGTATACAAATATATTCTAAGGAGTGGTTCGGTACTACATTATGTGATAAATTAGGGTAAATATCGAGATATTATACAGCATATAACCTCTCTAATACTCCCGTACTGTACAGGTTGCAAGTTTAAGGCCGCCAGGTGAACCTCTGGTCAAAGAATCATTCCCATGTTCTTCTTATCTGACCTTGTTCAAAACAGCATCCTTCTTTGAGTAAGAAAATATGATGTGGAAGATATTTTTAAGATGAACCTTAGGTAGGACACTGAAAACAGTTTTCACTAGTTTTAGGGTTAGGGTCCCAGAGAGAACCTCTAAAATAGGCTAAGTTGTTGGCTGATGAATATCAATCAAGCGGCCATTAGCAACGTAGAGCCTGGTACATACGTCCCATAGGTTCAAGTTGCCATAACCCACTAGCACGACAAGGTCCAATTTAAGAGAATGACAAAACAACAGAATACAATTATGCATACGGAACAGCTTAAGATCTAGATGAAAATAAAGTTTGAATATGCTTGTGCCATTATGATCGACTCTAAACCATGTCATTTAGTCTCCCCAGTCATTTACTGCGATTATCACTGCGGACCCCAACAAGACACATCAGTATTGAAGAGACCTGTACGGATGGCTATATGCATGAACAACTTAGAAACCGCCACATATGTGCGGTGATCCGAGTTGTCACATCTCAGTAGCACTAAAAGACTGGCACCGAATTAGTAGAAATAGCAGAGTAGGATATTTCCAAGATTGTCTCTATGTAGCGAAGGGAACTTACAGGATAAAAAGTCTTAGATTCACTTCAGAATAGCTTTCTATGTTTTTACGGAGCAACAGTGTTCATCAGGAAAATATACAAGCTAGGCAGTAGGGACTGCCACTTAATATCTAGCCCCCTAGCTCTCCGTAGAGGATAAGGCGAACAATTACTAGCACATACGGATGTCGAAGTCAGCGTTGCCCCTCTATCACTTTTTACTAGAGAAGGCCCATAAGTTAGTGGTGTCATTCGGCAAGTGGCTAACAAGACCTCTATTCGTACTCGCAGTGAACAATCCCTAATTCTGGATATTGGACGGAATTCCGATGAAGTTTTTCTTGAAGCCAAGTTAAATGAGACTATTGGAAGCAAAATTAATTCGATCTTATAATATATTGGTAAATATCAGAGCTCACTGAAGCACCAATATGGTTCATAACAGTGCTATAATGATCTTCCAATATATGTTGCGTATACTGCCTCATGACTGCGAAGGATACTTTTACCATTATAGTTAAATAGTATGCTCCCAAATACCAGTCCAAAATGATGGGGCATCAATTGCTCCACTATACACTTCATCCTATTGGTTTAAAGGAGTTGTTTGATACGCACCAGACCTCGGTGTCTACTAACTAACAAGCAAGCAGCAGAGAAGAAGGAGTTCGAATATATGATGCAGCTTGTCAGCCTATGGGCGTCGATATGTGATATGATGGCGCAGTACCACGTCTGGTGCCAGTGTGATTATTACACACAACTAAACGCTACTAGAACGCTGCGTCGTCATCACATTCTGTACTTACGCGGAGTATATAATCTGAAGTTAACCTATCAGATCCTGTTGCTTTCCTTAGCTTTGAATTACTTGCAGCCTTTAAACCTCACTAAGAGTTGCAAAAAACATGTCAGTTTGGTACTCAGGTAGTTCGGAGACACAGTAACTGACGTAGTGGCCTGCATAAAAAAAGTCGAATGATGTATATAACGGTGGCTAATGCCGATATAGTCTGTTTGTGTCCATCGTTGAGTTGATGTTTGAGGTCTCCATGTTACGCAATGTCTCCCTTATGCTTGACGTTCGCGTTCGCTAAGAATAACCGGTACTCTAAACATAATTGTAGAAAACGATCTCCATTAGCAGTTCGTAGGGTTGGTATGCTATATAACACACCTAAGTATTTTTTTAGCTTGACCTAGCCTACCAACTTGGGTGTTAAAATCTCCTGCTTTGATCACTATGTCTGAGTGTTTAGTTTTCTGAATGAGGTTAGAAAATCTTTTATAAAATCCGTCCTTCAATCAAGCCGACATGCAGTCAGTAGTGGGCACAGGCAGAGACGATAACAAAGTCGGCGTGTGTTCCTATCTTTCCGAGTTTTTACTGTAGAACTTAGACTAACAGCCCTTAGACGGCTGTCGGCAAGAATCTATTTAAAAAGTGCCTGTTCTGCTCGCAGACTTAGTACTAGACCTACGCCAAGACCATGAGAGTCCCCGGAAAAACGAAGAGTATATTGTGCTGGTTTTTGGACTAATCAAGGGACGTCAATTAAATGACTTCATTAGGGTTATGTATACGCGTCTCCGAAACACAGATTAAAGGGTTGTAGCTATTGAGGCTCATTGACCAATTTGACAAAGGGTTCACACGCGAAAGTTCTAACATGAAGTCTAGAGAGTAGTTTCAGGAAACCTGGAATAGGGCTACATGAAACCGAGTCACCAGTGGCATATGTGGGAGAATTTAGAGAAAGATGAGGATTGGAGAAAAAGTAAAGGAATAATTATGAGTCAGGATTTGATTGTAAACAGAGTGCTGTGCTCCATACTTGTTAAGCCTTACTGCTAGAAATGAGAATTCTTGGAGAATGGCGAGGTGTAACAATTTTAAAGTCGGCTTTTCCAAACCCCTTCCTTCCGTCGAGAAGGTAACCGACATATCTGGAAGTAGACATGTTATTGGTTAATATAATGTGACAGATATATGAGTAAAAGGCTAGACCTTATGTATACACATACATATCATTGGTTTGTTGCTGTTGTCCCGACCGTAGCTGCTACCTTGACGTGGTCGTCGGGCTTGCCTATCGTGATGACCCAACTGAGCTATTTTGGCTAGAACGCATGTTCCTCTATATCCTGCCATGCCAAGCAGGTTTGTTGGAGAACGATAAGACTAAAAGCAGCAACCTAAGATCTGAAGGCGAAGTCGTATTGCTGACTGCAGCGAGGTGTGACAACAGTAAGGTGTTTTCCTCGGATAACCAGCATCTGCAGCGATACCACCTTCGTAACGAAAGGAAAAGATCAGAAAAGGTTGACCCTAAAAATGTCACACCTCACCTTACTCCATGGATTTCCGTCTCCGTCAGTAAGGCCTTCTGAAGAACGGTGCTAACACTTCAAAAACTCCCCACAACAAGGCCGCACGTGACCGGCCTCAAGCAGTTGTCCCTTAGGCTCTGCGATTGCGCTCCAAGGTCACTATGACCAATACTAACCCAGTTTTTTCTTTTCAGGTACCTCAATAAGCAATATCCTTCCATGGTGTGGGCAGCCAGAAAGTGAAAATTGCCCTCATACCTCTAACAGCACATGAGATCATCTTGTTTGAGGTCAAATCCCACCATTTACTCTTAATAACTCTCTTATCACCATGCCTAATCCTTCTAACATAATTTTATCGCCTCGAGCCTCTAATGCTAATGACTTGAGTTCACGAAACGTTATTCCTTGTTTCCTGAAATCCCGCAATAAACTATATATCGGAGCTTTTAACGTTCGTACCTTATTCCAAATAGGACAACAGGCTTCCTTAGCTATGACTCTAGAATCCCGCTCCATCGATGTCTGCTGCATCTCTGGAACGCGTCTACAGGATCCAAGCACAGTCATTCGCTTTACCTCACCTTGTGAAAATAAAGAACCGGCTCGGTTCACTCTTCGTGTTTCCGGGGAACCCACTGCTACCACTCGAGGCCTTGCTGGTGTAGGTATAGCACTAAGTTTAAAAGCTGAACAGGCTCTCCTCGACTGGATTCCAATAGACAGTCGCTTGTGCGCTGTCCGTCTAAATGTAACGGTAAGGACTCGCAAATATAGGGACACACGCCGTTGGCTCTTTGTTGTCTCTGCCTATGCTCCCACTGACTGCAGCTCAGATGAAATGAAAGATGAATTTTACAGAAAGCTTTATAACCTTCTATGTAAAGCTATGCGCACTGATGTAGTAACAGTGACGGGTGATTTTAATACCCAAGTAGGTAGATTAGATGAAACCGAAAGGCATCTAGGTGGATCATATGGTGTTGAGGCTCAACGAACAGACAATGGCGACCGGTTACTACAACTTTGCTCAGATAAGCGTTTATTTCTCGCAAACACCAACTTTAAGCATAAGGAAAGACATCAGTTGACATGGCGGCCTCCGAAATCAACTCAACGCTGGACTCAAATAGACCACATTCCCATTAGCCATCGTTGGAGAGGCTAGATAGAAGACTGCCGCTCGTTTTGGAGCACATGTTTAGACTCAGATCATGCCTTAGTGCGAGCGCGTATTAGTCTGCGTCTCACTGAACGTGAAAGATCCACGACAAGGATCCCCCTCATAGTTCAACTTAATGATGAAAAAGCCAAGAATACATTTCAGGAACAACTAAAAAACCAACTAGTAAACTGCATAAACTGTTCTCAACCTGAGCTAGCCTGGAATGGTATCCCAAAGGCTGTTGAAAGAGCAGTAATATCTACTAATAAACTGGACCTAACGGTTAGGAAAACTCAGTGGATTTCAGCTGCATCTACTGAACTGATAGATGCTCGGCAACACATCCCGTCTGGTTCTGAACATGATGAGCAACGTAGGCAACTTAGACACAAACTAATCAAAAGCTTACGCAATGATCGTGAGCAGTGGTGGGTGGCGAAAGCTAAAGATATGGAAAAGGTGGCAGCAATAGGTAACAGTAGGCAACTGTTCAGACTTATCAAGGAAATGGGTATCAGAAACCCAACTGTAAGTGAAACTATCTCAGAAAAAGATGGCTCCATTATTCACTGTCAATCCAGAAGATTAGACCGATGGGCAGAACACTTTAGGGAACAGTTCAACTGGCCCACGGCATCATCCCTGCTGCCCACCATCCCCAAACAATCTGAATGGCAAATTAACATTGGTCCCCCAAGTCTCAGTGAGGTTGAGAAGGCAATAGGAAACTTAAAGCGAGGGAGAGCGGCAGGACCAGATGGATCAACCCCTGAGATATTTAAGGAAGGTGGTCCAGTCTCAGCAACCAGATTAACTGAGATCTTGGCTAGAATCTGGGAACTAGACGTAATCCCATCTAACTGGTCTCGAACACCAACCATTCCGGTCTTTAAGAAAGGACAGAAGTCCTCGTGTGACAATTACCGAGGAATCAGTTTAACGAGTATAGTGTCTAAAATGTAGGCTTCAATAATACTTCGACGTCTAATTAAAGCTCGTGAAGAGTAAACTCGAGAAAACCAAGGTAGTTTCAGACCCGGAAGTGGTTGTATAGACCAAATATTCACACTACGGCAAGTTCTGGAACATAGGCACACTTTCAGACGCCCAACAATAGCTGTATTCCTTGACCTTAAGACGGCGTTTGACTCTATTGATCGTAAGGTTATGTGGCAATGTCTGTCATTGAAAGGCGTACCGGAGAAGTACATTAACCTTATACAACCTATCTACTCAAACACCACATGTCGTGTTAGAGCTTATGGCAGATTGTCTTCGGAATCGACCACTTCTAGTGGTGTTCGTCAAGGTTGTCCGCTATCTCCACTTTTATTTAATTTTATCATGGACATACTTTTAGAGTTGACATTGTCATCGTCTGATTTCTCTGGAGTTGACCTCCTCCCAGGAGATGAACTTACTGACTTAGAATATATTGATGATATAGTTCTACTGAGTGAAGATGCTGACAAAATGCAGAATTTTTTGACTACCTTAAACTTGAACGTAAGCATGTTTGGGATGCGATTCTCTCCATCCAAATGTAAAATGTTACTTCAGGACTGGCTTAATTCGGCACCAAAGTTAGTGATAGGAAGTAAAACTATTGAATGTGTTAACCGTTTTACTTATCTAGGGATCCTCATCAGTCCTAACGGTCTGGTGTCCAATGAAATCTCGGCCCGTATACATTGCTTGTGTTTGCTGGGACCACCGAGTAAGCAATGCGTGGGTTAGGAATAGAGTGCTAGGTAAATACGGTAAGGCTACTGATGAAGTAGTGATTCTTCACCGGCTGAGGTGGTTAGGACATGTGTTACGTATGCCTGACCACCGTCTACCGAAACGAGCAATGTTGTCTGTTGTAGGAGTAGGCTGGAAGAAAGCTAGGGGTGGCCAAACGAAAACGTGGCACCAATCTATGAAGTCATTGACAATTGGGCTGAGCCATGTTAATAAATGCAGACTACCCGGTTAGACCCACGCGATGATCGTAACAAATGGTTAGACTTTAGGTGATATGGCTCAAAATTGTTGGTAATGGTGCAAGTGCATTCACTTCTTGTCTTCCTCCAAATTCTAGTTTTTGAGCTTATTATAATTTTCTCTTTACTGAATCACTTTTTATTTCAAATCTCATATCTGATCTCTATGCCATTCCATTAGTACTTACTCTGTTACTGAATTAATAACTCACCATTCAAAATCAACCTACATGCAGTCCACCACGGAAGAATATCCCCACATATATCTGCCAAAGCAGTTTGATAGTAAATGACAGCCGTTGTTAAAGATAAGTAAATAATATTATCAGTCCAGACATCAATTATAAGTAGTATACGCGCAACACGAGGGTTGAATAACGTATAACCGCTAACATATTGGTGTTTTCACAAATACATAAGTGAAAGAAGAGAAGAAGGAGTGTAGCTTCTGCAGGAGGTACAAACAATTTTAAGGTTAAGGGGACCTAGGACAGAAGCGTATGACTAGGGTTTCTTGTTCTAGAGTGTAAGTTTTGTCAGTCATCAGAAGAGAAATTCATGAAGTAACTTAGTGAAACGTGAGATTAGAATATTCGAATTCCTGGAAGTAATTCTACTTAAACCTACAGTTTGCTACGTAATTATTTTTATAAATTAGAGAGACAACTTGTAACAAAAGCGAAAACAGTGAGAAATTTTCTAGGTGACATCGTTAGTTACAATTCCCAATATGCAGACAGTCTGTTATTTTCTTCGTCTACATTAAGACGACATTTAAGCCAGAGAGCGAAACGTCCTTATGACCGGATTGAGTACAAGAAAATCGTGCATCACTAACATAGGCTGCGATTCCTCAAAATATTTTATTTCAGGTTTTATTTTCAGCTTCAGTCACCTGATAGGTTTTCAGCTCTAATTTTCATAGTTAGATCAGATGCCCATTCAGCTACATGGGGTAAGGTTGACTACTTTAATGAATTAACTTGGCATGCGACCCACGTCACAATCAACAATTTAGTTTCTCTTCGTGTATGACTCAAGTTGATATGACAAGTTAAGGAGTGTCTGTCCTGTTTGTCATTGTAGTGAATGCACTAATAAATAAGTAGGTCAACCAACATGTGTGCTTCTATAACTGTGTTATGTTACTTATTGCTAGTATGATTACAATGATGACAGAACTACCAGTAGCAACTTTGTAATGTAGATTGTATTAGGCCGTTGTACGAAACTTCAATAGTATGTGATTTGTAAACGTTTAGCAATCTAATAGAGCCAATCAATTTACTGGGCTTATCTTCCTATTGTTATGTTGAGCGATTAAATAAGTGTAACAAACTTCCGAAATTGTATTTAGGAGAACCATTTGAATCATTTTGATTGTGAGTAGTGGGAACATTTCATTTCTGTCATTGTTACATTCCTCTGACCCTATCCTCCAGTTTAGTATATTTAGTGATATTATGTTGTTTCTTATTATGAACTACAGTGAATTAGTTGTGTACATAATGTCCCTATTTACTATCCACTATTTCCTTAGCTCTGTATTAATGCTAGATTCCTAACTGGCTTGACTGTGTGATCTGATTTTGTGTGTATATTAAGGCATGATTGAAACGCAATTCGATTCGATTCTGTCTGTTAGCTCATCAATCGTTGTTTTCTCTATTCCGGCTTTGTGGACTAGTAGTCGCAGGGACAGACGTGACCGTACACTGACTAGGCAATTAGCAAAGGCACTGTGTATATTCGCAACTCATAACAAATGGCAACGGGGCTTTAAGGACTCCAACATACGCAGTCATTAGTCGTAAAATCTAGTATATTTTATTATTCAGTCAGCATAAAGAATCGCATTCAGTGTCATAAATCGTGAAACACAACAAGTTTTCGAAATAAGCGTCAAGACAGTTTTATTGTATGGAGCAGAAACTTGGAGAACTACGAAAATCATCCTTCAAAGGATGAAAGTTTCTGTAAACAACTGTTTGCTCAAGATGCTTTAGATCTGTTGGCCAGATGTCACCAGTAAAAACTTTCTGTGGTAGAAAAATAAACCAACCAAGGAAGCTAGAAAAAGATAGATACATGTCAAAGCACAAATTCAGCTTAGCTTGCAACCACATATTTAAATGGGCTGATGTTTCCTGTCCCCCTGCCTTAAAAAAGATACCGCTATCCTTAAACATGTTTTGAAATGGGCAGCACGAAAGATAGTCGAATAAAATATCTATCTTAATCAACTCCATTTAAGCCATCAAAATGTTTGCTCACTGTAACTATGCAAGATAAAGCGGAATATAATCACAATTGCTTCATACAGCCCATAAATTTCTCAAGCCCGATTCACCCTGAGCAAGATTTAGACCCAAAGTAAACCTTTTCATGATGAAACATAAAAGAACTAACATACGAATCTGTGATAACTACTTTGTAGTTAGTTTAAAGAAACTTAAGAATTCTTGATGGATATGACTTTTACGCCCGAACCAATGAGAAAACGATGGAATTGTTTTGAGGTCATAGAGGACACCTAAAAGCATCATATAGCGTGTTCTAGATCTTATTCGTTATACGTTTGTAAACTATGGGATTGTTAAGAAAAGCATTACATTGTTAGCGTAGAAAGGAAATGACAGTTTTCAAAACCCAACGAACACAAGATGACTACTGCTTTTTTTGTACTGTGGGCTAGTGCAAAAAGTCCATCCGAACGGATTCCTTTGCTCTCGTTCCAGATTACAACCATGAAAAATCCTCGTTTTAATTACCAAATGAGTGATTGGAATCAAAGTAACGACGACTGCCTCACTCATAGATATCTCTGAAAAGGCGGTAATTCGGTGGTATGACTATTGCCATGAAATATGCTTCTTTACAAACCCAATATGGAGGACGAGGAAAAACAGTCGAAATCGACGAAGCATTGATTCGCAAACGAAAGTATGATAGGGGACGCCACGTTAAAGAAGATTGAGTAAGTTATAATTTTCTAATGTTTGTAGCTCTTTGGTACACAGAGTGTTAAATAAAGGACATTGTGAGAGGGTTCGTGAAGGATCAACTACTAAACTCCTTGGGCTGATAGAAAAATACATCGTACCTGGGATAATAGTATACAGTGACAATCGTAAAACCCTATAAATCCCTTTCCAGCATAGGGTATGCACACAGAGTTGTAAGTGCATAAAAAACACTTCATTTATCCTGCCAACGGAACTTACATACAAACAATACTTAATCGATATGTAGCCAGGTTAGGTGTCACTTGCGACCGTACTTTAGATTGCAAAAAATGGATGCTACGGAGTCATCTAAGTGAATATTTATGTGAAATGCTACCGTAACACTAAATCTGAAAAATTCCAAAATAATTTACACAAGTTTTCAATGATATAAAAACAATATATCCTGTATAGTTTTTTTCAATCACAAATGTAAATAATTTATTGGAAACTGCGGATTTCTCAATACATTTCAGATTATGGATAAACGCTAAAATTATCTGTATATATTTTTAAACGACAAATATTTCGTCAATTACCAAAGATTTTTTTAAGGGAGGCATGATGCAATGAATCTAAATTATCACTTCTCTAACGAATCCCTAGAATTCGGGAAAAAATAGTTGGTCCTGATTTAGGTGGCCAGTGATTGGTTCATTTTGACTAGGGCCTCCACGGTCAGTCGCTGAAACTCGACTGTAAAAAACATGCCTATTCTTTACCTAAAAAGGTCGCACAGGCACTCTGTGTTGAGAATTTCAAACAAAAATTCAGTCCCCACTCGTTCGCGGCAGCTATTGCCTGATAGCATTATAAGTGAATCTCATAAGTCGCTTTTATTCTTCGCTCGCAATCAATCATATTATTCACATTTCTTGAAAAAGCACAAAAAATACCATGCGTTTCGAAACCTAGAGCCCTTCTGTTACTTAGTTGCAGATTTTAAACGACAAGAAATTTACACATTGAGCCAAGTTAAATGAATTAAAGTTGATGCTTTATGCGAATTTTTAAACAGTGCGTTACATTTTGTTTGTATGTCGTAATTTCCGCGCTGGTGGGGTGTTCCGCGTTGTTATTCCGGGTACTTGTATTATTCCCTGATTACATCGCAGTCATTTTCATCACTGTGTTACTTCTAGGTTATGGTAATATTTTATTAGTATTCTGACTGAAATATGTAACTTGTCTAGTGAACTTAATTGAAAGTTATCTAAATTAGTTTCTGGTTAAATAAACTATAGATAATGAAAATGCATGTATGAAGATTCCAAACAACTTCAAGGTTTTAGAAAGGCATCCTGAAGTGTGTAATTAGTCAATTATTAGTTTAACTCTCTGATTAATCAATCTCACTATCATCTGTACTAAATTTTATGACTCCAGAAGCTTCTTATTTCTATATTTTATCTAGGGTGTGCCTATTGTCTTATAATAATCATTTTCTAGTGATTCTCGATATCCTTAAGAGGACTATGTTGTAGGAGCTGATATTGGGAAGTTTCTGAAATAACCTTAAACTGGTTCCAGCTATAATCACAATACATTATCCTTGAAATCTTCTCATGAATACATATTATCACTGTTTCAACCAAATAGGACACTGCTTTAGTTCCACCTGGATCTTTTATTATCCTGCGAATATAGAGCCTCACATTGAGTAATTTTTGAGTAACTTTAAACAGATACTTTCATGTTTGGGCTTAAATAGTAATATAATGTCAAGTATAATAATAAAACTCAATGACTAAGTAGAGGGCTATATGTTCAGTTACACTCAATAATCTTGTGCTAAGGTTAATGACGTTATTGGCTTTTCAAAATGAGATACGATTGTTACTCAGTTACTATTTCAATTTCGTGTACTCTGTAAGCGTATGTATATATACATTACCAATTATCCTAAAATCACATAGGTTCCAACCTGAGATTCTTCTGACCGCTGGTTGTCATCAAATATCCCACAGTTGATGGTTAAAATGATCCATTCTAACTACTTCTTTAGAACTTTATTTCAGTTCAAACGTGATTTGGAATCGCATAACTGAGTATGTCATAGGTAGTGCAGTTTGTTAGCCTAGATATGTGTAAGCATACGGATCAAAAATAGTCTTGTGATTTCTCGAACAAATATTAAATAGATACTTATTATATATATATATATATAATCCCACATACCTTTGTGCTTTGGTAATGTGACATATTTTTTATATTTCAGCTGTGGTTACTATAATTGGTGTTTTTATCAGCGAAATAGTCAACTAATACTTAATGAAATGTCACATCACTACGTAGAAAATAAGAAGGATGATGGATGGTCAGACCAGGTGAATTTCTTTCAACGTAATGACCTTATACATGCTACATCAAATAATAATAGATCATATTGTTGTATTTAACAATTATGTACTGTATTCTTTACTGTAACTTTATTAAATATTGAATTAAGGTGTTATTCTAATTGTGAAGACACTTAAACATACAGAATATTAGTTTCACCCTAAGCTGCAAAAATGGGACTTACGTAGTAAGCAAATAATTCCTATAGTGAAATCACCTAAAGTTCGTACAGCGTCTAGTTTTGTTAAATTCTCAACTAAAACTGTTAAAATTTGTATTACTTAAATGGATGTAGAGTTCCGTTGTTTTTATTGATACTAATTAGAAAGCGTAATGTAGTTTGCTAGCAAAATCTGGAAATTAGAATAAAACAATATGGCATGGTGCATACAGATCTCAGTATCTGTCGTTATCATTCCTAAAAAATCTACAACAGCTGCTAGTAATATTTTACGGCAGTCTTCTATACTTTTTTTAATAGACAGTTACATTAGCAAATGAATTAGCTATGGTCCAATGTTAAACTGTTATAATTCGCTTGAAGATGTCACTTAATGCATCATTTGCAACTACCGTCGATTAGAAACTTAGTTCTGAATTGAGTCCTAATGAACCAACATATGTCAGTTTTATGCAGTTTTCTATTATTCAATGACCACTAATCATGAATTCGTTATTCCTCTACCAAATTTTGATGTCTTCAGTTAAATAATGGAGGTTGGGAAATCCTGCTAAACTCTACTCCTGTGTTGGAACAAAGAAGAGGAGTATTGTATACCCCCACTGCTCGAGATATTTGTATACAGGGCCTTTAAGACGCTAATAAACTTCCAAGGCATCTTCCTTCCTTAACCAACTGTTTCAAGATACAGTCTTGTCCAACAAATCGAAGGCAGGTTGGAAGTTTAGTGACATAGTAAATGCTGACCTTGCAATCCATGCGATGGTGCTTCAGCACTTGACAGAAGATGAGAATGTGTTCAATGCATTCACTACCTTGATGAAAACCAACCAGCTTATAAATCAACCACGTACGGATTCTGCGCAATCTACTGACTACAATAAGAGCCAGTAGTCTGAAAGGAATCAACAATAGACTTACGGCTGATGCTTGTTAAGCTGGTTACGTAAGGTCTTTTAAGAATAGGGACGACGATCGTGTCATTTTATACTGTATTTCTCAAGCTGCTATAGACAACTCTGTTAATTCATTGAGCATGATTTCGCCTATAAGATCTAACAGCAGCTAGAGGTAAACTGTCGTGACCCGTTGACTTGAAGTTGGTGTTCCTTGTGAACCTCTCGATTGTGCGAGTCAGTCACCTTTTGGGCGGGGGACATGAAGGTTTGATCTAAGTTGCTGGAGCGACAGACCAACTTGAATTGATCGTCGAAAAACTGCTCACTGTTTGAGACGATTCTACATTGTACTAATTAGTGTACTAACTGCCTCACGAATTTCTCCGCTAACACCATGTATTTTGCTGCTATTGTATTGAAAGAATTCTTATGAGTTACTAAACTTAGATACAACGTACTAAACAGCATAATAAATCCGTTGGCTATGTTATACTTATTGCAACGACGCTATTAAGATCATTGCATATATTTCCCTGAAAGTTTAATGCCATCCCATATCCATAGGGACTATTGTTCTTGTGAACTACATTTCTTATGCTTAGCTTTTCACTGTAGTCTGTTTTGTTTTCCCTCTGCTTTTCGTTTTAATAATTACTCTCACTCTCCTGATGTAATGAGTGGCGGTTTAGACTAACGAACACTTGTATCCGAAACTTAATATGTGGTTAACAATTGACCAATGACATGCTCTTACTTTGCTCTTACTGCCAATAAAATTCAATCTACAAACAAGTATAACTGTTTCCATTCTTACTGGAGGCTAATTACAACTTGAATTAATCGATGGTAATTTTTGGAAACTGTAAAGCAAGGTGACACAGATCGGTTCCTGAGGGGAGGATTACAAATATCCCTCGCTGACATGTATCAATTAATATATAACTGAGATCTAGTTTCTCCAATATTATATATATATATATATATATATATATATATATATATATATATATATATATATATATATATATATATATATATATATATATAGTAAGACACTGTGATATTTGAGACTTGTTTTCATAAGTGAAGATAATAATCTAAGTCTAAAACGTACCTCGCTTATAGGTTAGTTAGAAGCCATATATACTATCTTCACTAGCGATATTAGGCATAAAAGTATACTACTTAGAATAAGGTCTGTAATAACTTTCTTCCGAAATTGAATACGACGAATAGTATTTAATTTGATTTTCGCCTGATTATTGTTTAGAGAGATCGAAAATGTGAAATAGTAATTTACATAAAATAGACCATCTTTTTTAACTTAAGCGGAAATCAGTTCAAGTTTGGTGAAAACTAAAATAAAATTCGTAGAGTTAAGTATAGAACTTGATCCGGTATGAGAAATACTGACACTGAATCGTTGCACTATTATTTTATATTTAACACTTACTATGTTTCCAGTAATAATAGGCATAAAACTAGTTCCGATTGATTATAATAGAATGTTTGCCATTGTTGTTGAATTCATAGTTTTTTAATAGGACAATGGTGAATTCAACTTCTTAATACGATTATAGAAAACTGTTCAACTTGCACATTACTAAGGCTTCAGATGTAAATCAACAATTATCTGAGCTTTTCGAATTTTACTGTCTTACCAATTGACTATTCTAACAACGTTTCGACACTGTATTCCAGTAAAATCCTGTTTCTACTTTTCATATTTACCGTATTACAGTATTTATTTTGATAAATCATGATTATATTTATAATCAGGGTGGATACATGGGTGCCAAGAAAAGGAAGTTAGAGATTCAATTCAACGAACAAACTAAATCCGGCCCATCAATATTTGGTGGTGTCTCCATTTATGTGAATGGTTATACAGGTAAGATAATCAGTTTTGTTTTATCGAATATTATTATTAACGTTGCTACTTGTAGACCCGCCTGCTTTAGCCTTACGAGATTTAATAACACGTCACGGAGGCCGTTATAAAGCATATTACAGTCGAAAAGAAGTTACTCATGTGATTGCCAGTCGTCTAACTTATAGCAAGATAAATAAGCTTTCGGATGAGAAGTTAGTCACCGCCAATTGGATTACTGAAAGGTAGTTATGTATTTTGTAAATCACTTGCTTTCTATGTATTTGATAGTGTTTCAAAAAATCGTAGTTAATACAGTTCTATTATCTCTTTGAATGTTGAGTGGTTTCATCGAGATTAGAAGACAGCTTATTGATAGTATTAGAAAATAGTATACATGCAATGTGAACTTATTAATTATTTTCAGTACGACTTTAATGGTCTAGCACTAAATGATGATCTTTATGCACCATAGCGATAATACTAATTTCATTTGGATAAATCAGCTGAGACAACATATTTATGTGAACTATTAAATTATTTGTTGTAAATTAGATTTACCCTAAACTACTTATTGGTAATAGAGAAAGTCCACTGTTGGAATTCATGACTGGAATCCGACTATATAATATTAAAAATATTTTATTCTCACAATCGTAGCTTTTATGCTTAATACATTGAAGTATACTTATCATTAATTTTATGTATTATGTTCTATGCTTTTACTTTATTTATTTAAACACGAAATTCGGTACGAAATAACACCAGAAATGTATACGCCACACAAGTACAAATGTAACATTATGAAGAAAATAGGGAAAGAGAGCAAACAGGGGAAAATGTAAGGCTTAGTAGGACAAATAGAGAATTACAAAGCAGAAAATACAGTTCGGGTAGACACAAAAACAAGATTTCATTTCTATTAAGAGTAGTCATCACACTTCTATGAGGATCTTAATAGAAAATTGTAATAAGATCGCCACTGGTTTCTATCTTGCGCAATATCTGATAAGATCTGAAGCCAGTGATTCGCACCATCTCTAGTGCCCCAACCAGGAAGTTGGGATGGACCGACATGAGCCAGTCCCATACAGCTTTCTTTCATTTCACGATGCCATGTTACCAACTGACCACCTCTTCGCTTTTCGAAGCCGAATCCCATCGTCGGCAGATAATGCACGATATGGAAACCGCTGGGATAACATTCTCAAAACATGACCAAACCACCGAAGCCTGTGTTTCAAAATGGTAACACTAATAGGAGTTGTTATCACCGCGCCCGAAAACACGATGCTAGATCTCAGCATTGCTATCACTATGTTCCCACAGTATGTCGGCAATTCTTCAGAATAAACGATGATCGAACACAAAAAAATCTCGAACATCCTCGGATTCGGAGAGACCAGTTTTTGCAAGCATAGGGTGGAACCAGGTCTCACTAAGGCGCTAGAAACCCGACCTTTTACAGTCATACTCACAATACGACGGCTGCCAGGGTTGGCTCAGTTCACCATAAGCCTTATCTAGCTTTCAATATACGCACATTGATCACATATGACAAACCAAAACCAGTACTCACACAGCTACTCCAATCCATGAACTTTTCGACTACCTCAAGCGATGCACCACAAAGAATGGGAGCAGACACATCTGACAGTCTTGCAGAAGTACTTTGCACTTGGGAGATGCAAAGTACATGCCATAATTACAGATACTGATTATCAACTGATTAAGTACTAATTAGGATGGCTTGTGTGTTATGGCACAGTAAGACAATATCATCCGCATATTCAAGGACAAAGGAGTTTCTCTTCAGGTAACACCCATACATCACCAGTACACACTCCCTTCAGAGCTGTTTCCTAGAATGTCATCAGTCACAAAGCTGACGAGGAAGTTAAAATAAGGCAACCCTATCTAACGCCACTGCTAGATTAGAACAGTTAAGAAAGGTAGTTATATACCCTCACTCTGCCCAAGGTACAGGACCTTTACGATGTTAGAAAGCTTCTTAGATATACTTTTTAAGGTTACCCTGATGTCACGAAACACAAGGATTGTTAGCCTACAGTAAGTGTGACGGAATTCTAACACTTGACAAAGAGTGAAAATGCAACCAACACATCCTCGACCTTATGAAAACCGGCTTGCTCCTCGCGAGTCCGCCTTTCGCTCGTTTTGAACAATCTGCAAGGTGTAACGAAGGCCATTAATTTGGAAACAAAATTAAACATTCCTACGACAGTTTTCACGTTGGGCTACGTGAGCCCTTTTTGAATATGCAGGATGACGGTCGCCACATTCTCAGACGATAGAATACTCAGTTTCTCAAAGCCTTTCAGTAATCTTTACATATTTATGACAAAGAGTTCGCCACTACCTTTAAATTAGCTGGAGGAGGGGGGATCGCAAGTCATCTCAGCCTAGTGATTCGTTACATTTCGGAAGTTGAGGTTTCTTGCGAACTTCCTCTTCGCTAGGTGGATCACCAGCTGTGGAGGGTAGGACAATCTGGTCAAAGTTGCTGCAGCAACAGGCCAGCTGAACTAACCCACGAAAAACTCAGTCCAATCGTCTAAGACTATCTTGAATGTTAGCAACTAGTATGCTGTCAGCTTCACGGATTGTTTCACTGACACTAAACTTCTTGCTGCCAGTGACTCGGACGAGTTAAATGAGCTTCCAACAATTACCAGACGAAGCTGCTACTTACAACTCTTTGGTACTCTCAGATCAAGTTTTTAGGTCCTCACTCAGGCCTTTTACGATTTTCTTACACAGGAATTTGCGTTTATTATCAAACTCACAGGTCATTGGAGTGGACCGATGTGTCTTAAGAAGTTGAGGAACCTGTAGAAATCCACGTATTTATAAGCGGGACGTTTCACGAAACCTCATGAGACGTAGCTTGCATGCGAATGCAACCGCTGCCCATCTACGCCATCCGATGAACTAACATTTAGCCGAGAAGCTAACTCAGAATGATATTTTATTACAACTGAAGCTGAAGCCAATTTACTAGTATCAATCCGTTTACGGTCAAGACGTTTGATGACCATCGAAATTCAAAACAAGTGTGGTACAAACCAAACCATCGTCAGAGTCCAGTTGGGTGTTCCGAAAGAAACTACAATCTTGAACACAATCACGCCATTAGTAACTAATCGCGATATAATTAATCTATATCAAGACTTGGGTTTCAGAGGGAGGACGCCAGGTAGAGCATCAGTGGTGGCTGCGCCAGAACTTGTTGCTGGCGACAAACAGGTTGTGGTCTGCATAATGTAGTAGATGATGGTCACCGTTATCTGACCTGCGACCGTTGTGTCCTTATCGGGCACCTAAACAATTCTCCTCTGCGCTTAGATGCCCGACCTGTCCACTCGAACCTCCAGCTAGTACTACAATATCTATGAAACGTGCTTTCTCGAGATCGTCTAAATGATAGAGTAACTCATCCTTGATTGCATCCAGGCCACAATCTGTTGGTGCGTGGGCGGAGACTACAAATGGGGAATCGTTTTCCATGCCAATCTCTTCTCACCTTGATGGAACCCACTCGATTAATGCTGCCTCTGCTCTGGCGCTTAGTGCGACAGACGCCGGTGGGAGGACGCCAATGCTACAGGGTCCGCTGGGTAAGCGCGTATCAAGCACTCGAATCGACAGATGAGGGGTGAATGCGTAGTACATAACCGGAGTTCTGAATACGAGACTCAGATACACAATCAATAGCAATGTTAAGGCCATCGAGAGACAGCCAACCCTATCTGTTTTCCGATCTGCATTAATGCGCAAACGTTGACAGAGGCCAGTTTAAATGGTGCACGTGATTCCAGAAAAACTATTTTAGATTTCAACATTTATAGCAGCAAACAAAGTCTATCAGTCAGCGACTTCAGACCAAACTAACAGGACAAAATTTTCATTGCAAACGAGCTGCTGAGTAAAAATAATAAGTATGAAGACAAACGAAAGAAACAAGGGAAGGGGGGATGCAAAATAAAATAGAGGAGTTTTCATTAGAACAACAGCGAGTATTGTATGTGAATAAATATCGTTTGGGTGAGACGCAATTTGATAAGCGGACCATCTTTTCAAAATTCATAGTTGTTGTAGTTGTCTGTGGGCTGAGATACTGCCCGGACACCCAAATCGAAGTAGGTTGTTTTCTGAGGAGACCACTCTCCTAGCCTTTGTCCTTGACGATTGTTGGCTCGCAATAAGTGTTACGGTGCTCCAACACTCGAATGAACGTGACAATGTTGTAGAAACATCCACCTGTCTGATAGAAAACTAGCCTGCTTCTGGCGTGTACTTGGTCAGTCAGTTACAGTAAAACGACAAACAATAGTTGTTTCTTCAAAAGAAAAATATGATTCATCCATTCCAAATAGACAGTTGTAAAATTTTTATTACAGTTATACCACTTACAAACGTAGTCATTAACATTTTGTATTTTCAGTATTGAGGCTGGTAAACTTTTACCGTGGCAAAGTTATCAGCTGTATCCGACTCATCGTTCTGGGTCTGGTCAGAAAACTCTGGAGATTACGCCTGCTCTTCCCATCAATGATACAGGTATGATTTTCCTTAAAATTCGAAGCTTAAAACGGTTCGTAAGGGAAAATATTTAGTAATTATCTGCATTTTTTGTCTCATGAGGAAATATGATTGACTAGAAAGAACAGTTGATGATCATGTTACTGGTTTGTTTTACACTGAAAGACCTATCAAACAGAATCTGACTTCATACTGTTTGATCACAAGAATATATGCCTTCCAATATCTGAAAAAAATCAATCTAATCCACTTCACATTCTAATAATAACAGTATATTTAATTTTTGAATTTTATTGAATAAATGATTAACGTAACTAATTTACCAAGTACCTCTTGATTGAATCTCAGTTATTAGTAAACTTCTTACAGAACGCTCGAACTCCACAAGAGCCCAAAAAAGTGCAAGTTAATATACTGTACTGTGCTCTATTTAGATACTTATTCACATTTTAAAAGTAGCAATTAGTAAATTTTACTTATTACTAGTCAAAAATTTTAGTGTTTGTCATCGTAAATGCTGGCTTTACACAGAGATAAAGCCATAAAATTCATAATGTATCGTAATAGATGCTTCCAATAATAATTTGTTCCTAGCCACCGTTAATCTTAATGGGAATCAGAGACACTGATTAATGTAGTAATCACTTGTATCATAGTTCCTTATTCAGTGTTTAACCACTTATAGACGATAAAATCGGACATTTGATAAGGTTGATTCATTTTTCCTTTTTTACTAGAATAAAAAATACTTGGAACTCGTTTTGTACGTACATAAATATTGGTATCCGGTATCTAACATTTCCTGGGGTCTCACAACAGTACTGATATTCATGTAATCAGCCTATATAACGAGTTTATTAGGATACGTAAGGCATTGCAGATAAATTATTGAATGCTGTTAAATGCAAGCAATTTTCCGAAAACTTAAATTTTACTTAAAGGCGCAGGCACTTTCAAAGTAGATTGACAAATACATCGAGTAATCGTGAATAGAAGTATGCAAATCTAAAGCAGCTGGTTCAGTGCTGACGTTTTAAGAAAGCTAATATGCCACGAAATTAGTGTAATTCGATCTCATATTTTCACAATTTAGCCAATAAGGCATATCCTACATAAATTAATCACATCCAGTACATCTCTCTTAACTACCGAAGTAAAACTCTCCATTCTCCATGTAGCTGTTTGCCATTCATAACTGTTTATCAAAAACATATTCAGGTAATTTTAAAGTTTTGCCAATGTTGTGCAAGATACTCACTCATGGCGCATACCACGATAATTAAGAGCTACGTGAGTAGCTTGAGTGTTATCGAACAAATGCTAAAGTGCTAACACATATTTACACTTCTTAATGAATCTAAGGCTGGTCTTGTGTCTAGCTCCATTTACAGTTTGGTCGCCATACCTGTAAAAACCTTTTTGTGTGCATCGTTTCAACCTAGGACGATGGTTTTGTTTATCATAGTCACAACGTAGAACTTGGTACGTTCAAGTTGCCATGCCCCAGTCGGCAAATAGAGCTAAAACTGTTAGATCAAATCCAAGAGTAGTTGGGGTAGTGTTGGTATTAATGGAGAGGATAAGAGATAAAGAATAAGACTTAAAAAATATTAATCAGTAAAGGAAGAGGGAACAAAGAAGAAATTGTGGTGAATTGAGAAACTTAGGATTTGGAGGAGGATGTAACTGCGCGTTTGCCAACGATTTTAAGCCATATCACCTAAGTTTCTAACCACTAGTTACGATCATCACTCGGACCGTAGCCAAGTAGTCTACATCTGTTAACATAGCTTAGCCCAATTGTCAATGACTTCATGAACTGGTGTTGTGTCTTGGTCTGGCCATTTTTTTGTAGTTGATTACAGTATTATCTCTTTAATTACAAGTATAATATGTAGCAAAACGTTAATGATAGCTACGTAGGAAGCTTTGCTGGCTAAGAGCAAGTTTGTGATTTCTATGAATAAAAGCGAAAACCGACCATCTCCCCCTCCCCTATTCGCTAGCCCGTAATGAACAAATTCATTTTGACCGAAGTCTACTTGCTTTATCTGTTCAGATGCCTGACCTGTTAAATTTAGTTCTAAACTAACCTCTTAGAAATATAATCGTTGGGTAAACAGTAAAGAATGACAATACAATTTTAATTCTCCTACTACATTCATTTCTTGTGTATCATGAAATGAAAACTCCATGCTTTCATACATAATATTTCGTTAGATTTGTGAGTGGTAGGTTCAAACTAATAACCATACCTATTCTATAGTATCTAGAATCTTTACGCAATTCGTGGGCTATATCAACTTTTTCGTTTTAGGTTCAGACAAAATGAATACAGTCTCATCACTTAATGTTACAAATGAAAATAGAAACTCAATCACTAATGTGTAAGTATTGTATTCTTTTCACCTATAGCATATCTTTCATTTTCTTCTTATTATATGAAAGTGAACAGTCTACACTTGATTTTATAAGTGATTGGTTTATTATTATTGACTATTACTGCAATGATCATTCTTTCGTGATAAAAATTAATTTCTTGTGATACTTGAATATTATTTAAATTTTTGAATAACAAAATTAAATTTAAAACGCGTAATGTCAATAAAATGGCTCGCAAATGGAACATACTATCATGAGATCACCTGAAAAAAAAAAACTAACAACCATATCGGAATAAATATAGCTTACAAATTAACGTAATCACCTCGTTCCATTTTTTCTAGGCCGAAAGACGCAACAGCAACTGAACAAGGATGTCCCCTTCTCTTGAGCAGACTAGCAGTGAGGTGCGATACGTTAGTTATTTATATTAACGCATACAGATAACTACATAAGCCATTTTGAGTGAGAAAATGTCAAATTTCTAAATAAAGAAAATCCCAAAAATAATGGAAACTTAATAGAAGCATGATGCTCAGATAAACCACCAGTCCATCGGCCTATATGGAAGAGTTCAATCAATTAGATAGCCAGAAGTTAAGTGAATGAATTCAATAAAAACAATAGAATTCATACATAACTAACTGGAAACAAGATTATGAGATCATATTGGCTTAATGCCTGTATAATAGTGTTTTCTAATTGAAACAAATGCTGACAATGTTGTCTAATACGGAAGTGGAGAATTAGTGACTAAAGCCAGCACAAAGAACTCAACGTTACTAAAACGATCCATCTAAGTTCGGCATGATGGGCGATAGGTAAACATGATAAGCCTTATAGTCTAAAACCATTTATATGTTTCTGTTGATGTTTCTATGGATTGAAATTGACCAGTCTCTACTACTTAATATGCATGTTATGCAGTTGGATTGTGGCTGGCAAATGAGATCCAACTGATGAGTCTCAAGGAGAACAATGCCTGTTTCCTGGATTCTGTTTGTTAGCCACATTTAGATTCCAATCATATTAATTGTTAAATGACCAATACAGTCAGAACCTAATAGTCATTCACATCGAAGAGGAATTATAATTAGGTTTATTTGTTATATATCCTCTTAATAAGTACGTCTTTTTCTTAAATAAAACGACGTTTCCCTGTCTTCAATGCGGGCTTGCGTCAATTAATCGAATGTGTATGCAGTTATCATGCGGTAACATCCTGTTCCAGTAGCCTATTGATATCCATAGAAATCTTAAAAATTGTTTACACTTATATAAGAGTCACAAACGTTTTCCATTATTTCAGTACTTATTTACGTTTGTGTCAGTAAAGATAATATGAATATTTACTGAGACGAAGATAAACAATAATACTTTAAATGTTTGGTAACATTGTCTGTACAGTGCGCTGAGAAACTGTTTATGTAGGGACTAATTACACTACCCAGCTGAACAAATCGATAACGAATAGGGTTCAGATTACGAACTCTGTTGGAAGTTAAGTGCTTTGACTGTCACTGATCATATCCGCTATAAAAATATATTTAATCATAAGTAAACTGATATTTATTTAAGACAAAAAAATTGCCTCCATCTTTTTATGAAATCACTATATTTGTTATGTCTGTATGTATTAAAAGCTTAATTAGTTTATCCTATAGCTTACTGTAGTAAAGTTTGGTAGTACATGAATAGGCACTACAATACGGAGAACAATAACTATTAACAAGATTTATGTAACTTGTTAAACTTACTTTAGTTATAATCATTTTAAATATTTGAGTTTAAACAAAAAGTGGCGTGAAGGATATGGCATCGCATGACTTTCGCTCAACATTGTTATAATTTAGTAATTTAAAGGTGACATCTTTACAATAAGATCAGTTTCGGGGTTTCGTCCGTAGCGGCGTCGTGAATGGACATTTGAGTAGTCCTAAACAAGGATGAGATGGCTATTCAATATTTCCATAAGTGGATTTCCAGCTGGTGTCATTATGTAATGAGAGCTAATGTCAAATTGAACAGTCCATGCAAACCCTGCATCTTATTAAACGATACTGCAACATTAGTTTCATATGTCTTATTTATAGTATTAGACATTATCGGCACTAATAACGATAATAATTAATAACTTTGTTTTTAAAAGCAAAAAATGCAATAAATTCTCATTAAATCTTCCAGTGTTTCAATATGAAACAGTAATTTGTTCTTATGACGTAGTTTGTAGGTTTTTCTTATTTGTACACTGTTCACTATTGTTATTATGCATATTGTTAATTATTGCAGTTCCTTGTTGGAATGTTTTTGTTACTATAGAACAGCACTCATGATAATTTAAAGAACAAAAAAAGATAAAGAATAAACAAATTGATTAACTTTTGTATTGTGATAATATTTATTGAGCTGAATTTTATTAGCAAACACATTGTTTGGCATTGAATTATTTCTGACAATTATTGTGTAGAGTACACTTCCTTTAATAACTAAACACAAATAAGAACGGATTTTGCTAGAGCACTATCTAGTGACTGTCAACTACTTACGCGCTTAGCCGCTTAAAGAGGCATTACCAATATATGCAAAATCTATGAATTCCAACTTAATAGTCAATAGACAAGTGCTCATCAATAAACCTAAGGGTACTGGGTTCGATCTTATGGTCTCTTATGAAAATCATGTAATTATAGTAGTTTTTCTTAATAAAGCATGTAGTAAGCACGTGATTTGGTCTTTTGGTTGTAGGTAATAATTTTTACTTTTACGTGATTAGTAAGTTTACGTTCACATAATAAGTTTCTAATTTGTTAGTAATAAGTGTTATTCAGTCTAGACATACTGACTAGTTATTGACACAAAAACGAATTATTAATAAATGTAGTGGAGATTCTTGAATTGGAGCTCAGCAATCATCTCCTTAATTGAATCACTGATGTGTGTGCATTGAGAATATATATTTGGTGTAATATAAATCTATGTCTGCGGATCTACTTTTTCCTAGTCGCATACAGTTGAATAGGTCTGTTCGTACTACTGTTACCACTGTAGAAAGTTGAGTTTCTAATTGAACTGTTATTCTATTAAACCCAAATTCGAAAAACTGATACTTGAAGAAGAATGTACACCACAATAAAAGTCCTATAAACTATCAGATAAATTATAATTCAGTCTCGGTCATATAGTCGCCTTATTTTAAAAAGCCTTTTGGAATCCACCTAAAATCTGACGGTATAATGACTTATAAATACTTAGTGTTATGTTAAGGTGACCTTCATTCGATTGAAAACAAAAAGTGCAAAACAATTAGATTAAATGCACATCTTGACATATTAAAATGAAATATAAGCAAACGACGAACTAAACTACTTGATACAAAGTTATTCTTTGTGGAGTACCTGTATGCTCTGCCTAAGTACCAATAAGTGAAGACGACTTGCACTTCAGGTTTAAAATGTAGCTTTCGCAAAATCTCAGCAATTTGGTTGAAATAGGTTCGTTAAGACTGTATTTGTTTGATAATCACCAACCTGGAAGGTAAAGCTAGTAGTATTAATGCAATGTGGTAGTCACATTAGTGTATCAAGCCGCACATAATATCTCACATTTTACAAGTAACTAATTGTCTAATAAATTAGTCAGTTAACAGTAGTTGTACTGTCGTGAGTAGTGATTTTCGAATGTTTAAAATCCTTAGTCTGTTCTATAACTACGCAATGTGGAGTCAAAAAAGCCTTTATCTTACTGAATTTAAGCTACATGTAAGCATATCCCCCCCCTTTTAAAACAAAAATAGGATGTCATCGGTTAACTTGATTACTCACTATTACTGCAATAACCTAATTGAAAGCATGATTCATTTGAAAGGAGCTTCCTGTTTCAATGCTTTGTATATATAACTTAGTGTAAAGCCATTAATATATATATATATATATATATATATATATATATATATATATATATATTATTAATGGCTTTTAACACTAAGTTTTTTAAAAAGTATTTAGTAACTCAGTTCATGTATTTATCGAACAGATATAGTGCACATGTGTAGTTTACTTACTACTTATAAATTGAGATTCTTAAAGAGAAAATTAGTGAAAAAAATCAGGAGCCGTTTTTATCTTTTAATTATATAAAATGTTTACACCACGAAGATTGCGAATACAGAAATAAGAAGATTGGGTGCATTATCAGATGATAAAGAAAAAAAACAAATCAATCTATGGTCATATAATTTATTTTTTCAGATCAGTCTCCAAGTTTTTGTTTCATATGAGAAAAAGGGTTCTTGAATGCAAATATGTTTCATTATTCATAAATCTAGTGGAGATTTGTAGTTCACGTAATTCCTTTTGGTGGTATGTTCTAACAGCAAGACAGTTTTATTACTATACTTTCATTGTCGTTCCAGATAGCACCACTAAGCTTCGTTTAGAATAGAAGTAATATATGTCTGTTATATAACATAAAAGATCCCACCTCTTTGTCTTCTGTGAATTGGTTACCCCAACTACTTTATAAAAATGTATCTCAAGAATCGACGCACTGTAAAAAGATCAATCTCAAGAAAATAAAAAACGAATCACCTTATCATACCTAAAATATATCACGAAAATCCCCACAAATATTTAAAAAACTATTATGAATTGATGTCTTTCACAAACCAACACAATCCATCCAACTTTATGCAGGCCGAAAAATACAAAGACAAAAAAAATCAGCATTATAAACAAAATAAAAGGGGAAAGTATTGCTTCAGATAAAGCTGACGCAATACATACACACGGATATGAATTAAACTGGAAAAGTCAGAATTCTAGGAAAGCCATCAAATTTCTCAAAATATGCTATTTTTATATATTAAATCTATGGACCCATTAGAAAGAGATCAACCGTAGAATATACCCAACAGAGGCGCAAAACCCTTGAAGAAAACCAATTACAAACAATACCACCAGAACGTTTTGAGACTATATTTATACCACTGTTAAATCATGAAGTAAATAGCAGTAATATGCTTTCAAGTGGATTAAACTACACCATCCAAACACTCAGAAAATGGAAAAACATAACAGTTTTGTACCTGATGCTTAAGTGTGTTTATAACACATAATATAAAGCATTTAAGTTCTATCTTATATTAAAACACTTATCCTGTAAGAATTCTAATATGCAAAAGCAATGTAAAACATCTACTGTAGTAAAGCTTGTACTTATGTTCGTCTAACTCAACTAAATGTCATCTCGAATTTACCGAAGATATTGTGTCGAAATTAATCGATGTTTAAGAGTTTAAATGAAATTAGTTTATGACATAATATGAACCAGAAACGAGTGTTACGCAATATGAGATGATAAAACTGTAAAGGAAAAGACGACATAAACATCGCATAAAAATGAATATAATTATTGTTTAGTAAATGTAATATAATTCAGTTAAAACAAAAATCATGACAAGCTTTATTCATAGATTTAAAATAGTTGCTTTCGCAAATTTTAGTAAAATAATAAGACAATTGCGTTAAGACAAAAAATTCGACACATATACACTCTAAATTTTGAATGATAATGGCACAAGTATACTTGTTATAGTATTTTTAAGCGAAAAATAAGAGGTTAACTAAACACAAAGTGATAACCAAAATAAAATAAATGGGAAAACAAAAAAATATCATATTACTCTGGACACACAAATGGATTACCGACTGTTTGAACAGATTCAAGGCTCTGTATATCTGATATGATGCCAACTTATACGTTTTTCTCATTATATGTAACTAGTTAAAATTTAAAATGGTTTTGCTAACCTCGGAGATATTTTAGTATTTATTTTATTATTGATAACGTAATATGTTGTTTCCTCACATTGAAATTATATTTACAACTAGAAATACAAAAATCGCTTCCTGTAGTATATATCAGTCGTCTTCTTCAAGTAGCAGACAACCTGGAATTCATCAAACGCGTATTGATAAGTGTTTATCACAATTAAAAACAGGTTCTGTAGATAGTTCAAATACAAATGTTCAAGAATCTAGTCTTTTGAAAGCTCCAATTACCTTGAAACAACTTTTGAATAATAAACCTATTGATGATACTCGCACGATAATTGATCCAATAAAAGTAAGTTCATTTAGTTAATAAATTCATTCCATAAATATGTAGCGCCACCTTAAGATACTGTTACTGAAAAGTCAGTTATTCTATTCTTTTTTGAAAAATCAGAATTCTGAAGTACTAGACACCTAAAGAGGATCAGGGTTTAGCTTGGTCACATAAGACTACAAATTCAATGTTTGATAACTTAAACAAACGTTTCACTTCAACCCCAATATTTTTATTGGGGCTTCCCATTTGACCAATCACCTGTCGTACAAAAAATGGTAATCTCAATAATTAGAAATAAGTCTTCATACAGTAAGCACAAGTTCTCTAGTAGAGCTTCGCATTTTCCGTTTGTTGATATTGGAGACCTATATTTATTAAACTCTGTTGCTATATGTGCAACCTGAATAGATTGACTCCCTTGATATAAGACGAAACACGCGTCCTACATTCCACTGCCAGGTATATACTAAATGCTCTAAACTTATGACTAATATATACAAACAATCTGTTTGAAACACATGCTAACAGAGTGATCTAATGCATTTCTGAATAAAAAAAATGAGAAATTAGAGGACTTTATTGTTAACCATTGTTGAGGTTGGTGGGTTTCTTAACTCAGTGGAGTAGTGAGAAACGGGTTGATGTTTTAGGTTTCAATTCAAACATCAACACTAAGATGCAAGTATACTTAGCTTAAGAATCTTAAATAGGACGATATGTGACCTTGATTTCAGTAGCCACATACCGAATATACCAAAGAAGTTTAAACAAAATGCATTGTTTTAGCCTGGGCATAGCTGTTAAGCTAGCTTTTTACCTTTTTTTTATTGTGAATATCCTCTTTCTAAGTTATTATAATCAGAATATTCACCTTCCTCTAATATCTTGTATGACTGATTCACTGAATATTGTTTTAAATTTAGTCTATAGTCTACATAATTTTAAACAACCTACAATTGTAAACCATCTCTATCGAATGTGTCCACCTGCACTCGAACACTGATAGTTTTAAAATGAATACAACTTTGAGTCGAACCATTAAAATAATTAATACTTAGTTGAAATGTAGAGTTCTATACACGAATGCACGAACAGTCGATAAATTTATGCTAAGTTTATCTGAGGTAGCTGGGTTGCATTACAAGTGTCGTGATATTAAGTAATCGAACATCTTAAAATGATTTTTTCAAAGAACAGAGATTAACCATATCAAAAAGTTATATCGCGAACTATTGCTGGCTTGGATAGGCGTCTTACATTGTATTCAAAGTTGTTGGATAATAGTAATTCTATAAGCTAGGAAACACGCATTAATCATAAGCTTGAATATAGCAGTATAACTCTATAATCTTTTACGTTTCTTGAGAACGTTATACCTTTTGTTCCATATTTTTTATTTATTTCTTTTCTTGTTTGTGGTTTTTCTCTTTCTGTGCTGCTACATTGAGAATTCAGCTTTTATGTAACTATTAAACATGCGATTAAAGATAGTGATATTATGGTAAGATATCCAGTATGTTTGGAACTCAAGATTTAGAGGGAGATAAAAGTGCGTATATCTGCATCACTAGGGGGGAATTCTGAAGCATATCGTCTGATTTCCCTAATTACCGATCGCCATTAGTGTGCAAACTTTAACCACCAACGTGGTTGCGACCGTCAGTCTATAGACTGATACAATCTCTTGGTTTTCTTAAGCCTTTCTTCTAATATATGCCTACGCTAGCTAACATAACACGTCTTGGTAGACATAATTGATCATATGTAACACATGTCTTGACCATCTAAACTGATACCTGCGCGAACGTATGTCTTCTACTTCCATAGTCCGTGATTTACATTTACAGAATAATATAATGAACTACTGCACAAACTAAACGATTATTGTTAAGTGTCTTTTGATTACAGTGACTCTGAGACCTGACTAGTCATCAGATATCATATCGTAAATAGTACGATGAAATCAGTAATCTAGCAGCATCAATCTCGAATGGTTAAAACAGAATGTGTTTTCTTTACTTTTAGTACTCATATATACACCACATTATAATTTATTCAGTACTAAAATGAGTATATAAGCTTTTGTATCCCTTATTCAGTGAAAGTTTTTCTTTAAATATGACAAATGACAATACTTTATTTATAGATACATGCATCTACTTCCCCTGAAAAATCAAAAGAACAAACCTCATTAAAAGCATCATTAGATCAAAAACTAGCTACATTTTATTCACGTTCACGTCTACACCATCTTTCTTCGTGGGCTAAAGATCTACACGATTTAGTTAAACAAATGCGTGAAAATCCCGAACATACCTGTGATCTAGGCATGAAATGGTATAGTCAAATATTAAACGATCTGTCTGGAACGACAAACAGTTACAAAATTATTGAATTACGTGCACGATACATTAATTGTAAAGATACTAATTCTTATCCATTGTCCAAAACCACAGAAACCTCCGATTGTATTTCACATTGATATGGATTGTTTCTTTGTATCCGTCAGTCTTCGAAGTAGGCCAGAACTTAAAGGTAACTGTTGCATTACAATTTCCTAACAAAATTTCCACTTACCAGTTATGTACGCTTAATTCATACCACTAAGCTGTGATTATTTAATAATTTTCTTTAATCACCGTTGTTTCCTTGATGTCAAGCTTATTTATCGACTATACCAAAATCAGACTAGTGTCTATAGGTATGTCTATCATCCATTCGATGAATGAAGTGACCAGTGAAGCTGTGGATCAGTGATTAAGATGTTCAAGAAAGGTTTGTAGCTTAAGTTCATCTTTATGGTAGTAGTGATATATGTTTATAAGTACAAAATAGAACATGGCACATATATGCATCGGTCGAAGTTGCCACACTTCAGTCCTGAGTTTCCTTGTCTTTAGATAGTTTGATTGCGAAGCTTCTGTCATCATTCTAAACATCATCTAAACGAAATAAACCGTTAAGATATTAACTAGAGACCGAAATGAATGTTATGCATCTTAAAATCCTAAAGGATTATTAGAATCTACAGACAGTTACCAAGGTCTTTACTGAAGCATTACTTTCAGATCAACTTACAATCAATAGACACTGTCACAGATCCAATCTAACTAAGCATATGGATATAGTCGATAAATCACATGATCAGAGTTCAACCAAATAAAACAGTCAACTGGAATGCAATAAGCACAAAAAGCTTGTAATAACCACTTGTCATAAACGAAGTTACTAGAACAGGCTAACTCGGTATTCGTGGAATAAATCTTAGAAGCTCACTGCTAATGCCATGTAGAATGACAATGATGGATTCACAATCAAATCATCAAGCTCATGAAGTTCGACACTATAAGGAGAAAATACAAACTCCTGTTATCATTTGGAGGCTGAACAAAATAATTTTTCAATATTCTATTCTTCTACTGATGATCAGAAACTAAAACATGAACTTATCTCATTATCTGCAGTCAAATTGGCCAGTACGTCTGATTATATCCGTTATGTGCAGCAAATGCTCTCCCCGACCGTTTACCCCATCATGATGACCTATTCAAGTTGTATGAAGTGAAATACATCATATAAATGTGTCTACATTGAATAATCACTGGAAAGTGACTAGTGTCATGTTTGTCTTGCTGTTACTGCTGATCGAAGTTTATTGACCAAATTGCAATGTGATTAACAGTCTAAGTATTTTGACATAGTGTGCATTATTTGTTGATGTTATGTAGTTAGCTATTGCCAACAGGAAACCTTGGACCAGAATGCAATAGTGTTGCCCTCTAAAAATAGAAAAATGAAGTTAGAAAAGAGCAATCATACAAAAGTAAATCTCATTTCACCCCAGAGTAGCAGTTCTTCGGAAGTACGGAGCTGACATATAGAAACCAAAAAAGGTTGTGTACGATCGGGCTCAAGTATCTATCATTTTAGTGCTAAAGTTACGTTCCCAATCGTTAAGTCTAAAGCTAATCTAACATGTATTTCAGGTACCTCAAGAAAAACACTTCCACAATGTAGGCAATCGGGAAGCGATGGCTGCCCCTACGTAGTAAGACTTTCTTATTAATGACTTAAACATTATTACTATGTTTAGTGCAATCTACTGAGAATTGAAGAACTAATGTACTACAAAATGATCATTAGTAAAAATTATCACATTTTAGTTGCATTTTGGATTTCTTAATGTAGATGCTTATATAATAATCAAGTTATCTGGTTTATTTCAATATTATGTATAGAAAGTGATAGCATTAAGCCAAATAATAAGATAATACTTACCTAGCTTAATGAAATAAATAAGATTGACTAGTCAGTGACGAAATTTGGATATAATTTCAAATCTATTGTCAACTAAAACTAGTTGGCATCCATCAGTAAGGAATCCCTCTACTGATGCTTTATATATGAAACCACACTACCCACCCTCACAATATGAGATGTTACCACTGAATTATCTGAACCATGATGAAAGCATAAGTACCATCAGTGTAATAGGTATATCTTGCTAATTGGAGCAAAATTTGGGTCCAAGGTTTCCTGTTGGCAATAGCTAACTACATAACATCAACAAATAATGCACACTATGTCAAAATACTTAGACTGTTAATCACATTGCAATTTGGTCAATAAACTTCGATCAGCAGTAACAGCAAGACAAACATGACATTAATCACTTTCCAGTGATTATTCAATGTAGACACATTTTTATGATCATTAAAATGACATAAAACTGAAGTAATTTCTCACCTTTGTATTCATTTATCTTGCGATTATCTAAAACACTTCAAAATTATATTCACTATAACTTGTTAGGTATTTTATTTACATTAAAACATTTCTCATGTTCCCCGTTAGACAAACCAGTTGCTATTACACATGCGAAAAGTTCACGTGGTCCAGTTGATAATGTTCGAAGCAATCATAAGTAAGTTGCATTTAGAATCTAATACCGTTTAATAAATTATATTAACTATCCATGTTTCTGTTTACCAATCTAAAAATTCCGTCCGATGCTCGCGATACTTTTCTGGCACCCAGTCTGAAACTAATGTTCCTTTTTTTAGGTCACTGTTTAGCCTATAACCGAAATTCTAGAAAACGGGTCTCTACTTTACACCGTGTAGGTTTACACACAATCTTGTCTATATGCTATTGGTGTAAGTTAATATAATTTGTCGTAGGACAGTTACTATCACTGTCTGTAGGCAATAGAGGAAACATTCATGTTAGGGGTGGCATAACTTTTGCTGGAATTATAACAGCTAAACAGAAACAGCAAACTACACACACTGTCTGTGTACTTCATGACTCGTCTGCGCCTAATTCTCAAACTACTTTTCAAACCTTACTTATTAATCTATATCATAAAATTTTAAAAATTATCTTAAACATATTTGTTTATTTACCATCACAGACACGCTCAATCAATGTCTGAAGTTGCTTCTTGTTCATACGCTGCTCGTCAAGTAAGTGTAATTAGATTTTTGTAACATTTGGCGTATTCTATATTAGCCATTACGGTGCGAAAGCACATAGTTATTCACTTAGTTTTATCTTCAAATTACTTAAAGGATCGATCCAACATGAATGGAACCAGGTACATATAGACTATCTAATTTAAATTAATAGGCTTACCTATACATGCAATGATGGCTGGCGTAGGATGACAGATAGTTAAGGGAGACCAAACCGAAACATAGTATCATTTTTCGGAAGTGGTTGGTTGATGATTTGAACCGTGTTGGCAAGGTGCCAATTATTTGCTTATGTTCGACGCGAAATGTCTTACCTATTGGTTGGAAATGCTGGATAACAGCACGAATTCTGTGGCGATAAGGGCAGGTACATTTATCCTCCCTTAAATACTGAACTTAAGAGTAGTTTATACCTTTTTCTCCACGAATTAACCTTTCTCTTCTAGAACCAAATTCTATGTCAATTATTTTCTAATACTTCCAGTAATTCAGTATTCATCTTGTTGCACTAATGGGGTATAGCAACTTGTACCGATGCACAGATATGTCAAGTTCTATGTTGCACATGAATGACCAACTAAGTTGTCATTACATTCCAGAACTACTTATAAATAAGATAATTTCCAAATAATATAATGTAGGCGAAAATACATAACTATGAATACAACCTTGCAGCTTCATTGCTGTTTGTCTTCTTCCAAAGTACTTACTGTTTAGACACAACATTATTTGCAAGGTCAAATAGCTTACCACATTGACGGTCTATTGTCTGTAATGTGAACATGAATAGGCCTACAATATTTGATGATTACTTACTGATGAGCGTGTGCTACGAAATCTACAACTAATTTTGCAGAAAATTGTTTCCTCTACACAGAATTTCATGAATAACCTTTTGAACTAAATGTGTACAAAACAGCAACTTGCTATCGGCTGACTATCAAGGACTAGAGCATTTAATAGCAGTCATAAAATTCCAGATATCAGTTAAACAGAAAACGATTATGAATACCATGAATAAATATACTTAAGACATAAATAATAGAAGCTTACAAATTAGTGATATATAGAAGGTATACCACGTTTAAATGTATCCAAACAAAATTACGAACCGATAACTGTCTTCTCACCAGTTATTTTTTTTTAATGATCGTGACTCCTTCAATATCCAACATATTTCACACATAATTATCTACAATTTGTAGGCTGGAGTGAAAAATGGTATGCTTTTAGGGCGAGCCAAACAGTTATGTCCGGATTTAGTTGTTTTACCTTACGAGTTTGAAGCGTATAAATCAGTATCACAGCTTCTGTATAATACCGTTTCACGGTAAGTGGGTGTTTTTAAACGGCCTACAATATGTTTTAAACATTAATTTATAATTTTGCCTTCAAAGTACCTCTGTATATCATGCGAATAAAAGCTAACAACTGTAAATGTAGAAACGAAAGTACACTTGGTCAGCTTACATTCAGATAAGAAAAATTGTTATGCATGCCACAAATGGATTTCGCGACATATCGTGAATCAAATGGAGTTGTAAATGTGGTTTATCGGGTTTCAACTCAATTGTTTAGGATAATATAATTGCTTTGAAACCCGGAGAATCTAGGTTCAATGCACCTGAAGTCATTAGTGTCCATCAACGGTCATGTACCTGGAAGAAACAGCCTTCCTGTGACTTCTTTTTCATAAGCATGAAATTGCAATTGACTTAAAGGTAGGATCAAAATGGGGGCGTGGGAAACGCAAGGGTAAGACGAAAATAACCAATTTTGCATTCATTATACACCAGAATAAATAATATCATATCTCAATACACTGTTTTGGATTATTACATTTAACTAGTGTAATGGATAACAAGTCGAATTTTCGTTGTTTGCATTTGTCACAGATTGATGTTGGTTGCGTACCAATGAAAACTAAGAAGCACTTAACGGCTGTATCGCCATAGTATGAGACACAGCAGTGAGCACTCTAAATCCTGCCAGATAATCGAACCCAGGGCTTTCAAGTTGGCGACCGCTTAACCCTTTGCAGCACTGGGTATGATTTTATACGGAATTCTCGCAGCAACTATTCTTCGGATACAAACCACACTAAATTAGCTGCAAAAGTATGTTCTATATTGAACTGAGAAAACATCTTACGATTCAACGATTACGGCCAAGAAAATAACCAATTTATCTTATTACAGTATTATTTCTTCCAAATATTTTTCTATTGACATCAGCCAGTTGCGAAAGCAATCCTAACTAAGATATTTGATTCTTTTTTAAATGTTTCTCTAAAGTACACATCTGAAACCTTCAGTAGTTTTATCATTATTCTCAAACTATAATTTTTTGATTCTCGACTAAGAAATGTCCGAATTTGTATTTCTTCTATTATCACTTTCATAATTAGCTTTACTCGAGACATTCAAGCAGTAAGCTGTGATGAATTATATGCTGACTGTACAGAACTACTTAGTACCACAAATGAAAACGAATTCAAACCAAAATTAATCGACGGCTTTTGGGAAGTAGCTTGTCAAATCATTAATCCGCTAATTCTGGGTAGTTATATACGAGAATTAGTGGAAGATATCACTGGTGGATGTACAGCGTCAATTGGATTTGGTACAAGTAAACTATTAGCACGTTTAGCCACAAAAAAGGCCAAGCCCAATGGTCAGTATTGGTTTCTTGGTCGCTGTGGAAGTGTTTGTCCACCATCTGGTAGGCTAACAAACGTGGGAAGCTGGAGATGGTATTCTTCTACTGAAAATATGGAAGAGGATGAATCCAACACTGAATGTGAATTAAGTGGCGACGCATACCAGTGGTTATGTGAGCTACCCCTCATTGAAATCCCAAGTAAGACTAAGCTTCTCTAATTACGGATACTATAATATATATACTAAATGTACACGATATTTTATTTACGCATATTTTTATATTACAGGCATCGGTCGTTCTCTAGCAGACAAAATATTTCAAGCATTCGATGCCAAAACTTGCGGTGAACTAATGTCAAAAGTTTCTCACAACCAGCTCACAAAACTACTAGGAAAGAAAACTGGTAATCGTGTTTACATGACGTGTCGGGGAAAGGTTTGTCAAACTAAATTGCTTTTGGCTTGCTTCTTAGGTGGTATGATATACTACTGGACGAATGCCAGCACTCTAAAAGAGAAAAAGTATAGAATTCCCCGTAAATTTACAATGACTTCCTGTATTACTGCTAGTATACAGGCAGTCTACCAACAATAAACGAAATTCGGTGATACTTAAAGTATGTATGTATAATCAAGATAGAACCTGGCACATGTATGCATCGGTACAAGTTGTCATACCTCTAAAGCACAGCAACATTAACATCACATTAGCAGAAGTAGAATTTACTGCAATGATTATAATAATAAAAGCAAAGAAGAGTGAACATATAAAATATAGGTTCAGAGAGAAAAGAGATGGAGTGTGTTAAGAAAGTTATGAAATAATTCTCAACTCACGATTTAAGGGAGGACAATGAGTAAAAACATCTGCACCGCTGTGACCAATTCCTAGCCATGTCACCCAACATTCCTAACCACTGGTTACGGCATTCACGCGGACCAGACTGCCACAACCGACACGATTCAAACTAGTAGTCCGTAACAATATAGACTGATGCTATGTTTTCGGCTGCTCCCAATCTCTTGCTCATCCTACTCCTATATCAATCATTGTCGCGCATCGAGGTAGACTGGTGGTTAAGCATACGTAATACATGTCCCAACCACTTCAATTGATGAAGATTCACAACCTCGTCGACTGATTTGCCGCGTTTCCCTAAAACCCGTCGTCTTACCTCGTTATTGCTGACTCGGTGATCCCAGCTGGTGCGAGGAATGTCTCGAGGGCATCAATAGGTCCAGAACTAATAACCTCTGAGTGTCGTCTACCCTTAATGGCCACGTCTCACATTCATACAGCAAACTGTTGCGCAGTACATTCCCCTTCGTTGAGAGACGAATATCTCGACTACGCGACATGGATTGGCAAAAGCCGAGCGGGCTTTTTGAATTCGTACTGAGACTTCGTCAGAGATCAACCCACTAGTGCTAATCAGGACTTCCAAGATAAGCGAAGTGGTCGACGTGCTCAATCTACCTCTCTCCCTATCTTCAGCTCAAGTGTTGACGAAAACCAGTCCTAGAGTAATAGTTTGCATTTAGAGGGGGAGAGAAACGCATTCTGAACATGGTTGCATTGAAGGGATTATTGCTGTTGAAAGATTCTGCATCTTATCAGCGTCTTCAGTCAAACAGGACTATGTCATCAGCATACTTCTAAGTCAATAAGTGAATCTCCTGTTAGAGATCATTTTCTGAGAAGTTAATTGATGAGTGTAATGTCCAACAGTAAATAAACTATGAAATTAAACAAAAATGAAAACAATGGGCAGTTTTAACGGACACCACTTAAAGTTACAAGTTCGGACGACAGTTCACCATAAGCTCTGTTATGACTAATAGTGTTTGAGTAAAGAGCCTTCACAAGATTTACGTACTTTTGTGGTAGACCTTCCAATGAAAGATATTGCCATAGAACTTCTCGGTCTACAGAGTCAAATATCGTTTTCAAGCCTAGAAAAACTACTATTTTTGGGCACCGAAAAGTATGTCTATGTTCTAAAATCTGAAGAATGGTGAATATCTGGTCTATACAACCGCGACCAGGTCTGAAACCAACCTGGTTTTCTCGTATTTACAGATCACGAGTTGTGGTTAAACCTCTGATAGAAGTTAGTATTTTAGACACTACATTAATCAAGCTAATTCTTCTATGATTATTGAAGGACGACTTTGACCCTTTCCCATATACTGGGAGGATTAACACCAATCAGACGGAATTATGTCAAGTTCTTAGACTTTAATCAAAATATTAGTCAGCCTAATTGTTAAAGTAAGACCACCATCCTTAAAGACCTCTGGAGTTAATCCATTCAGACTCGCTGCTCTACTTTGCCTCAGGTTAGCTATTGCTTCTTCGACAAGAGTCGGGGGACCTAAATCGACTTTCTATTCTGGCTGTCTTAAAATAGTAGGAAGCTCTAGATCAGCTAAAGGTGACAGAACTGCTCCTTGAAGGGATCAGCCCATCGTTCTAAACGTCTAGATTGAGAGCGGATAAGCTTTCCATCTCTTTCGAAGATTGTCTCATTGAAGCTTAATTTTTTAACCCCGGTTTCTTTTATTAACTTGAAAAGTTGTCTATTGTTACCTAACGCCACCGTCTTTTCCATTACCTTTGCTTTCGTTATCTACCACAGCTCATGATCGTTTCACAGACTTTTTTTAAGTTTATATCTGATTACTCTTCGCTCGTCAACATGATGGGAGTCCATCGAATCCATGGTAGATGTCACTGTAGATGCCACAGCTGCTTGGAAATCCTGGAATTTAATTTTGGCTGTCTCGTCGCTGAAAAGAATTCTAATAGGTTTTCCTGTAGTGCTTTTTCTACTCCCAGTAAGATGCAAGCAATTGCGTGATCGTACTAGAGCATAATCAGAATCTAAACATGTACTCCAGAAAGATCGGCAATCTTCCATCAAGCCCCTTCAGTGGTAACTGATGGCGACATGGTCTATTTGAGTCCATCGCTGAGTAGGTCCAGAAGATCACCATGTTAGACTGTTGTAGCTCCTTATGTGTAAAGTTCGTGTTTGCTAGAAATAAACGATTATCTAAGCATAGCTGTAGCAGACTGGTCGGCGTTATTCGTTCTCTTAGCTGGAATACCGAAGCATCCACCTAAATGTCTTTCAGACTGATTCAAGATACCTGTGTTGGGCGTTAAATTTAGCCAGCAATGGGTGCTTAACCCTATAATGAAGTTCAGGAAGTTGTCTGTAAAATTTACCCTTCATTTCATCCGGGCTGCAGTTAATGGAAACGTAGGCAGAAACGACGAAAAGATAACGGCGTCTGCCCTTATCCTTTCGAGTTCTCACCGAACCCTTTAATCGAGTAACATGTAGTTGATTGTAAACAGGAATTTATTCAAGAAGTGCCTGTTCTGCTCTTATACTTAACGCAATACCTACATCGGCTAGCCCACGAGAAGTCGCCGTTGAGTTACCAGATAAATGAAGTGCATCGCGAAGGTTCTATACTCTCATTAGTCGAGGTCAAGCGAATGACCACGCTAGGTTCCTGTATGCGTGTTTCAGAGACACAACATACATCAATGGTGCGGGATTCTAATGTTCTAGCTAGGGAGGCTTGCTGGCCTATTCAACACAGGTTTCATGCATTCAATGCATCAATGTGAAGTTTGAAGGATGGTCTCAGTGGACTTGGGATTTTATTTTGTGGGCTAGAATTGTTGGCACTGATGGTACAGGAAGAAGTTGAAGATAGGGGTAGGATAACTATTAAAAATAGGAGTTTGGCTAGGATGACGGTGATCATGTGTACTATCAGAGAAATAAGTGGTTTTCTCCTCCCAGTTGCCCACACTGTGGAAGGATTCCTGATGTACCTAAAAAGCGAATTGGGTTAGGGTTGGCCTGAAAGACCTGGGAACGTGACCGCAGAGCCCAAGGAACAACTGCTTGAGTCTGGTCACACACAGCCTTTGAGGTTTTTGTTGTTGTAGCTCCAACATGTTAGAGCCTTACTGCCGGAAACGGGTCGGTGGAGTAAGGTAGTGTGCATCTTTAAGGTCAACCTTTCCTAACCCCACCCTTCCTGTCGGAAAGTTGCATCGCTGTCATGCTGGTTGTCTGAGGGAAACAGCTTACTGCCGTCAACCCTCTTTACAGTAGGCAGTACGACTTCGTCCTAGAAAACCTCATATTTGCTGCTTTCAATCTCATCGCTCTTCATCCGACCCTGTCTGGCATCGTAGGACCTTGAGAAATGAATGTTCCAACCAGTATAGCTTAATTGAGTCATCCCGATAGACAAGCCCGACCACCACATCAAGGCACCAGCACGGTCGACACTGCTAAATAATTCAAGCAGTTTTCTTGTATCGTATTCTTGCAACTATGTAGGTATTTAGGGATTGCTCTTAATCTACCGGCAATATTAATTAGTTACTATCGTAAAATCTATGTTACACAACAATAACGAGGGATTTCCTAACGATTATGGTCAGTTAACAATTTCAGCATCTAATTCATTTTTTAACTGCAAATGTTATCAACTTATTTTGTACAATTAGTTCTCTTTATGAATTTGAATGAAGCAAGAACAAAAATTGACGCAGAATAATGTGGATTCATCCCTTATTTTGTTGGTTCTCACCAGCTGCATTACAACCGTCGACTTTTGTTGTTTTATCCAAGCTCATTTTGTACGTTACTATTCTTCAAATATTTGTAACAGACTTCTAAGAACGCTAAACCTTGAAGATAGAATCACCAGTATAACCAGATATAACCCTGGATACTACATTATTTTCTAACTTTGTTTAACCATGAAGTAAAGATGACTTGAGCCGAATAATCAAAGCAAGTTATAGTAGCCCAAAAGATAGTGTTGTTTTTTATATTAACAGGAATCAACTCTGTTTTTTAATCTTTAAAAATATTTTAATATTCTAGGATTCGGATGTTTTGCACTTCGAAAAGGAATATAAATCTGTATCAGCATCAATGAATTATGGGATCCGACCTAAATTCAGTGAGTATTTTTGCTTCGAATTTACGATAATAAACAAATGTTATGTATGTACTCAATATAAAAATTAGATTTTAGGTACATTCCGATTCGGTAAATTTAAGTTGTATGCATTTGAAAACTAGCACACTATTCTACATAATAAACTAATATAAGTTACCTTATACTTTGAGTTTCCAGTTTTCTTAATGCAATGGGAACTAGTCTCAGATCCATTTGTTATTCGCTTCAGTAAATGTCTAAACAAATGCACTCCACTTGTAACTAACAGTTTAGTGGATGTGTTCGTTAAGAAACACTTTATACCTGAAATGTACTTTTTTGACTCAACTATTTCCAAAAAAAAATTGCACTGAAAAGGTTAATTCGATTTTATGCAAATCCTCAGTCATGAATACTAAATGCGTTTTGGAAAAATAGTTACGCTTTAAGCTTTTAATTGTAGGCCTAGAACCCCAACTAAATGATAAGTAGGGACTTTGAATTTACAAACCACTGAATCAACACAACTTGTACATGCCTTGCTACTCCATCGATGTCTGTGCTTTAATGAAATTCCTACGATAGACAACTAAATTCTATCTTATTGGTTTAATGATAATGTACTCGACTCAAGAACTAAAAATCTTAAATTCTATCCTCGATGAAGACGCTGGTGCATTATATAATTATTTGCTCCCAATTAACACTCACGTGAGCGTAGTTGCTATGGATATAGAATTAATCAAGTATACGCATTTATATTACTCTATTTTTACCATTTTACTGGGGTCACTAGTATAGTTGCCTTTGGTCTCAGTATTGGTATCATGGTGTCGTAAGTAATTACGAAAATTCATGCAGGGACGGTGACAACTAAAGATAGCTGTTTAAAAGTTATGACTAAGACTGATCGTATCTTAAGTATCAAGTAAAATTTTAAAACCATGCTTTTTCGCAACTCACACTACAGACTAGCTGTCATAATCAAAGATAACTTAAATTGGCATAAATCATTATAAATGGATATAAATTCACTGAATTTGTGTCACCAACCCAAATACGAACAATCTTCTACTATTGCCGATGATTTGTCAAGGAGAAAACACAAAAATGAATTTCTGATAACCTACAAATAAGATAAAAGAATTTTGGTACAAAATCTACCACATGAATCATAGAAACAGTAAGTTAGAACTCAACTAAACATTACTGAGGTTATAGTAAAACCATACTGGATTCGGTTTCCTATTTGATGCTACTTGCTGGAGTCTCTCAATAAATGAAGAAAACATGTGTGTAGAAACATTTTATAGCGCTATCATACAGTATCCTGTATAGACACAATCCAAGCTCTTGTTATTGACTGCAACTTGGCATTAACCTAGTTTGACATCAAAATACGCTAAAGAGATCTCGTTAAGTTCAAAATTAACGATCTAATAGAATATCAAGCAGTATACGGAATTCAATCTTTTTTATATAGTTTTATTAAAAAGAGGTCTAATAAATTCAGCAATATTTGACGTCAGCGAAGGTAAACGATTTAGCATCTCCAGTTGATTAGCTAAACGGCTGTTTAGATAATTTAGGTTTCTTAACATGTTTCAGAGATTTACTGCTTTCTACATAGTCACCCTTTGATATAAAATCCACAGAATTTTTTAAAGTAAACTGAACTTGAATACGAAAAGAATTGACTGTTTTTACTCAAACTTCTAGCACTCGGAATTAGAAGCATTGGTACGCTCACTATGTGACGAATTAAGCTCCAGAATGAGAAATTTCAGAATGAATTCGACGAACATCGGCTGTTTAGGAAAAACGTTAACAATTAGATTATACCTACGACTACCTAACGCTCCTACGCAAAGTGCAAAATATATGGGTAAGTGTTATGAAGTAAATTTTCAATACCAGATTAGCTCTAAATGCGCATACATTGCTGAATAAAATACTAACACCATAAACTAATTTGTTTTCAAAGTTGTTTCTTACAAGTAACGCATCATTAGATTACATGAATTCAGAAACGCTATCTCATTTCAAATCAACATGATATTAATCATAATACTGACAAATTATATGACTAATCATCAGTTTACACATAACTCAGAGCGAACCTATATTGAGTAAACACTCAGCAAATTATAATCAAATAACTTAAATCATTACAAAATAATTCAGGTTATTCTTTGTTTTGAAAATGAAAAATCTGTAAGACTTCAGCCACAAAATGTCTACAATTAAAAATCTTCGAACTAACGTTTTACTCACTATGAATTTCTTAGAATTTCTAGTGGGTCTTGATATTGTATATTTTACACAGACTGATTTTCCTTCAACATAATTAGAAGACAATAGTAGGATCGGAAAAATTTATTACTAATTGTTATTACATAATACTATTTTAAAACAGACAGTACATGCAAATCTATCCGATCGAAGACTAAACATTGCTCACCGGAATCAACGGAGTATCGTTAACGTCTGGAACACTGAGGTAAACACAGTTAACTTTAGCATTGAAGAAATTGATCATGTGAAAAAACTACGACACTCGATCATCATTTACCGAATTTTCTTACACAAATTAGAGGAGCATCATAAACTGAAAATATATTTTTGAACGGACTACACAGGTAATTGTATTAAAGAAAGGTTATCTCAGAACGAACAATATGATAACGTTTGGATTTCTATGAACAACTAATTCGTAGGTAAAATCATATATATCTAAATAAATAGGTTTCGTAGTAAATCAGTGTAAGAATAAATTAAATTTAAGAATTAGATGTCATGGTTAAATTTAGAAATCTTCACACTCGAATTAGACAACGATTATCGAGGGAACTGATTTGTGAAGGAAATACTAACTATATAGGCATGAGTTGCATAAGTCGCTAAATAAACTTTTGATGTTTTGTAGTCAGTAACCTGTATGTGTAACGAACATAATAAACACCGCTAAAACAATGCTTGACACATTTCACCACATGTGCGTGCACGTGATTGAAACATATTTAAGTGCTCAAAACTTCCAAACACCACATTTTTTTCGTTACACTTCTACACATGTAAAATGGTCACTAGGTAATTGCCATTACTTTTGATAATACAACCACATATTTAGAACCACCAAGGCCTAACTTCTGAGTTTTTGTAAGTCAATTAACTGAGCACATTTCTTGAATTTCAAATCATTACACAATATGCACAATGGTACAAATCGAATTTACTGTTTACCCTTCTTAATTTAGGTCACGGCTTATGTTCAATAACCAACCATACTATACAAATGACTGAGCATACCTCGGAATCTACTGTCCTTTATCGATATGCCATAAAAGCAGTCTATCGTTTATGCCCTGAACCACAAGATTTACGGGGGGTAAGTTTACGGTATTATGGATTTTAAACTGTCGAAATATGTTCCGCAACTTCTCAATACATATACATTAAAGACATTGACCTTAGATGTACAACAGAATTAAAGTGAATGAAATATTTTTGGACTATGAATGTACATAATTGAAAAAAGAGAAAACACAAAACTTACCTTTAGCATTGTGCTTGTCTAAATTGCGAAGTCTACCTCATAATACATTATCCCAAGCCAAAAACAGTTTTCACAATCCATGCAATTTTGATACTAACAAAGCAGACCAGAAAAAAGTCGACCATTACAGCATGAAGGAGAAACTTTGCCTTAAATTGTTGTCGGAGATTAATTTTAAGACAGCTTGGTTAGCTAACCAAAAACCCTACTATTGGCCAATATACTAGCTGATGTTATTACCTTAAAGAACCACATCAAAGCAAGTAGAAAACGCACAGTCATTTTATTTTGATTTGTTGACTTTACGATCTTCGCTTACATGCGAGTATTATTTTTTAATAGTGGCAATTTTCTATTTATTTTATAAGTTATTCGGACTTTACTACTTTGCAAAAAGTGTCTCGTATCCACGATGAAATGAAAACATGAGTGTATCCCCTATTTTCGATTCCGATGGTGTAAAGGGAACAAAATATTTGCAGTGACTGAATATTATGCCTGTCTGGTAACATACAATTTGTTGGGAATGCCACAAACCTGTTACTTTAAACTGTGAAATGAAATGCCTGGGAAAAGTTTCAGATTACCTTATTTTAACTTACATTCTCATTAAAATATGAAATACAAAAACAGGATGCCTAATACATACTAGTTGGTTTGATCAGAAAATGTCGTGATCAAAACTTCACCCCTTGTGTTAGCTTTTTCACCTATTTTCAAAGTACCGAATTATTTGATTACAAGCCCCAAAAAAATAAGTTTCTTTGAACCTTCCAATTAACAACAATTTTGAAAATGTCTTTGATCACTCAAGAACATTAAACATTTTTGGCTATAATTCAGGTAGGGTTAATCAATCAAAAAGGACTACTGTATTAGAACATAAGTCTGTTAATGTAAAGGAGGAAATTATGGATTTGAATGAGTGAAGTCAGTAATCAACTGTCTGAAAGATACACGTATAGCAAAACTTTCAGTACATAGTTCCTGTTCTGCATTGCCGGGTTCTGTAATAAGAAGCAGTCTCCTATTAAAGTTTAGTATTAATCAATGAGCAAAATAAGACTTTTGGAAAAGTTCCGAGAACTTTTAGTGTAAATTTAGTGAATGTTTGTCTATGCACAGAGAACAATTTTAATTTTAGAAATAAAGAATCTATGACTGCTGTTCAAGATAGCACTATCTAATTTGACGCAATATGACCAATATTCTGTGTACGGAAAGATATCAGGGATCATTAATCAGTATACAAAGCAATAGCAAGTGTTATTTACTCACCAATATTTTGGGGACGGATCTGCAGATATCCATCTTCACGATTTATGAACAGGACAAGCAGTCCGATTAAAAGATGGGAATGAGTTCCCAATTTGATGATCCCCTCAGTGAAAACAGACTGAAAAATATCTCAAATTTTAGAAACGAATTCACAATAATACAAGATAATAAATAAAATAGGTTTCGCTCTTTACTCAATTCGTTACTGAACCTCAAGTTTTCATGAATCAAGATGTATACACAGTCTACAAAGCATTCTCAACGTTCAGTACATGGAGCTGACAGGATATGTACAAACAATCCGGGATAAGAATAAAGCGTTAAAAGGAGAGAGGAAGATTTTATTGATCCGAATAGGTGATGAAGTCCTAAAGTAAGATTTAAAAATCAAACCAATCTGACTAAACAGTGTCTAGAATTTTTTTGAATATGAAATAGATTTACGAATGTTCAGCCCAGAAGACAGTGGCATTTCATGAACCCCACCATTACCTAAACAATTAACCATTATATGCCAAGATACAACACATAACAAGATATTTTCAGGGTCATAAAAGTCAACCTACATTTAAAGTGTTAGCTGACAGGGATCTTTTAATCAGTTGATATACGATTATACTTCTCAATGTTGTAATAAATATAATTTATCATGATATTTCCGATACAGATAGGATTGCATGTTCATCAGCTACAAATTGCAAGCACAAAGACTGGTTCTATGAAGACTCTGAACTCAAGTAGCAATGATCAAACCATAAAAGATGGTGAAGGGTTACTCCCCAAATCAAAAACAGACAATTTGATAACTCAACCCGAATGTCAGCAAATCAGGTGAGTTTCAATGATTTAAAATCGATGTTCTCAGTACGAATTGCATAAAAAATCCCTTCACATTTATCAAGAACTCTGCAAATGGATTATAATTTCCTATATTCTTTAAAGGATTCAACTTATATAAGTGGGATCAAAATCTCTTTGCCATTAATACAGTATATCATGCTTTTTTAATTTCGTTCAATCAAGACCAAAGTTTTGTTTAGCAGAAATCCCCAGAAAGTATATTGAGCATGGTATAAATCTGTAGGTTATGGTCGCAGATGCAATTAAATATTAATATGTAGCTGATCACTAACTAAATTACTTCATATTAAAGATAATCTGAATTAAAATACTTTCACCACTGCTGTTTTCAAAAATCGTAACGGTATTAAAAAATTCAACGAAAGTCGCTCGATGATCGAAAATCGATTTAAATAGTGACAACCATGCATCAGCTCAAAGTTTCTTTTCTAGGTAATACATACGAACCGCGAAGGTAAAAAAATAACTAGCCTACCAAAACAGTCAAGTTTTGTAACCTTCAATCTGAAGATAAAATTTACGCCGACAGCATCAAATATATGTGAAAATCAGGCCTGGATGTGCTAGTGCTACTCAACTGTCAACTAATGAGGAAAACAAAGAAAATTAGCATTAAATAAAGTGTCCCCTAAGGCTGAATATTAGATAATAGTTATATCTACTATTTTATTTCAGTATTTATGTGACAAATAGCTTGTGAAGCATTTACAAGTGCACTATCTACACTAATTGCTTTACACTAGTTAAGGAGTTTAGTACAATGAACTTCAATCATGTCAAAAATTAAACATTAATTTGTAGCAGTAAAAAAAGATTGTAATTAATAAAATTTATCGTTATAACATGTAGATATACTTTTAGTTTATTGATTATTATTGACTAAAGGACGTCTACTAGGTGGAAACTGCGATTGACTTTGACCTACTCCATTATGAAGAACAGACACGATATGTTAAAGCTATGTTTCTTTTAAAAACAAACTTGTTTATAAATGACTACATTATTTATGTTTATCTGCATCTTTCAGTGTAACTTACAATGAACACCAACGTAATCAAGAATTTAACACCATGGATATAAGAAAAGACATTTCAAACGACTTTAACCAATCGAGTCATTTACAGGATTTACAATATTCTAACCAAATACACGTAATACAAAAGAGTGTGACGGTAAGTACCAGGAGTCGAAACTAAGCGAGAATTTTTATGTTATCTACTAAAAATACTCGTAATATCTTATTCAGGTGAAATACAACACAACTGCTTTTACTGAACTTCATATTATGTAACAGAACTTTACAGCTATTCCACGTTAAATGTATGTAATTACCAACTACAAAATATGCACTGCAGTGTTCGTGCTACACTAAAGTAGTGCATTGAACCATATAACAATCAACGCCTAATTTTTTTAATGTTTATAGAAACAATGATTAAACTGAGAATACCAATTTTAATCTTTTTAGTTACCTAGTTCAAATGATATGGCAACCTACAACTCCGGTAAAACAGAAAGCCACATTCACGAATTATAGGAACTCACGACAGAAGCCCGTGTACAAAGAACAAAAAGTACCAATAATTAAGGGGAAACGACGTCGAACATCAAAATGTAAATTAACTTCACAAGGTATACGTTCAATTACTTCCACGGATTCCACAAAGCCTGAGATACCACAAGTTGGTTGTTTAACACAGGCGCTGGAAGATCCAAGCGGTTTGTTTATCAACAAGACACTAACTGAACTTCAACAAATTTTTGGTAATTGGATAACTAGTGAAGTAGGTAAGTATAAATCAATCTCATTTCCACAAAATTTAAATGGTTATCGTTTCTGATCGACGTCCAGAGTAGAAATAACCTGGGCAAGTGGAAGCATCTCTAAAATTACTTCGGCTTTATACTTAAGGTGTAGATAGCCCGGCAGAAATAATACTTAACCGACTAAGATGCTACGATACCTCAAAGTTACGACCTGTTCCTTCATTATATGAACACAGAAAAAATACACTAAAGAAATCATATATGAAACCTAAGCACATTTACACCAGCCACCGTTAGATTGAGGGCTGAAACAATAAAACACTCGTATGCATGATTACGTTAGTAATAGCTTTCACTATATTATGGATTAATAACAGAGGTTATTCTTTTTAATTTTCAGTGCCTTTAAACGAAGACATACAAATTTTAACCAATTACCTTTTATCCCTGGTGAATACAAATTTGGAACGAATTCGCTCAGTACTTACACTCCTCGACAGACTTATAACAAAACTTGCGCAGCCACCTAACGAAAGTTGGAGAAAAGCATACATATCGATACATGACACGTTATCTCAATCAGTTAGAGAAAAGTACAATGGGTTCAACTTGAAACTTCGATTAACATAACGTTAGAACTTTAATACAATTTTCTTGCCAAGACGTAACGCAAAAGTAATAGTTTTTTGCAATAAGTCTTTAAGTAATACACTATAACAAGAAGAGAAATATGTAAAACGCCATCAAATAATTTGATAACCACAAAACGATGAAATTGTGCAAATAATTTATTGCAATCTGGTAAATAATCTACCATTCACACCGTACAGGCAACCAGTGAAAAAGTTAATACTCATAAAATTTCTGTACAGAGTAAAATTAAATCATTCATATGTACAATTTACCTTCGGTGATCACGATGTCGGCTTGGAACTAGACGATGGTTAGAGTGCTCATGCAATATACGACCACATTCACCATTTGGTGCAGATCGCATTGATGAACGATGTTTACTCTTATGTGGCTTCTCGTAATCAATTCGATATGCATACGGTGGTGACAAACGACGTCGACTAGTTTTAGTTTTCTCTGGATTATAGTGGGTTGGGGAAAGATGAGGTTCATCACTAAAAGATGTTCGCGAGTCCTCGGATGAAGAGCGTGGAATATGTTTGCGTTTACTTTTTCTGTGATCGTGTACAGTGACTATGTGTCGATTAGGACTCGAAGAACTATCGCCTGTTTCAGAACCAGAGGATGATATATCATTTACTTTTTGCCGGTAATTACGAGGTTTAAAGTTATTTGTTAACAAAGTAATCGAATTATGACGGTTTTGATCGGTTTCTCGGTCAGATGATGAAGACGATGGGGATATCGAATTGTAGTGATGCTTCTTAGATGAATATTTATGACGATGTCGACGCCTTTTTTCTGATCCTATGTGACTAGATGAAATGTTTGAGTATGCGGCTGGTCTAATAATTGGTCGTCGCTTCGTCTCACAGTTTTCTTGTTCGATTCTAAAATGATAATTAGTAAGTAACAACTATAGAACACTACAACGATGCATAATAAAACTTATTTGGGAACCAATAAAGTAGTTACCTTTAAGTTCCAGACTTCAGCAGCAGTTTAAACACTTAGAGATTATCATGACAATATAAATTTAGAGCAACCCAAGCCGACAAAATTACTTGCAATTTATGAGACAGTAGGCGCTTCAAGTTTCACTTTTTTAATCAGAGTTCGTAGACTGAGAATTTTTTCCATGGGTTCCGAAATCATTATGTGACAAAGGAACGTCGGCAGCACAGTTTATCATGAATCTTTCGTTTTACCACAAAGATTCTCGAGCAAATACTAATACTTACTTTTGCACAAAACAGATTTCAGTATTTTAGACAGCTTTGTTATTTTATGCACCTACATAAAAATAGTTCCCAACAAGTTGTGTGAAAAATCCTTTTTAAATCAGTAAACTTGGGTTGAGTTCAAAAATACTAGATTGTCGTACTAATTAAAACCAACAATAGCAGATTCATTGTTCACAAAACATATTACAGAATATTGGCTAATTGGCAAAAATGAAGCTAATACTAAGATACGGAAATGCTCAATTATTCTGGCACTAAAACAGTTGATGCGTCTGAAAGAATGAATCACAAGAAAACATTATTAGCTAATCTATGTTTGAGTTAAGTAATGTTGCTTGAATGTTGATCTTACAAAAACTACCACGATTGTTGAGAGTTCATAATAGTTTACCAGCTAGCAACTGAGCCGCGGTTTCGATCCCAGATCTACTTTGCTTTGGGCATGTGCGTAAGCCATAGCTCAAAATTTACGCTATATATATATATATATATATATATATATATATATATATATATATATATATATATATATATATATATATATATATATATATATAGTTAAACAGTAGGAGAGGATTGACTTTAAGGCACAGTTAATCCACGGACACTAGTAACCTCTGAAACAAAATAAAGGTAGAATCATATCGTCACCTAAGAAAACGACTGAATATTGCTAAGGTAAGAGACTATAATCTGAAGGCGTATGATAACATGCCCCACACTGATAAATCTAAGTTTTCATACTTAATTGCTGTGAACCGAAAACGGTACGACAGGTTAACACGACAGATGCTTCATCTAACAGATCTACACATCTTCACACCAATGCGCAACCAAACAATCTAAAATTATTATTGTCTAGTCAGTGAATTCAAGAGGTAAGCGATACTTTTGAGTTGGGAGTAATGAAATGCTCATCCTCCGCAAAAGATGTGTAGTTGAGTAGTTATGATTAGTTTATTTACCGGACACGAATTCATCGACTTTACTTCGAGACACTAAGTATCAGATCCAGTGATACTGCTTACCTGAGACAACACAAATAAGCGAATATTGTTTTCGATTAAATCTTCATTAAGCTTTACTTGAATACACGATAATATTTAGATGCAAGACGTCCATTTGTCGGTTATGTTGCCTGGTTGTGCATCCTATGTAGCTTACTCCATGGGAGTAAGTCAATTCACAAATGCAGACGAAAGATGTAAGTTTAGGTAACCCTATCTTTTGTCTGAACATCACTGATCGACTGGAAATGATTTCTTACCCAAACCGAAGTAGGTAGGGGGGATTCTAACCTGCTACTTAGTGAATGGGAACAATGTAGTTATATGACCAAAGTTGCAGCAACGCGAATTGAAAAATATGACTGTTGACGTACAAAACCAAGAGTCACAAAATAAGTTGATTACCTGGCTATCCAGATCACTGTAAACTGAATCAGAAACGTGATGGCTTAGTTAATTCATTACAGAAATAGACCACAACACTTACACTCAAAAACATGACAGACACCAAACCAGTATCGGGTAGCGCAGGTTAGGAAGCTGATTAAGCAACAAACCAAAAACACTTAAGAAACTTACTTATTAGGCTTTTTATACGAAGTATCACAAGTCATATTATCAATCTGATTAAGCTCGATTAGTTTTTTCGGCGATTCTGATGAAACTTCTTCGATTGGTTCGTGTTTATCCAAAACAGTTGACGGGTCAGCACCAAATTTTGACAACTCATCGGTGACCATACCAGATTTTGATGCTGCAATTGTTGCTGCGACTGCTTTTGCATTAGCTAGGGCGCTCGCTAAGAGCGAGCTTGAAGAAAAAACAGTATTCGTATCTTCAGACTCAGTCTTAATGTTCACTAACTTCTTATTCCCATTAGACTGGTTTTTAAGTTTAGATAGGTGATTTGGTGGTGAGATACAACCGAAGCTGTGATCAGATCGGGAACTTGGAGGAGTTGTGACAGTCTGTTGTTTTTTTAGTTCGTTTTCGCGTTCCTTCGCTTCAACCTGGGATTTTCTGAGTTGGGCCAGAATTGATTCAAGTTTCGATACATCTGCCTTTGGACGAGCATATAAACGCAGCAAACACAGAGCGATTTCGTGCACAGACTCCTCGCTTACACTGAACATTTCCCACCAAGCCGGATGACGTGGCAGAGGAATATTAAGCTTACATGACGCCAGATAAATGCAACCACATGCTATTGCTTCCGGAAGATAACGAACAAATATATCAGTCCTAAGACTATCGTTCATGTAATTCCTAAAATGAGCAGGGTAGGAGGGAAATGAGAATATGAGTACCAAATATGGTACTGTTTCAAATAACTTATTTAACACGTTAAATTGATCCAGTAATAATTAGAAACCCTATTTTAGTTTATGCGCAATGTATGCAAACCTCTAGCCATATGACACGTTCTTTAGAGGTATGACTACCTGTTACAGAAAAAGGTTGGGTTTGCAGTCGCCTCTTCAATACTGTATTCTACTAACTAGTTAAAAGGATTAAAATTTAATTAACATCAGAAAAAAAGCCATGCGATTTTCAGAAGATAGTATTTTAGTATGATTAGTATGCTCATTTCTTACGTATATTGGTTCAAAACATAAAGTTCATTAAGTAGCTGGTAGATATAAGTTTGGTTAATTTTCACTACGCATATACACCAGCTGAAAACCAGGAAGTATCAAAAGATTGATGTTCTTGTTTGTGACTATCTAAATAAAAGACGACCACATAATTAGATTTATTAAGTGCTCTTAAATCACAACGCTTAAAATCTTTGTTTTCGAGAACTGTGGATATGGTATACTGTGCTAAAACAGTCGCCCAATATCAGCTTGATTCGGAATATATGATTCTAGTCTATGAAAATTATGTACATCTATTTTTATCTTTAACGTAAATACTCAGCACTTTGGTGTAAAAATGAAAGATTAATCAAACCCATTGCCTCACTGATGAAAGAATATCCAGTGGAAATCTTTTTGACAAAGCCGACTACTTCAACACATATAGCAATTCTTCAGTGGGGTTGATGATTAACCCTTCACTGAGACTTGAAAAGCTCTGGGTTTGTTTACCTAATGGGGTAGACGCTGATGTTGAGTCCTAAACAAGGACGAAAAAGCTGTTTATTGCCCTATGGTTTATCTTTAAGGTACCTTGGTATAGTCGAGAGGAGAAAAAAAAACCCACTTTCGTGTTCAAAACGCCCTTATACAGTCACGCGATTATAACCTTTGCCAGGGATGTCATACTGTCTTCACGCGGTGGTATTATTTGTAAATGAGTTCTGACTAAGCCAAACTTCGGGAAATAAGTATTTAGCTGAAAGGATGATAAGTTGTTTGAAAACCAAGTTTTAAACTCTACTGATTTAGTTTTTTTTTCGGAAATGTATCGATTGCTTCGACATTTGTTAAGCGGCTTTATACATTTGAAAATATGCCATCATATAGCTACAAAATGACTCAAGGTAAATAATAACGAAAATGCAAACCATTTCAGGTATTCTGTACTACATTAACTTTAAGTAGTGCTTATTTAATTCTACCATATAATTTCCTGGAAGACAAGAACTAGTCGTTCATCAAGAGATTCACTTATCAACTTGAATAGGCAAACGATACAATCCTATTTGATATAGACGCTGATAATACGCACTCCCGTGAACTCATTAAGTAACAATTGTAAGCATGTTCGGAATGAGTTTTTCTCCTTTGTAATGCAAAATGTTACTTCATACTGGTCTACATCATCACTTTCTGCCACAGGGAATGCAGGTGGAATTGATTGACTGCTTCTCAAACACTTGGCAATCGCTAAGAAAGCTTACTTGGCCTTTTGCCAACTTGCACCATTTGTGGTGCCAGTGAATATAACCTTCTAACAAAGTATACTACGTAAAAGACAACACTGTACTGATATGATTGTGAGACATGGGCTACGAGGACAGAATACATGTGTGAGCCGCATGCTGGTTTTGAACCTTTGGTTGACTGAGGTGATTGGAACATGTCTTAATATTCCCAAAAAACACCTGCTTCTGCAAGCGGTGCTGTTGTAGTAACAATAGCGCAGGAAATTAGAGGCATCTAAACCAAGACGTAGACTCAGTCCATGGTCATTGACTATTGATCAGAGATGCGTTGGTAGGTGATCTTGCTATGTTACCGTGGAATGAGGACTTATGAAAAAATATGCTGAGCTCGTTATCGTGGATGGTTGATAAAAATGTGTCCATCAGTAGTGACACTCGGCTAAACCTAGTTCACACGGGAGAAGGGTTAGTGTCTCATAGATGTGATACGATTACAAATAGCTCGCTTGATTAGTCTCCCAACCAAGTCGTTTACAAATATACACAAGTAGATAATTGTAAATCACTATGATACAAACACTTTCTGTGCTTGGTTATTGTTGAATTAGCGAAACCCACAGGCATAGCTTTAAAAAAAGTACAATCTAGGAAAGATGGGACATTTGATCTAGATACGGAAGTCCATTAATGTAAATAAATTTGCATGTCAAAAATCTCGTAAAAGTTACCAGAAAAATAGTAACTACATTATTACAGACAGATCAATCTAGAACACCCAGATAAAACTGAAGTTGCATTTCTCGGTTTCACATTATATTAACTAACTTTACTCACCATGCAGTCTGTACAAGGTTTTTGTTCGTTTCATGATCCAGAGCCTGTAAATAACATATGACAAGCTACGAAATATCGAGTTGACCTATTTAATTTACCTTGTGAGGATGCTTAGCATGAACACAGAATCCCAATTCTTTCAAAACACGCCTTTCAGCCTTTATAACTTGGTTTTTAAGATTGCTGTAACTTTGATCCAAAATGACGGGTGTTGGGGTCCTACAACGTTAACCACTAATAAGCACAAATACTTTTTTTCCCGAACTTGGCGGATATGATGAAAAACATTAATAACATCACGTATACGTCCTTGGAGACTCTTCTAGCTTTGCGGCCAGAAATATACATGCCATAGCGTAATGCTAGAGGAAGTTTACTAAACGTAACTGAAACCTACTTCATAGAAATGGCGAACAAATGACTTGGAGTAAAAAAATCGCTGATACAACACTTGTGCAGTTGCCATAGCGACTTGTGGAAGCCGTAGTAACACTCCAGAATCTTGAATCAGCTCACAGCCAACAATCCTAAGGTCAATTTCTGTTTCGTAATCCATCTTATCCATCTGCGAAGGAGTAGGAAATAAACGCTCCTCCGGTATTATTATATTGTGGATGGTTAAATTCACACCACAATATTCCCAAACAGAATCAGAAGGCTTAGTGAATCGCGAATTAATCTCGGCAGCCATGATGTAACCAAATATTCGAACAAAGCGCACAAACACTTAACCACACATTAAAAGTAATAACAGGAAATAAAGATCTAATTGTTTTCCATTACACTAATAAACTTATTTCACTTAAAACTCATCGATATTTTTCATCAAAATACGTCTGCAAAATACTTGATAAGCGGTTTATTCTCACTGAACTTGTATGTTTGTTTCAGTTATGGGATATTGGAAGCCAGGGAATCTGTGTGCTTCCTAGAGACAACAGTACCCTAAATAATCGATTATAAAAAGGTATAAATGCGCCTCGAGTTTAAGAGATTTCATTTGCTGGTGCTTTAATGTGGAAGTTGATAGTCAACATTTTCGAAGTTTCTTTCCGCATATACTCATTTCTAGAAATCAAGAAAAGCAACGATGTAGCAGATGTGGAGTTAAAAACCGTCTTCAAGTCATTTCTAATTCTTTTGAAATAGAATTAGAGGTTTGTTTCATACAACTTAGTGTTCCCGGAATGAACTTGAATGATTCGTTAATTTGTTATGGACTGAAGCTGGACCAGCTTGAATAATAGGTTTCAAACATAAGAGCGATAATTCTATAACCTGTATTTTTGTTTGCCGCTTTGTATACCTGCTGTCGTGTTGGGCTGACGTGTGTCAAATTTACGTATTCGCTCTACTAACTGTTCTAAATCGAGTACCAAGTGTCATAATAGTAGAATAATACATATTTCTTATGATGGTACGTGCTCTGATATATCCTGAATTCGGTTGGTACTTAAGTTTTGAATACTTACGTCTCTGGTTAAATTTACATAGTTCTGATTCCACCCTGGATACCACATCCAGGGTTTACTGGATGTATCAAGTTCTATGGAATATCAGGCTCCCACCTCCATCCCAGCTCTTACCATGTAGACTAAGTGAATATAAAATTTGTTCCGTTTGATGCATTCATAATAAATGACAATATACGTGTATTTAATATTTAGTTATGACTGCTTAGATTAACGTATCTCGCACAATTATTCCAAACTCAGTTACAAGTACAACGTATGTGTTATATCTTAGCTACAAAACATGCGACTCTGATTTATTTTATGTATTTGCTGCACTGTTTGCAATTAACATGAATCCAAAACAACCAGCGAAAGACAGAAAAGACAGGTGGTTACTTATTTTAAAGGGGGAGTAACTCTGAGCATGTAACAGTACTTCAGGAAAATTAATATATTAGTATCTCCTGAGAGATGACATATTTACTCACTAAATCCAAATAAATTGTCAACCATCATCGTAAAAAGATTTCTCTTGATTACAGTATACATCTTAAACTCGAAATTTTGTCAAACATGATAAGAGATACAACAAAGGCATACAATTTTAAACCAATAATCACTTCAATAATCTGACTAATACTTCTTCAAAATCGTAAACTGACAAATATGTAGAACGAATTTTCCGGGATTATCACCACGAAACTTACCATTCTGTTTTTCTAGTCACCTTGTTACTAACATTGGATCAAAGACAGATTGAAAACTTCCACATAAACGTCTCAGTTGTACTTGATTTTCCGACATCAAATTCTTATAGTCGTTTGGGAGTTGTCATGTGTATATTAGCTGTCCTAGTATCTTGGAAGTGACCATATTTCTACATTTTCTGAGAACGTTTTCCACTGTGAGCATGACCTAAGTCATTTTCTATTTTTTCGTTAAGTCTCACTGGTATCAACAAGCCTACCAAAAAATTGGAATTCCTCTAGCAATATAAGTGTCAAAGTTACTTTTCCTCTGTTGTTCAAGTGGTTTCGTTAAATCATCTAGTCTTGGCTGTTGAGGACGCGGCTTACTACATAGTGATAATGGATGATGCGTACTCACTAATCACTATCAACACATATAGACTGCATATGTACTAGTGAATTCACTAAGTCACATTAATAAATTTGAATGTATATTTTACCCGTTCTAAGCTGATATTAGAGAAGCAATATTTTCATAAATAATGGCACTTACTGAGTAATGTATTCGCCTTCAAAACATGGTATAGTGGAACGAAGAAACACGTCAAAATAATTTAGTTCAGTACTTACCCACGATTATGATAACTTAGGCACCGATTAGATTTTAGAAATATGTTTTGCTGAAATATAACATGGGTAACATGCTGTTTAATAATAACGTAACATTGTTACACTCATCCTCTGTCGCTTCAAATTAATAATGAGTGACCACAAAGTGGTTCTATGTGCTCTTTCTTTTAATTTTAGTTACTCCTATGATCACATATTACGAAACAACTAGACAATATCGATAATCTGAAAATGGGAACTGAAAATTTCTTCACAGCCTTTTAAAATGCTCTGACTGCAACAATTTTTTCTTATATAGTTTTACAGATGCACTAGGTGTTTTTTATCAAATTAAATACTCGTGTTTAGATTTTTATCACATCTATGAAACTAAGCAATATAATAAAGTCAAATGATCTGTGCATACAGCTTTGTCGTTGTAAGGAGCTAAGACGCCTACAGAAGTGCCATTTTACGTCAACTGAATCCTCAGCATTCGTAGAAATTTTTGTAACTTTCAATCAAGTAAAAAAAAGTCCACAGGTTAAATAAGCTTAAAGAAGAGTTATCACCAATGCACAGTAGCTCCAAGATACAAAACTTGGTACGGCTATTCCAATAAACGCCTCCGAATTTTCCCGGAATAGTGATATTTACTGCATTTTACAGTGAATGAATTAATGATTAACGACCATAATATTATAGTCAACCTGTTCTGTGACATTTTTTACTAACCAGGGGTAAACATCTGAATGACATTGATGCAAACGCTATCTACTCTACTACTAACCGTATGGTATCCGTTACCTTCACTTATGAAAACGTTTATAAATCCATCAACTCACTTAGGACCTCAAATAGTTTTGGAGTAGATGGTAGGATATCCATTTACTTCAAACTCGGTGGATCTAATTTACCATTAGTCCTATTAAAACTGTTTGACCATTCATTAACAGCAGGTACTTACCCTAGTAGGTGGAAAACCTCTAACATTTACCCTCAGTTTAAATCAGGTGACAGGACAAACTTGCATTGTTATAGGCCCATAAATATCACCCCAGCTATCCCTAGTATAATGGAAAAAATAGTATTTGACAAAATCAGATCTTGCATGACTTGCTACTTTGAATTCTTTAATTTAGTCTTTACTGAACGAAGCATTGGGCACTTGGTGTTAGTATTGTACTTAGACATATCTAAAGCTTTTGACATGGTTAACCATAGGCTTCTTAAAGGCAAACTCTCCTCTTATGGAATTAAGAATCCATTACTAATTTGGTCAAACACTGTCCTCAGTCATAAGCACCAAATTGTTAAAATTAACTTCACTCTGTCAAAGGCCAAACCGGTTGCAAGTGGCGTTATACAAGGAAGTGTTTTAGACCCACTGCTCTTTATAGCTTACATAAATGATAATTGCAAACGTTTCAGCATGGGAAGACCCTTTCTATACGCATGACAATCTTAAAATAGTGTATTCATTCCCTCCTCATATATTCGCACACACATTCAGTGGCGTCACTGCTGAAGTCAACAAGATCGCATTATGGTGCTCGAAATGGAAGTTAGATCTTAATGCTTTTAAGTGTGGTTGGATATGTTTTTGAGATAAGCACCTCAATTTTAATCTCTCCATAAACAGTAGTAAGTAGTTTAGGCTTTAGTCAGTAGTTGACTTAGGATCAAGACACTCTTATATTCTGTCTTATACAGAACAGGTCAGTTCGCAGACTCCTAAGTCACATCGACTACTTGGTTGCATACTACGTAACTTTCATAGCAATGACTCTCGTATTCTGCAATATAGTGTGTCCAACCTTTACTTAAATACTGCACCTTTATTCTCAGTAATGCTTAAATTAAGAACAAACTCAAAGTGGAGTCTGTACAACGTCGATTTACTATTTGTCTTCTTTAAAGTGATCGTATTCTACACTATAAAACTAGATGCACGAAGTTAAGACTATATACCTTGTGGAGGTTCGGACTCAAGTTAAACCTAATCTTCTTTTACAGGATACTGAACAAATTAGCGTTTCCATTATTTAATACAATTAAGTTCGAGGAACCTTCTTGCTATAATCTACGTAATTCAGTCTCGTAAATAAAAATGGCACCTTTCAAATCTACTCTTGTTATGAATTATTTTACAAATTAATTCTCGAGAATCTGGAGTAATTTACCTCAAGCCATTGAATAAACAGATTCACTTTATTTGTACGACATGTTGGTGATTTCATCTTTTCTGATATCTCATTAAAGATGTTCACACCAACTATTGATACTTACTTCACTAGCAAAATAATAGAAACTCTGAACGTGTAAGCACCAATCACATTTCTTAGTCATATGCCAGTGTTATTCCCTCTTAATCCAATTATAAACGGAAGTCTAAATATTAATTCTGCCCATTCGTTTTGTTAACGTAAGTGGCATGTCGCGTCTTTCAATGCTCGTCTAGGCACCAATTTTTGCCCAATTGTTTCAGGATACCAGTGCTGTTGTTTTGTGTTCTCTCTGTTTTCGTCTTTTCTCTAGTTGTGAATGATAATGTACAAGGCGAGTAGGGAACCTAGTGCTACAATACTATTGACTTTTCTTTTTCAATGTCCAAGTTTCAACTACTCTTGGTTTTATCTCGCATGTGAACATGTTCAGTGATCCACCCTGCCGAATTTCAGCCGTTTTTCGAAATCATAACTCCCTGGTCAAGAAGCATGCGATTCTTTGTCATATATGCAACACGATACAAAACATGTATTTGGTATCCTAGTACTTTAAACTTTGATGCAGTGGGTGTTATGATACGGGAAATTTTGTTTGGGTGACCGAATGCCTAGTAGGTGTGCCTAGTCGATAATTGCGCGTCTCACATGTGCCCACTTAATCCCAAGCCGGAATAAGAACACCAGCGGATAGACCAACCAGACGTAATCCTATTGCATTTCATACATTCCTTTATACATACATGAAACCAGACCATACAACAAACCACTTAGAAAATTAACATTATTACGGAACAAAGGAAATAATAGCAGTGAATAGGGATAACTTTTACACAACCAAATAATTGTAGTCCATAATAAGAGACCATATAATAACAGCGAATATGCTAAACGGGAGAATAGGGTAAGAGGAATGTTACGATCATAGAAACAAAATGTTTACATTAACCATTGAAGTAGTGTTCTAAAACACAGTACTGAGAGTTTTTTACTCTTCTTTAATGGTCCGGCATAACAGTTGATTTGGTTCTTAATTCACATCTTCATATGTTATGAATGTCCTGACAGTGACACTTCGTCGTAGTATTTGCATGTATATAGACCCATATCATCCTGATCATGCTTGCAAACTGGCATGCTCTCATGTACTAAATGACACTTGAGAATAAAAACTATTATCTATTCTTCCAGTAAACTGTGTATTTGATTCAGAGCAGCGAAATCATTTGAGATCTAATACGTTTTTACTAATTTACGAAGCTTGGTCTTAGTTTTAATGTAGACGTGAGGGCATTGTGTTTTTTAGCCTTCATATGTAAATAATATAGTATCTAGCACTGGCTTTATAGTGCAGTAGAACATCTCTCATGTTTCCGTAGCGCTATCGCCAGTCAAGAAGAAGGCTCATTCTGAGTATTCAACTAGGTCTTGGAAGATGCCCCAGTCAGCATGGAGAGAGTTTGTATACTGAAAACGCTTACACGTGTTTGCCTTTGGCAAGGTACGGTAGAGTGCACGGGACTGTATTGTGGTCATTGCTGTAAAGTTTTCTAGAACATTCTACGGTTATGATGACAATATTTTGTCGAGTATGTTGTTGTTTCGTTTAGGTAGATGCATGTATTCCTTCTTGCTGTGTATATTGATAGGCCTAAGCATACTGTTGTGATGGTAAATAATTCAATAAATAAACAATAATAATTTATTTCCTGATATCAGGAGCAAGCCATTTTTACAGGCAACATCAACAAAACATATCAGGCAGTAAAAGGGTTCAATCGTTGCGTAAATTTATTATACTGTGATACAAAGAGATGATGGAATGGTAAGCTTTGTTTTGAATTGGTATTTATGTAGCGACCATTGCAGACCTGAATTTGGGACTACCTTGTGGTGTAGCAGAATGAGAGGATAGACTTATGCTACCATTTCCAGGGGATACTTTTTGACGGAAAATGTAGATGTTCAACGTTTTTGCGTAGTATAAGGCGACCTCAAAGTGCTGAAAAAAAAGGACAACAAACAGCAGAACGGAGCAACAGTATTATGACATCTGTACTTATCTGATCAGTCAAGCAATCAGAACGAATAACTGTTTGAATTGGTGAGGACTTGGATATTAAAGTTTATTTGGTAAGAGTTAATATTTGATAGGTTAGCTATTGTGAAGGTTACAGTAGAAGTGTTCAGACCGGGTTTCTGTGAAAGATGTGGTTTAACAAGGAGCGTATTTGTAGCGGTTGCAGTAGTTATGAGGGGGAACTTGATGAATATTGATTTAGTCCACAGCATGTCGATAGATGCAATAAATGTTTACGTATGTGGATAATCATTATTAGACTTAACTTCATTAGGTCTCAGCATCATTATCTGTAGCGTTGAGACTCAGTTTTTCCTTGCAGTAGGACGTCCTGATAGATAGGTAATGCCAACTGAACTTTATGTGTGTAAGTCTGAGTAGCACATATTAGAGCAATTCAGACATTACTACTGATTGATTGCTCATGTTAGAACCGTAATACGTACAAACAAGGGAAATTTGGAGTTATCTCCCACACCACTATGTCTGCTGGCTGAAAATTCTACCCTTCCTCCTTTGATTGTGTTAGGCTCGTAAATCTACTGGTTTGATAGAAATCATATTGTTTTACTCGTTACTCAACGACACAAGTTCTGTTTTGGCCGACTTTATCTGAGAACTCATCTTATTACAGGTCATGCAGACCACTAAGGCCACTAACTAGAAACTAGATATTCAACTGTTGCTAAATTGTTATGACAGGAATCCGTTAGGAGGAGTATGGATTGGTACTGAATGTGAGAAGTGTAGTATCTGGCCGCTTCACGGGTAGTTACTAGAAACTAGCGTAGTGTTTGTAAAGCTATAGGTATTGGGAGACTAGTAAGCCATCCAAGCAGTAAGCATGAATAATATGATGATGATAAAGCAATTAATTGTAAACTGACTAAAAGTGAACCGAGAGTAAAGTGTATCAACTCACTAGGATCTGGTTGGTGATGCAACTTAGAAGTAAGATACTAGGTTCGGCGGAGATTCATCGTGAGGTATTGAAGTCGGCAAGGTTAATATTCGGATAAGCTTTTAAAAAAAGAAAGAAAAATAAAAAACACGAGATTTTTATGTGTAGTGCACAGGTATAAGGATGGTCCAAAACATGCTCCGATTGATTACAAGTCGTTTTTTCTGGCAGGTGAATAGTAGATAAAAGTTCAACAATCAATTGGTATTTTTTATTTAGACAAGTCCCTGCGTTGTATGTCTTTGATGTCCAGTCTATTTCAGATATAAATAGAACCTTTTATTTCTGGCGTGCCTGAATAAGTGATATGTCGGAATATTATAAATAATAACGCCTACTGCTATGCAGGAACTAACCGCAACTCTAACCGGAAACTTATCTGCGCCAACTGATACTAGCAACCGTGACCAACGACTCGATACTAATTACTCACCCCCAAGACAAAATCAAGAACACCAAAGCAGCACCAGGAAGATTCAATTCTATTACAATTCAAGTCTGTATATATAGATACAAAACGACCTTGGGAAAAACAGAGTAATTAGCATACTAAAATGACATTACAACCAATCACAGTTAGCAAGGTCCAGCGGAGGAAATGAAAAGCAGTACCGGTTTCCGCTCACTTTACAATTAAATAAAAAATAGCAAAATCACATGAAAAATAACTAGTTTCTCCTCTTCTTAGCAATAAGTGGCTTCATCAGCCAGAGAACTAATTTGTTTGAGAGCTATACTTAGTAGCTGGCAGATTCTGGAAAATTGTCTGCCATGCGTACTTCTGCTGGCAGTTTGTTCCGTATTTGACAATACCTAATCAAATAAAAAGTATGCATGAGCTTTTGTTTTGTATTTTTTAATTTCAAACTTAAAGAGATTATTTCACGGACAATAGTCCCGAGTGTAGGTACGGTATGCAATATTAGTTGAGGTGTGGGTCATATTGTTCAACAGTTTATAAAAAAGAACTAAGTTTGTTCTTAGTCTTCTTTTCATAGAGGTTTAAGTTCGAACATGTGATATCTAGTTTCGTAGTCGATTTTAGAATTGTCTTTAATCATCTGCTGTGTTAGGTAGCTTTGCACACTCTCTAGTCTCATTCCGTCACTTGTTCGTAGAAGGAACAGTATTCGAGTATAGATTATACACATATTTTGTAAAGGGTGAGTCTTGAATCATTGTGACAAAAGTTTCTTAGAATGAAACCTAGAAGTCGTCGTGATTTAGACAGTTTGATAGAGATGTACTTGGAGAAGTTAATGTTGTAAGAATATTGTATACCTAGGTTGGTTACAGTATTAAGTTTAGGGAGTTTGTGGTTGCTAAGTACAAGAATTAGTGATTTCTATGGACGGCAGCTTGCAGATAAGTAGATTATGTGGTACTCTGTCGAAAGATTTTTTTTTATGTCAAAGTATAGTATTATCACTAACTTCTTCTGTTCATTGTTTCGAGTAATCTCGTCAAAGAAATCATTGAGACATGTGCCGCATGACCTTTTTTTGATAAAGCCATGCTGTGATGCACTAATCAAACCTCTATTTAGTAGGTAGTTTGATGTTCGGTCTTTGATTACCTTCACCATTACTCAAGAGATCACTGTCGTCATATTAACTGGTTGATAGCTTTGAACCAGGTTTCTTGCTCCTGTGTTATGTTTAGGAAGTACGTAGGTGGATTTCCCGAATTCAGGATAAATTTCAGCTTCTAGTGAGAAAATGAACATTTTAAGTAGGAGAATAGTAATATCTGGTCCAGCATGCTTGTGGAAGATTTATGGGATATTATCGGTCCCTGAGCTATTATTTTGCTTAAGCGTCCTTATAGCTTCATTGATATTTTTTATGCTAAATGTTATAGTACTTAACGTAGTACTGCATATACTGTCTAAAGTAATGTATGTCGTTTGAATTGCGTTTTCGTTATTCTCGAATCTTTTGCTAAGAAGTTCACATATAACTTGTGAGTCATCGTAAGTCACTTCATTTTGCAGTATTGAATTATTACAATAATCTTCAGTTTTATTTAGGCGTTTATCTAATATATGGCATAGGCTTAGAAATTAAGATGCACCAGTGAGTGCTACACGTTACTCATCTTTCAGACGAGTTTTATGTTGACATCTAGCTTGTTCTAGCAAACAGTGTATTTGATTTAGAGCTGTGAAGTAATTTATGATGAAGTACCCTTTCCTTAGTTTACGCGGCTTGGCCTTAGCTTGAGTGGTGATGTTAGGGTTCATTGCTTTGTAGCCCATCTTTGTTAGCACTACATTATCTATTAAGAGCTTAATGGTACAGCAGAATATTTCCAATGTTTCAGTAATGCTATCACTAGCAAAGAAGCAGGCTCATTCAGAGCTTCTAATTAGGTTTCGAAAGAAGCCCCAGTCAGTGTGGACAAAGTCTTTATACTGAAAACGCTTACAGGTCATTCTGTACTTGCTACCTTGTGCTAGAAATGGTAGGGTGCATAGAACTGTGTTGTGGTCACTGTTGTAGAGCTTTACGCCATATTCTATGGATATCGGCGTTATATTATGACAGAATATCAAGTCGAGGGTGTTACTGTTTCGTGCAGATAGATTCACATGTTGTTTCTAGCCGTGTATATTGATATGCTTAGTTATACTTTCATAAAGTTTCGGGCCAAAGAATGTGCACCAATCGACTCCTGGGAGATTAAAGTCTTTACAGATTATTTTATAATCGTTTGTGAGAGTAGGAGTATGTTCAAATAATGCGATTATTGAGTGGTCTACTAATTTATAAGTATTTGGGACCCTATGTATGCAACTTAGTAGTTATTGGTAGCTATCTACATATACTTTTAGCTATATCAAATCAGATGCTGCGTTAAGAACATCTTCATCGATGTTTTCCACTTTGATAGTCTTCGATACATATGCCAGACAACCCCCAACTCTTTTACTGGTTCTATCACAACGTAATAAAGCGTAGTTTTCTATAGAAAGGTATGAGTTAGTGACATCAAATGTTAGCCACCTTTTATTATCGAAGCAAGTGTAGGATTGTATAGGAGATCCAGGGTTCTCAGAGATATCATTTTATTTATTATAGATCGGGCATTAATTAGCATCAGTGTCAGATGCGGCAATTTATGACCTTATAAGAGCCAGTGTGAACACTACTGGAAACATCAACATTGGGATGCAGGTACATTCAGCAGACGAGTCCCAAATAGGACGAAACGCGCTTCCTGGATTGCACTTGCCAATCACAATCCAAATTAAATGATACTTGTGAAAATTCTCTATGTCGAGTCGATTCGCTCAGAATGCACTTATAGAAACAGTGACTGACCAGATTCAGTCTATAACAAATCAATGGTAATATCCATATTCATCCTACTACCGATTCGCCCATTGCACAAATGTGACTGTCTGGACTCAGTAATCTAGTGGTGAACGCGGTGGCATTCGACACAAAACGGACTGAGTTCGAATCCCAGTGTGAAAACCAACATCGGGATGCAGGTACATCCAGCCGATGAGTCCCAAATAGGACGAAACGCACTTCCTGGATTGCACTTTCCAGAAATAATATAAATTAAATAATACTTATATGAGCCATTGGTGATTGTATATTTGATAACGTTCGTATTGTTGGTTAATCTCTTATGTTTACAGTAACAGTTATCGTAAAATTTGCTTGTGGTGTAAGCATTTGCGCTGTGAATGGAAAAAAGGTACTACCGTTTGCTTATAGTAGTAATAAAGAATGGGATCTAGCACTACTCATGAGCATTGGTTAAGTTAGTGCCGGAGAGGTAGCAAAACAATTGAGATTATAATTATGAATATGACTTGGACTAGATGTTAGAGGATTCTGGGATTTACTTAGCTGAGATGTTATTGGGGATATACTCAGTGGTTGTTCCATGAGGTCCATGTTTTAAACGTCCCTCTTATCACTGCGGTAATTACTTGAGACGTTTTTGTCAATCGGATATAAATTGGTGGCAACATCTTTCCTTAGTGGTGATATGAGTTGGGGGGCTTTCACGACTGGTACGAATTTTTGATTCAAGAGGAGTGGTAGAGGTGGGGGACGAGAGTGAAAGGAAGTGCAAGGTGTCAGATGATAATACACTAAAAAAGGATATAAGTAAGCACACGTGACATTGGGTTCATAATAGTTGGATTGTAGAGACTTAAGTTAACTAGCTAAGAGTTGATTTCACAGCTTATGTATACACGTAGATAAGAAAGCTTAAGTATTCATTTACTTTCTTTTTCTTTATAGGGATTATATTTCCTATTATCTTATATTGAATGTTGATAGACATTGTGTGTTTGAATGATTAGCATCCCGCTCCAACTGTCTCCTGCCCACGACACAAAATAAAGACCTATTACCAAAGATTATTGTTTCTTCTGTCAAAATAGAACGGAACGTACCTAAATAGTAAACTGGTGAGCTCTGTATTGAACATTATATTTAATTTGTTATTTAACGCTAAATAAACCTTCTGTTTTTTGCAGTAATTTAGATTACGTATATATATATATATCGTATATAGTATTTCATTCGTATCGTTAGGTACTACTATTAGACTCACTGTCTTCCGTTTTTATTACATTATTATATTGTTCATAACATGTCAGACTCAATCCCAACTAAAAGCCTAGAGGATATGTCAGCGGTAGACATAGACACCGTTATGACTACAAAAGTTCGACTTCTAGAATTCGATCGTAGTGATCCTGAGTTGTGGTTTGATCAGCTAGAGCATTATTTCACGAGACACAATATAAAATCTGGGGAGTTCGCTATCGAGACCTATGTTCAGTCCTACCTCCATAATTAGCCAAAGAAGTTTGAGACTTGATTTTAAGTCCACCAACACCACAACCATACACCATCCTAAGACGAGAGATAATTAATCGTCTATCATTATCAGATGGACAAAGAATTCAAAGGCTTTCCCAGGAAGAAACATTAGTTGATAGGTCACCTTCGCAGTTTTTGCGTCATCTTTAAGCTTTAGTGGGTGATAACACAGTGGGTGAAGCAGTCCTAAAACAAGGGTGGATACAAGTTCTCCCATGCTATGTTCAACACTGTTTGGACTAACAAGATCCTGACACCTCTCTATCTCATTTAGCCCGGGTCGCGGACTTGATAATAGAAGAGGTTCCCCAACCGCATCACGTATGATACATCATACTCAAAAAGCGGAATCAACAAATGATCCAGTCATAGCACAACTGATTGTGAGTGTTAAAAGTCTCACAGAGGCTGTCAGCAAAATGCAAACGAGTCATAGAAATAGAGGCAGGTCACAACAACGACCGAGTTCCAAATCACGGAACAGGTCACAAGGGTCCAGACAATCTGGACAATTTTGTTGGTATCACTGGAAATTCGGTGCTCAATCGACCAGATGCAACCAACCATGCGCCTGGCCCAAACAGACTTCGAAGAACCAGGGAAACGAATAACCCCTCCACAGGTTGCGACAACTGAGGAGGAGTGCCTAAACAGTCGTTTATTTTACGTTTATTTTACGAGACAAAAATTCAGGCTTGAACTTTTTGGTAGATGCTAGTTCTGCACTTAGTATCATTCCTTAAAATAAAACCGAGCTGGGTCGAGAAACTTTCTCAGGTACACTTCAAGCTGCCAATAAGACTGAAATCGTGACGTTTGGGCAGAAAACGTTGACTCTAGATTCGGAGTTTAGAGGGCTATTTCCCTGTGTTTTCACTGTAGTCGATCTAGATCTGGCAATATTAGGAATTGATTTCTTAGAGAGATATGAATTTCTAGTTGACACTAAAAAACAACGTTTGACATCAAAAGAAACTTCGAAATTCACAAAAGGCATAGAAAGTAATATCACATCTCTAAACTTAATACAAACTCCGCCAGTAACAACGGAAAAGTTCCAGGATATACCCGCGGAATTTCCAAACCTAACAAAATCAAACCCTCAAACTTCCAATGCTAAGTTAAAAGTATGTCATATAATCAAAACGGAAGGTGCACCTGTTTTCGCTAAGCCCAGGAGATTAGCACCTGATAAGCTTAAAATAGCTAGAGCGGAATTCGATTACATGCTACAGCTGGGCATAATACGTCCATCTGATAGCCAGTGGGCATCTCCTTTGCATATGGTTCCGAAGAAAAATAAAGGCGATTGGAGACCGTGCCGGGATTATAGAGCCCTTAACCGTCAAACGGTACCATACAGGTACCCTATACCACATATACAAGACTTTACGAATGGTTCACAGGATATGAGGGCATTTACTAAAATCGACTAAGTCAGGGCATATCACAATATTCCAGTAGCTGAGGAAGATATTCTGAAGACAGCTATCACAACACCTTTTGCATTATTCGAGTTTGTACGCATGCCATTCGGCCTACGAAACGCGGCACAAACATTCCAAAGGTTTATGGATAATCTACTTCGAGATATGCTGTTTGCTCAAGGGTACATAAATGACTTACTGATTGCCAGCCCGGACTTAAAATCACATGAACAACATGTGAGAGCAGTGTTGGGACGATTAAATCAAAATGGCATGAACATTCATCAAAGTAAGTGTGTTTTCGGTGTAGAAACACTAAAATTCCTCGGGCATACCATAAGCCCGGAAGGAATTACACCAATCAAACATGAGGTAGACACTATTAAACAATACCATAAACCAAGCTCTCTGACACAACTTCGAAGTTTTCTAGGTTTAATAAACTTTTATTGCAGATTCATACCCGGTTGTGCACAACTAATGCAACCATTGACGGATTTGCTCAAAGGAAAACCGAAGGAATTCAAACTAACCTCTGAGGCTGTCGAAGCTATTGACCAATTAAAGGATAAGCTTGCTGAAACAGCTACATTTACTTATTCAAATTCTCATTACCCATTCGCTTTGATGGTAGATGCTTCGGACAAAGCAATAGGCAGTACTCTTAATCAACTAGTTGAAAACGCCTGAAAACCGATCGCATTCTTTTAAAAGAAACTCGCTCCAGCAAAGACGAGATATTTTACTTTCGGTCGAGAACTCCTTGCAATCTACCTAACCATCAAGGATTTCGGACACATGCTCGAAGGCAGGGAATTCACAGTTTATACGGATCATACACCGTTAGCCAATGCATTAAAAGCGAAAGCCGATAAATACTCACCTCGAGAAGTCCGACACCTCGACTACATATCACAGTTCACTAGTGATATACGTCACGTAAAAGGTCAAGACAACCAGGCGAAAGATGCATTATTTCGATTAGAAATGAATGTAATACAACAGTCAACAATAAATTTCGAGACTTTGAGAGACAGCCAGGAAAATGACCTAGAATTACAAAACCTACTGTCAACTAAAAGCTCTAGTCTCAAACTAAAACAGCTTCCATCACTTATGGAAGGTGTTCTGATTTACTGTGACACAACGAAGGCGGTACCCCGACCTTTCGTTCCTAAAAATATGCGACGATTAGTATTTAGTAACTTTCATTCATTATCTTACCCTCCAGTGAAATCTTCAACTAAACTAATCAATGCCAGATACATATGGCCGAATCTTCAGAAAGATGTACTTAAATGGGTTAGAGAGTGTTCGGCGTGTCAACAATCAAAAGTTACCCGACACACAAATTCACCTATTGGAAGTTTTCCCCTAACCGGATGCACGTTTTGCACATGTCCATATCGACTTAGTAGGCCCTATACAACGTTCAAATGGTTTCACTTATCTATTTACATGTATAGATAGATTCACAAGGTTTCCTATAGCCGTTCCAATAACGGACATCACAGCCGAAACAGTGGCTAAGGCCTTCATGCAAAACTGGGTGACCATTTTTGGTACACCTATAACAAAAACAACGGACATAGGAGCGCAATTTGAATCTGAACTATTCAACAACCTAGTTAAACTTCTAGGCTCCAACAGAATACGTTGCACGGCATATCACCCTCAAGCTAATGGGATGGTAGAACGGTTCCATCGTCAATTTAAGGCTGCACTTATATCTCATTCAAACCCCAGTCAGTGGACAGAATTCCTGCCATTAGTTATGTTGGGAATACGAACAGCTGTCAAAACTGACTCACAATGTTTAGCAGCAGAATTAGTCTTTGGGACCACTCTTAGACTACCAGGTGAGTTAATTGACCCTCACGCTGACAGTAAAACAGTCGATAAAGGGACTTATACAGACCAACTAATGGACCCAATGTCTAAGCTTAAGCCAATTAACACTCGTGAACAGTCACGAGCGAAAATTTTACCTGAGTATCTAAGCAACTGCTCACACGTCTGGATAAGATGTGACAAAATAAAAGCACCACTTAGCCCTACTTTTGAAGGTCCATTTAAGGTTGTTTCAAGAAAACCGAAATATTTTGTAATTCAGAAGCAACGAAACATCGACTCAGTAAGTATTGATAGGCTAAAACCGGCTTATCTAAATAATGAACCTCCCTACGTGTTGTTAGATCGCTTGCCCGACCAAACAAACACGGAAATAAAAAGTGAAAACGTTAAGGCTGCAAAAGTGGCTAAAAGCGTTAGATGGGCACAACCGATTATCCAGGCAGGGATGCCCACGTTTTTAGTTCAGTCTAAAATGTTATCACTTAATATCTGAAATCTCGAGTTTGTAGATATATATTTAAAAAATTAGATAAAATAAACAGTAATTTTCGCTTTGCCCTACATCGACGTTGTCTAAGTAGTTTTAATAATAATAATAGTCCTAAGTATTATTCTACACATTTCCATGCGGATTTTGGTTTTTGATATGTGAACGATATAGTCAATTTTTTTGTGTATATAAAATAAATTGTACTTAAGCAATATATTCTTAAACAATCCGTTGAGTACTGTAAGCAGCAAACCTATCAATGGAGGTAAGGCACTGAAAAACAGAATCTTTAATTCTGGTGAGTGTGGTGAGCAAGTTTCGCCTGCAGAACTACGATAATTTTATTAGTTAAGTTGATCGAACCGACGTTACTACGGAAGTCAATTATAGGAGGAATCTAATGTAGCGACTTAAGTTAACTAGCTAAGAGTTGATTTCACAGCTTATGTATACACGTAGATAAGAAAGCTTAAGTATTCATTTACTTTCTTTTTCTTTATAGGGATTATATTTCCTATTATCTTATATTGAATGTTGATAGACATTGTGTGTTTGAATGATTAGCATCCCGCTCCAACTGTCTCCTGCCCACGACACAAAATAAAGACCTATTACCAAAGATTATTGTTTCTTCTGTTAGAATAAAACGGAACGTACCTAAATACTAAAGGACAAAGCGTCATGAGCTCTAGATATATAGTCATGATCGGAAACGTTTGCTGTAGGAAGTTGTATCAATATCAAATTTTTGTGTCCAGGTGGCCATTTATATTGATGGTGGGGATAACCTCCATGGTTGTAGTGATTCGTGCTACTATTTGGTTGACGTAGAGGCAGTGTAAGTGTAAATGGGTGATTTCTGTGTGCAGGGTTGTCCCTCTGGGACAATAGTATTTGGTACTTTGGTGCAGTAGAGTGTGTCGCCCTATACCTTCTAGAGCATTTATGAGGATCGACGTAATAATAGTAGAAGAGAAATCGTTTACTGTCACACTAAGTATTGACTTTTAGTTTAGATGGTAGAGGTTTAGCCCAGCTAGGTTTTCGGAGTTTGTTGCCAATTTTATTGTCTAACCTATGAAGGTACTGACTGTTTATGGGCTTGTTGTTGCTGATTGTTTGAGGTTTATTATCTGATGTTAAGGAGGAGAATCTATTCCTGGTGAGTAGGTACTTATAACTATCGTCAGACTAATGTTTCAGTTCCTTTCCCGTTTTTTACAGTGTCGAAATGTCTTGCGGTGTATGACTTTTTCTTGTGCTTAGTATTAGTTTGAAAGACATTCGTGCTCCATAATAAAGTGATGTCTGAATCTACAGAGTCGGTAGCGATTTCTGTTTTAACTACTGTAATCTCTGTGCTTATGCCGGGTGAAGTAATCAATCCATTTGAATCATGTGGTGTCCCAGTTTTTAGTTTAGTCAGTTGGGTTGTTGATTCTAATTGTATGTCGCCATCGCCCTGTGCTGCTGCGGGACTTGATTTACCGAGGTCGTTTTGATTTATTGGTTTGGGTTTCTGTAGGTTAGGAGTTGTGGCGTTATACCTGTTACGAGCTCTGCGTTGTAATGGTGTTTTGTCAGCAAATATTAGTACATTTTTCTACTTGCGGCTGGTCCTCATACGATTCACTGATTTGATGGATCCCATAGGATTGTGTGTAGATCTAAAATAAAACAGGATTGGGTAGTTAGTTTGCCAGTCTTTTTTCCTCAAACTCTTGCATTTGCAAGGCACTTGAGACATGCCACAAGCGTTTAAGAGTATTATTTTTACCTTATTCAGAGGGGAATTGTCAGAAATATTGTAAACCATTGCTTTGTGGAGCGAGTTAATGCACTTTACAACTTCAGTCGAAATGAAATCTAGGAAGACTTCAGCTTACCTCACCTCTTCTATGTCGATGTCACTATGCTTACCAATTAGGTATGATATTGGATCTATTTCCTGTAGGACATACTGCATATTGGCAAGTGTTATCTTAATTTTGTCAACTTTCATTTTGTAAATGGCAACATCACTGTTTCGACCAGCTATGTTGACGATCTTAATAAGTAGTGTGCGACTGTTAACTAATTGATGACTAGCGATAAACCCGTCTTTAACTGATGTTTCAGGGTATCTAACGGAAAGACTATTAGATATTGGTCGCTTATAAATATAATTAATACAAACTTGTTGTGCTTGTGCCTTTACTGAAACAAGAGAAGCAGTAAACAATACGTCTATGTTGGCACATCACAATACTGCGACTCTTGTCAGCATTGCTGTTGACGCATCTGATCTAGCAATTGGCGCAGATCTGCAACAATGGGTAGACGAATCTTGACAACGTTCGACACTCATCTTATCCCTTATTGTTTAGACACTTCAGTCTTCTGAAAGACAGGTCTCTTTTCAAGTCTAAAATAATAATTACTTTTCTTTTACAAGAGAGAATGTCAAAGAAGTTGAACATTGGTACCACAAAATGTTGTTTGGTTGCATCAAGTTCCACTGTTAGCAGCCATTGGTTCCGGAACGATTGAGCAAACGTTCTGTTTCTGTTGGAGTCAATATTATTCAGAAACTATTGTTATTGTCATCGTTATTGTTATTGCTGTCGCTGTGTTATTGCATTCGATGTAATTGGAGTAATTAATCGTTTTTGGACGACTTGTTGTTGTTCCTCTGGATTGTGGGGATAATACTCAAGGTCAATACCCGATTAGTTAGGAGCACTTGGTCGGTGGAGGAAACACAATAGTACTCTGAACTCCAGTAATCGCTCAGTCGTAGTCTTTCAGTCGGCTGATTCGACAGAGACCTATAAAAAGTGGCCATCATTATATTTGCACGACTGTTCTGCGAACTTAGCTGCTGTATTATCGTCCACTGACCATAAGTCATCATCTTGAGTAAAATCTCTGAATTCTTCATCACACATATATCTTATCATCAAGTCAATATCCTTTGTGAACTTTACTACAGCGCAGAAAACTTGTTTGCACAAACTAACTAAGCCCCTTAATGACCAACTAAACCGTGTTCTGGTAGTATAGAGTTCGGAGCCATTCGAAAACCTCTGTACTGTGACTCGCTAAGCCTCCGAGAATTTACACTAGATCAGAAAGTTAATTTTCTTATGCTCAAGTCTGGGAATATGCAAGTTGGACGGGTGAAATCTAATGTTAAGCAGATCGTCTGGAGGCACTGATTCCATTCCCAGTTGATGTTTGTGAGTTGAACAAGCAGATGAAACCTTAATCACAACTTCATCAGTCAAAAATTCTGTGTTAAAAGACACCCTGTCGCGTTGCCAAGTTTCATAAAACTCCACAGTATTAATCAACAGGTTGCCTTTTTATACACTTGATACACAGCCGTTGAGTTAAACCCATATCAATTATTGTTGTATCCGAACCATTGTTTAACAATCAATACGTATCTTCGAAGGTCATGGGGCAATGAACCCTGACAGGGACAATGCTCAGTTAAACACAGTCATTAATTGGATAACCATTAATGCAGTTTAATTTACTCAAACTCTCGTTGGAAGACTGCAGTAGCGATGGGTGACTTCGGCTTTTTATTGCTTGGCTTCTGTGACAGTCTTCTTTGACAATCTCTACTAAAGTGTCAGGCCTTCAAACAAGTAAATCATAGTCGCACTACTTTTACAAAGACTGATTTCTCTCCAAGCTCAACTTAGAAAATTTACTATACTTCTCCAAGTAATGTCTACCTTTACAAACGAGAACCCATTTTATTCCAAATAAGGTTCATGAGTTCTTGTTACAAACGTTCTTCTACGAAATGACGTTACATCAAAAAATCTACCTAATCACTGATTCAAATTTTGTTTTAATTAACATTGAGATATCCGAAAATTGCGGATCATAACCTTCCTTATCTGTAGATGCACTTAATTTAATTCACTTCTTTTGTATTCTGGTCGGTAGACGTTTAGCTACCATTTCGATTACTGACATCGACTCAAGCTCGTGGGACATATTTAACGACATTAAAGTGTTTCTATAGACTAAAAAGTCAACTAGGAAAGAAACAATCTATTCCAGTCGTTCTGTACCAGACGATCAATACCACTTACGAGTTCGAACGCTTTACTGGCCATTACAAATGACTTTTCGAATCTTTGTTTGGAGATTCGCCTGGTTTCCTAATACCCAGCTGAAGGTAAAGACTTACAGCACTGGATGGCACTTGCTGCCACTCCCGTGCATTGTCGAATGAGTTACATCGACTTTACCTCATCACCAACACTAGCCTCTGATAACATGACATCTAGCTCCTTTATAAAAGGGAGGTATTTTGCAGGGTTGCCACCAAAACATTTAGGGATATATTTACGTAATTTAAATAATAACCTATCTCTACATAATGCAGGAGTCTATGACGTATCAACATCAGACTTACTAAGCACATCACAACATGCGCTAACATCAAATATATTAGCATTTTTACAAATCGCCGAACGAGTGGGCATTACAGATTCGAACCAGTCAACGTTATCCAACCGAATTATAGACAACATATTCTACAAAGTTAGCGAAGTAAACCAAATGAACTAGGTTCATCGAATGTCTATACGTAATTGTACAAAATACTTAATCACTAAAGGAGATCTCCAGAATCTGTCAAAGTTTACAATACCCTTATCCATTAACTGGATACTCTGGTTACAATACTATGTTACCACCAGCCATCACGTGATTGTGCACGATCTAATTATTCATGTTATATCAGGATAAAAACGCCTACTGTTATACGCGAACTAACTGCAACTCTAATCTGAAAATTTGTCTACGCCAACTGATAATCGCAACCGTGACCAACAACTAGACAACTGATTACTCACCCCAAGTCAAAATCAGCAAGACACGAGTGTAGCACTAGGAGGATTCAATTCTATTATATTTCAACTCTGTATATTTAGTTACAAAAGCGACCTTGTAGCAATTAGAGTAATTAGCACATTAAAAAGACACTATAACTAATCACAACTAGCAAGGTCAGAGCGGGGGAAATGAAGAGCAGTACCGCTTACCGTTTACTTTACAATTAATAAAAAATAGAAAAAATGAGAATAATTACATGAAAAGTAACTAGTTCTTTCGGTGAAACTAAACATTGTGGACGAACTATTAATGACCATGAAACACCTTTTAACCAATGAGAATGCAGTTGTAGATAAAATCATTATTTAGTATGAAAAACGGTAAAATTTTTAAAAAAATTACACAGAATACATTGTTTTTATATGATTTACGAATTTTCGAATGTTGGAAACGGGCTCTTTGAGTTTAAATTCATAATATGAGCGATAAAGAAATCCATCCATATGACTCCATATCATATTGTTTCTAGAGCCTTTACAAGGTCTAAAAAACTCCTTTAAGCTTGACCAGAATCCTTCGATGATTGTGTATGAACGCCTGTATTCGAATCAACAAAATGTCTGTTGTGAACTACAACATGGTGGATATATCTAAGTCTACGAAGAGACCAATGAGCTCTCCAGTCGTCAGTTTAGATTGATGATCCTGATAGAACATACAACTGGGTTATCGGTACTAGAGTCCTCGCGGTTTGATCTGGGACATAATGGAAATATCCCTTTCCTAATGTTTGGTCGTAAATACTAAGAATCTATCAGAAAGATTAAAGTAATTAGTACTTACCCATTCATTTTTTACAGATCTTCCTCTATAATATTTTATCTTTCTAATAGCTGTTTCGTCTATTTCCACAACTTTTCCAACGCCTCCTAACGACGGACTTAAACGTAAGAGCATTTCTGTGAATATGGCCCTACAGTGCTGATACTATTGAACTGATGATACAGTACAGACCAAGCTACTGATAACGTTGAAGATTAACGACGTTAAGTATAGAGCTCTCCGGTTCTCGAGCTACGCACGAATTCGCGATTGGAGAGCCAATAACACAATTTATTGGTGCGAAACGTTGTACCATATTTAACAATAAACAAAATTTAACACACAAACCTCAACAGTTTCCATCCCTTTACAGCCAAAAGGATTCAAGCAATTGTACAATTAATCTACATTACAAGAAATAAATAGTGAAGGGACAGTAAATTAGTTACTTGTCCAAAGAAAGTGTTCCTAACAAATAAAGGAACTAAACGTCTGAAATCAACCAGCTGAGCCAATTCACTCAGACAGACAAGAAATATTAAGCTAATATGGCTTACAACAAAACCTTGAACCCCAACAAAACAAAGCTGAAGGTCAACGGGATGTAATATATGCTACCAAAAGGACATGCAAGAACCTAACTGTGGGTAAAACTCCATAACTGTTATAATAAAATAGGGAGCAAATAGAAAAAAATAGGAACTGTTACAGAGACAGAGCACGACAAAGGGACGAATTTAAGTTAAGGAACTGCTCAACACAAAAGAAACAAGGAGGGATTTTCATACAAGCAAAAATAGATTTCACAGATACTTCGATAACGTTTGTAAGGGATCCTGCCAAAGTAACAGGCAACTGCAAAACCCGCAAAACGACTAACAAGCATGTTTGCCAAAGTGTTAGTCTAGATTGGCTAAAGAAACTGCCCGTTCTTACTGATTTCTTATGCCTGCAGCCATTACAGTGAAAGGTGACTCCATCTCGCGTATCTGAAGTTGATGTTTGAGCCATAATAAGTCCACAATCACAAATCAAATCTGTACGAAGTAATCCGACAGCTTATAGTTTGGTAATAGTAACATCCACATGAAAATTCTAATCTAACGATCCAACGTTAGCATTTTAAACCATACAAAGTAAACGACCTTGAAGAATTACCTTGATTCTCATTGGCTCTATCAAGTTCGCCGTCAAGGTTTAGTTTCACCGTTCCTTCTTTTTTTAGCAGTTCAGAACCGTTACAACTTGATTATCCACGGAACCCTAGTGCCAGTAGAAATAAGTTAATCGACGTAATACACTTTTATGTGTACAACAATCACAATTATCAGCAACTTGCTGGATAGCAACAAAGTCTACTGAAATAAAATTATCGATAAGTTACAAAGTACTGGTAATGGTACTTCTCCCAGATCTATTACACTGAACGGCCAATAACACCCGATATGGTTGCTGCAACGAATGGAAATGATTCTTAAAACGTATGTCGTCTGTTAAAAAACGCTTGCTGAAAGTTGGGGATTATACTATTCAACCAGTACCCTAGGTAGGAATGACTTGGGGTTAACTTCTCAGTGTAAGGTTCTCGAAAAATTTAAACATGGATCAAACACCGGACACCAATATAGTTAGTGTATGCAAAACAACACTATAAATTTTGGCTTAAAAATGTTAGTGAAGCTGTTATAATGCTTAGGTCAAATGCCAGCTCAGGGATCGATAATATTCTTTTATTTTATGTAGGCTTGCTGGATCTGCAGTGCTTAATTTTCTATTTAAAATGTTTATTCTCTTACTAGAAATAGAAACTTACGCTGAAACCTTGGAAGACCCCTTACATTTTCACTAAACACAAAACAGAAGCAAGGAATATGATCCAACACTATCAGTTGATTGGTATTGCACTAGTGATCAAGCGTGTAATGGTGGTTGTCAATGAACACGTGTGACTACCTAATAAATGAAGGCATGAGCACTGCTTTACACGATGATTTTCGCAAAAGAAGGTCATGTGATACATGTTGAGGTTACTGGAAAATGCGACGGAACAAAGGTAGTTATAGTACCTTGCTGTGATGTCAAATAGCATTCAACAAGTTATTACACAAATCGTTAATTCTAAAGCTGAAGTCCATCGGATTGACTAACTGTCAAATTGGCTTAACCAAATTGTTATGACTGAGCCGACAGTGATGCCTCTGGACACTATACAAGTCCTACTCTAAGCCCATGGTGAATCTTGAACGGGAGCTGACTGTAGTCGTATTATTCCCAATCAGCCAGTGGGAATAAAAGACAACATTACGATTCAATTCATAATTTTACCACTGACAACTGAATCATACAAAGTCTCTAGACAATATTGATTTCCAGCAGCAGCAAACGCAACGCTCAGTCAACTCTACAACCAATATGGAACAATATTGCGATTCGGCCCGGCTAAACAACGTTCAATCGTACCAACGTCCCATCTTTCTTGACAATATCCCTCCCTTAACGTGGTTCAAGTCACTTCTTACAAGCTGATATCAAATAACGAAAGTGGATAGCTGTTAAATCATATTACGTGAAACATTGGGAATCTTAATCCGCATCCATAATGCAATCTCCTGATATGGTTACCTAAACCCTCTCTTCCATTCTTCTCTTGTCTTATTCGTACTGAACTCCAAGTTAATAATAATCTAAAACAACATTTATTACTCCTACTTACATTTGCAATTAGGCTTTATTATCTCCAAATTTCCTCCATAAGAGTGAGTTCTGTTGATCAAAGACCCTGACTAACCTCCGATACTTCTGCTTGGGCATCTGCTGACTCAACACAAATATAAACATAATCCGTCTTGCAGTAACCTCTTCAATTTACCCATTCGCTGATAAATTACACTTGTTATGACGCTGGATATTTACGCTCAAAAGCAAAGAGTCTATTCACTGTTGTAATACAATACTCTAATCTATTATCTGGGATAATTTTCCGCACCCTCATTCAGCTGTCCAACAATTATAGCTACAAAGTCATATCTCGTACCATGCGCCACATATAACGATTTTTAAACAATTACTATTGTTGCAATGACAACTTCTTGTGAATGAAGTCTACATATTATATGCTTTACTTATTTCTATTCAATTCGTCATATTATTTGTAGACTTTTCTAAGTATTTTGCTATTTATTATTGTCATGACGATGCCTTTTTAAATGTTTTCTACTAAACCTTAACATCTTACATTGAAGCACAACATCACTTAAAAATTTCAGTTATCAATATAAAACAGAATATGGTATTTATTAAGAAATTTAAACTAATTATGAAATTCGGACAACAATTTATGAATATTTATCTCTGAAAACCGAAGCTCGTATGAGTAAAAATGTCTTGAGATATCCTGCACTTATCATATGAATTTGATTGAGCATCCAAAGAGAGATGAGGCGTAAATCACAATATTTAGAAATCTATTAGACACTAATAAAATCCCTACTAAGTACTTTTCAATTTTCACTTACGATTTATTTTTTATTATAAACAAATTATTAAAGTGAAAGTAGCTACACATTACACTCTTATACAGGTATTATTCGTTTGATTCAAGGATTCATTCTGGAACTCTAAACTAAAGTGATCATTAATATGTGTCAGCATTAGATTGGTAAAGATATTCGTTTTGAATGATGACATGCATTAAGTGAAATAACGAAAAAAAAACATCAAAAGAAGCGGTCGATAACCGCACAAATATGACGAACCAGTGAGGGGATCTCAAATAAGAAGGTAGATCATTTTGTAATTTATGCATATCAAACTGCATTTCCATAGTACAGTATACTTAAATTACAAGATATAAATCCTGAACATAACAAATCAACTCAACATATCAAAAAGTCTTCAGCTTATTGTTTTTGAAGTTAGAGCCATTACAGTCATTACATTGAAATATTGTTATACATTTATGTCAACTGATAAAATTTGTCGACTATTTATTGAATCTGGAGAAAGTATTAAAATTCCATCACTAATAAAGTCAGTACAGTTTACTGTAAACGTAACGTTTAAGTATATTTTGAACAGACAAAAATACAGCAGTTAGAACTCAAACAAAACTTATATGTTTGTAAGATTGCTAGAACATATTATTTGATAGACATAAATTTTCTCACTGTTTGAATTTACGTAGAACAGGTACCGTGTAATCATTTTGTGTTACAAGCATATCGGCGTATAATTTAGGGCAAGTGCATTTAATTGTATCGAGAATACTTTTGTCTTCATTAAAAGATTTCTGAAATAAATACAAGACAATTCATTGAATTATGCATTAAACTATCTACAGATTAATAATGTTCATTTTCTAATAGAAGCATTTAAATATTTAACCACAATAACATTGAAGTAGATACAAATTCCTAAACATTTTCATGGTGAAAAGTGAAGGTAATAGATTACTGACTGTACTACATATTCTGATAAACAAACTGTCGTAGTAAAAGTGATTGACAATATCTCATAATGAAAAATCTTTTGTGATTATGGCGCGAATTGTATTACTGTGAAAGTTTGCATCTATCACAGAATGTAATATAATTTTGTTTGATTAGAGGCAATGTTTTAATGATTAGTTTACTACTTTAACCCATAATTAGAGGAAAGCAGTCAATGAATAGTGTAGATGAGAAATGAAATATTCGGGTTGGAAAATACGATAAGAACTCTAAAAGAGGTAAAAATGTATTAGGTAATACTACAAATATGTGATCCAATTATTCATTTTATTTATTCAATAGGTTGACTATAATATACAATATCAAAATAAGGATAAGTTTTCACTAAGAGAGAGTCTAGGTATATAGTGAGATAATATTACTGTAAGACCAGTGATTTAGTAAATCTAAAAAAGGAAACATATTGGAAATGTGGGAGGACTAATCTCAATTAAACAAAGGCAAAGGTATTATTCATCTGATTTATTCCTAAATTTGTTAGGGGAATTTTGTATAAGCATACAAAATGATGACTCTATACCATCTAGCTTAGTAACAACGAAACCAACATCATTTATCCCATTCTTAATAAAGATATTCCAAAAAATTCATGGTTAGGCATTTTTTTAGAGAAAAAACCATTATGATGAGGGTCTTACTCGTTTACAGTCATGTAATTTACGACAATGTCCATAATATTTTCTGCATACAGAGACAGGGCAGATAAAAGTTGACAAATAATGTTCGACAATAGATGACAAAATCACAGATATAACAGCAGTAACTATGGTCAAAACAAAATAAGCAACAATTAGTGGACGTAATTCTACAGAGGACCATCGTAGCGAGTAGAATGCAAACACATTGATAGATGCCATACAGATTCCAGTTAAACTAAATTGAGTTGATTGGATAAACCATTTCATGTGATAAATATATTGGTAATTCCTTGTGTCACTACAGATAAAATAAGAAAAAAGTGGATAATAGGAGCAAGTATACTTCAACATTACATAGAAAGTAATCTAACGTCCGAGTAATCTAAGATATAATTGTAAATGAAAGATTAAAGAACGAAATGCAATCATTAAATTACGTGACTCGATATTGCAATATAGTGGATACAGAAATAACTGAAAATAATACTAGGAACACATCTGTTAAATTTTTGTGATTAGTGTGATGGAAAAACACGTCATGTCTATAATCTTCCGGAGAATAAAATATTCGATAGGTAGTAGCTAATTTTCTGCTGGATAGCCCTCCGCGATAATCAGAGTATATCTATAACTAAAATCACAATATATTGTACTATAGTGTTCAATAATGACTTTGTTAAGCTCTAGATATACAACTAGGAGCTAACACCATTGTTCCACAAGTAAATGTTGAATAATAATTAGCAACAGAATGATGCGAAATAAAGATAACCAGTACTCAAACTCATTAATAAGGCTAATGTATAATGATTAGAAGCATGGATGTCACTAGTCAATAGGGTAGAGAACTAGATTTAGATTAAGAATAAATAAGCAAGACAAAAGGAATCGACTGTATCCAAAAGTAGGTTGCTTTGGATTAAAATACTAACTAATCCATAGTTATGAAAACAGATACTATTCGTACGAGTAAGACAATGTCAGTTCAAAGGATTTATATGTTACTCTAAGCCCTCGACTAAACAATTTCACTTGTAATAAAAAAGGATTTAAATCTTTTTCGACACATTAGTTAGACATAAATTATAATGATAGGAGGTAACAGAAAGTGCGTATAGTTCGAGAAAATTCCCTATAAAATTGATGTCGATCAAATACAAATCTGAGAATCAACAGTGACACTTTAAACTGTAATAGAGAGTAAATAAATTAATTGACATATACATTTATTGACAGTGAAGTTAATAAATTATAATAATTACTTTGATAACCTAAATATCACTTAAACATTCTTTCAGTAGCCCGATTATTCGAATAGCTAACAATAAACATTTTGTCTTTTTTTTTATACAAATGCTGTTTATCAACTAATATTCAATGTTTTAACTCAGCTTTTTTCAGCACCTGATCTATTTTTAATAATGCAGAACGGTCACTGAACTTAAGTGAAACAAAATTATAATGGATTGTATGGTTCAGATTGTGAAACTAGATGGTCTGAATTCGAGTCCCATCGCATGAAACATCAACTCAATCTTCTTTACCTCCGACTACAACATATTGGTGTGAAGCATTTGGTGTTAGTCGTAAAATGCAATCAAAAACGTCCTACCCAGTTATCGATACCAGACAATATAACAATATTTACAAACACAAGTACGTCTGAAACCATGCAGTTCATTATGGAAAGTCTACTTAGCTAGTACCTGCATAATTGATAATTCAACGGGATATTATCTAATATTAACATTGAGATTAACAATTATATTATGAATACCATTAACGTTGGTTTAGTGAACTTATTTTCTAAAGAAAAAATATTACCTACACACTGATACAAAAACGTTACAAGCGCTATCAGACAATGTAAACCACATGCAACATATGAAATTTAAGCTACACAATAAGGTTTAATTGCGCTAACAATCGAATTCACAAAGCATGTTTCGTCTTATTTGAGACTCATAAGCTATATGAGTTTCAATTTCAGTAAAACTAGAACCTTCAGTTGAAAATCCTAACGTAGTATTCACTTAACCATTGAGTCCCAAATAGTACTAAATGCGCGTCATGAATTTCAATACTAACCAAAAATCCACCTTTACTAAAATCTATGACTAAAAGCAGTAACGAAGCTATTTGCATAGGATTCACATATGCTAAATCAAATGTGGTACTTAAGATCACAAACGGGAAAACCGGAACTCTTACAAATATATGCCAGTTATACAGCTTTACTTAACAAAAAAAACAAACAAACAAACGAACCAAAAAACTTAAATAAATGAATAACCCATCGCAAAACTAACGTTTCACTCCATCCACGTATATCTGATTGTAATGGACTATAAATCCAGACAAGCATATATTTGTCGATAAGAAACTTAAACAGAAAGTAAATCAAACCGAAGAAATAGATGATTGGACATATTGGTGTGTAAGCAATAATAATTGTATGAACAACGGATAGAAATGCGTAGTTTTCTCCAAATGCGAATGCTTCAGGACGAGGCTAATCATTAAGTAAAAGAAAGACAGAAAAATAACGATGTGTTATAAACGAAATTACCTAAGAACTACAGACTAAGAGTTCATGGGACACTGATATTCAATGCTGAAATTTATGACAAAACACTCAAACATTAACTGTATAGGTATAGGTTTTGTCAGAATATACTGCGCACCGGTTAGCTCAGTGCTGTCCTATAGATGTGAATCATCATTTTTTAAATTAGAAAGCATATGTGGACTGTGGGACGACAGAGTGAAGAATGATAAGGATAGGATAAGGAACTAGACGAAAATGGATGACGAGTGTAAATCTCCACCAAGTGAGGAGGTAACGATAAATATTACGTATGCCCAACCCCCTCGTCTCTTGTTGTACAATGTTAGGTGCTGCAGAGGTAAGCTGGAAAAAAATTAGAAGTGGTCAAATCGAGATGTCGACCTGTTCGTTAATTTATTGGCTGTTCGATCGAGCAACGTTGGTAGGTGCAAATTACCTGATTACCTTCCATGAGATAACCATGATCAGCAGTAGGCATTGAATAATATGACTCAAAATCGATCACAGTAGCGCAGGTGCATTTATTCCTTATCTTCGTGGAGACCCTCAGTACGGCTATTACCTCACAACTTTCATTCCATATTCTTGAACCATATTCTTAGTGTTTAATCTTTTTCACTATCGTTACTACTACAGAAATTTCGACACCTGCCGCGCATTATGTTGATTTTTATCTCATATTAGTGATCTGATGACACGCTCTACGTTGATTGTGACTGATGTATTTTAATCTTGGTCTATTCAACTCACTCGGAGAAATTAGGTGTTTAACAAGGAGAATTAGAGATTGTAATCAATGTGATGAAGGACACATAATCCGTAAGAAACACTAAATAAATCTAGAAAGCGACTAAACACAATAATATACATGAAACAGTTTTCAATAAATCGCAACGACCCAATAGCAATAGAGTTAACTAAAATCACATGATAAACTCATATGACCACGTAGTGGGTCAATACAAAGAAAAGAAGCCGAACTACTTAATAGAGTGAAAAAAGCAGGTGGATTAATAAGTGGTACATAAAATTGTTGAGTAGAAATTATTCTTTCACAACAATATCACGCTATTCAAATTTTAGGGTTAAATATCAATAATTGCTACCAACCACGTACAACGTAGAATCAGGCCCATACGTGCGTTGATCCAAGTTGTTAAACTTAATTAGCACAACAAGATCATATTAACAAAAATATTACCACGGTAATAGAGAATGAAAAGGTATGTATGAAAGAATAACTTAAGATCTAGAAGATAAAGAGTGAATGTACCTGCGCTAATCTGACCATTTATAAGCCATGTCGCCCAGTGCCACCAGCTACTGATCACGAATTATCAAGTGGACCCCAATCATGTAGTTTCAACCTGGAATACAGCTCAGACCACCGGTTAATGACTTTATGGACTGACTCCATGTTTTAGCTCTCTTACTCTTAGTTTTTTTTAAATTCTATTTCATCCTAACCTCGCATTAGCGAACATCATGTGGCGAGATAGGCGGTGGTTGAGCATACATAAAACATGTTTAAACCATTTCAGTCGACGAGTATTTACAATCACATTGACTGATTTAAAAAATATTCTATAGTTATAGATATAGATATAGTTATAGATGTTATTTGTTTCCAGTCAAAGTGATCAGTTATTGTTCAAAGACTTCGGACAAACATATCTGAGACGTCATATACATTATCTTGTCAGTTATATTCTATTTATTCTACTTGTGGTGCATTTGATTTCCCCTACAGACAGCTTTGTGTTAATACGACTTCATTGTATTGATAACAGACCCTCAACTAAACAGTAGGGTTGTCTGAAGTTAGGTAGATTAATAGAGCTGAAGTAATAGGATTATGCTCGTATGTATATCCGAAATGCTTATCAAGTGATCACAGCATTTATTCTCATCATAACAACTTTTTTGAAAAAATGTGAATTCGATTGAATTCACTTTACTAATAGTGATATTCGTATGGTAATTGTCAAGAAAAAAAGTATGTTGAGAAGGGTACTGAAAATTTATGTTATGTAAAAAAAAAATCAACTAGGTGTTATAGAGATTGTTTAATGTTGATTTGGTATCGTGATTTGGTCTGAATCGGACAACCAGGAAACACTGTACAACTGTTTCGTCCTAATATGGGACTCTTCAGAAGTTTTCGTCCACGACCCTACCATTGATCGAACACAAAAGTCTCTGGCTCCGCGGTGAACGCTTTGCCATCAGACCACTGAGTCGGCTCCCAAAAGCCAATATTTTTAACTCAATAGATTTGTAATCTGTTTGCGCCACTCCATCCATTGTGATTGGTGAGCAAATGATACACTCGATACAGTTGAACCCAACTGGCTAAATGTATAACAACTTACATATTATATCATTATATTTTACGGAGATGGACTGATTGATAATAGTTAGAACGCCATTGAAAGCCATGAATCACTGGATAAATGATTCGCCTTAGTATAAGGCTCCAAAGTAATCCGTTTCCGAAGAAAATTCACATACTAGGATGCAACAGCTGTACAATGATTCTTGGTTTTCAAATGGTATTCTGTTGTCAGACCAAGATGAATTTTATATATATATATATATATATATATATATATATATATATATATATATATATATAGAGAGAGAGAGAGAGAGAGAAAGACTAGGTAAATATAAGTTCTATGAAAAAGAGCGGTGAAAATCACTCAATTACTTCAGAGAAAACCTTCCTTTCTGCCACAGTGTGAGTATAAAAGCACCGTCTTATCAAATTTTGAAAAATATGACCCAAACGTAGAAGCTGTAAACCTGTTCCAAGAAGTCCACATGTTACCACATAATTGATAAATAACGCACCACTGTCTGGTAAAAATATACACTCCACTTGAAATGGTACGTAATAGGTAAACGGGTTTGAAGAATTTACTCCAGTGGTTGCAATTTGACGAATTAGAGCTGGAAAACTAATTCAAAACAATGAAATGTTAACTAACCGTATTTAGCATAGAATGCAATGCTGAATTACCTAGTTTTATCATTCCAAAAGTGCTTATGGGAAGTGAGTGAAACCAACACATTCAAATATGTTAATCGAATACAAAGACAATATTATCATATGTAATCCCTCGATGATAGACACTCATGACTGACATTTGATCAGCAAGGAGAGTATACAATTCGTAGCTTCAAGCCATTCATGACTTCGAGAAATTGATATTGGACTTTGTCTATATTCATTATTTAAGAGAATTTTAGATAGCTGTGTTGTATGGGCATTCAAAAAGTAGTAGAATATTCACAGAACAGGCATCCAAGTAGAACATTTCATTACATGATATCTGTTTAGTCATCAAAACTAAAAGTTGAACTTCAATTATTAGAAACCTTGCTCCCAAGTTAAAGATGTCAAATAATTTCAGACAATCGATTGCTAATGTCACTGAAGAATTTATAACATTTTTGCAAACATTATGAAAATAACACTGAGATCCAGAATGCGCATAATGCAATTGAGTATTGTCGCGAAATAAACGAAGTAATTTGTAATAATAGCTTCAGCGATCTTAACTAACTTCACTTATACCAGTAACTCAGTGATATGCCGTAGGCTAGGAATATTACAGTTTTGAAAGTCTAAAAGTCAAACAGTAAGTGAGAAATCACAAGAAAAGAGTGCGATTTACGAAAATGGACTATGTCCTTAATCAAGGTCATATCAATTACGTTGTAATTTAGGTTAGTGTGAATAAATGTGTAATACCTAAAATTTGTGTACATTAGAATACAACACACTTAATTAAATCTTTTTACTCGTTTCCAGTTTCCTCTTCTTTGTAGTGATCAGATCAACCATAAGGAGCATATATTGTAGTTGTATCGAAATGATATTAATAAAAATTTCATATTAAATCAACTCTTAAGGAGAATATTGGGAAAGGAGCGAGCTCAGTTTATAAAAGAATGTCGCGAATATATATATATATATATATATATATATATATATATCGTGAATTAAGAAGGAACATGCAATTGAATCGTTTAAAAATGTAGGTAATTATGTACTTAATGCATTCGAAGTTTATGTAATTATAAATATAAACGGAAAAATGAGAAAGTGCTAGTAAATAACCAGACGAAGTTGCGATATCTAATCATTTGCTCAAAAGTATTAAGTGTTATTTATCGTTTAAAATATAGGACATCCCTAAGTTATAATATTTGATAATAAGGGGTTTTCGAGTTTGGAACCACTAAGTGGACAGTGTTGTGGTCGGACGGAGGTAAACTTTATAAATCAATCGATAAGATTGTGAACTGTGATGATTAGATCGGATATTAAGTGTAGCCAACCTGTTTACGATTACTTAGATGCTATTCCAGTGGTGAATGCTGTGGTGTTTGACACAAAACGGACTGAGTTCGAATCCCTACTGTGAACATCATCATTAGGATGCAGGTATATCAAACAGGACGAAACGCACTTCCTGAATTCCACTTGCTAGTCACAATCCAACTTAAATTATACAAAATAGCATTAAAAAGTATGATATTCATTCTAATGTACACATTTCGACTTACCCTGTTATTCCAAGAGAAGGTAATAATAAAACTGTAACAAATAAAAACCAATAAGCATTTCGGTAGATAACACTTTCCAAACCTCCACGTGTTTTATGCCTTGTCCAGTATTCGCTAATAATTACTAAACGTGTTAGAAGTACTGATGCACCGGCTAAAATTGCAGCTGGAATCCATTTAAAAAGAAATGGACGCTAGAAAAAAAACGTGTTACTAAAATTTACAGTGTCAGTTACTCAACAGAACAAACAAATAAAACATAGTTTCAAACAGGTTTTTTAGGTGCAGTTAAATCTCATCGCGGCAAAACTAGTTTAGAATAATGGAACTCTACATGAATAAACAAGGTTCCATGAAAATTGACATTAACTGACTAAATTCATTTATTAAATACAGATACATGTACTCAATTTTAGCCACTTTGTATGAGGTCTAGTGGAAGTACTACCCGGCTGTCTAACCTCAAATAAGTGGGAATGAATTGAAACTTAGTGAGTAGAAATCGAACGGTTAAAACACTAATCTATTGGTCTAGGAAAATTTACAAGATACCAATAAAAATTGGACACTTATTTCTTCGACAGTTAAGGATTTTCAAGTGTCGACTTTCAGTTCTTTCAATAAACAAACGCCCAATAATTTTAAATCATGAAGACAGAATATCACCACTAAATTATAAAATAAAATGACTGAACCTAAAAATTAGTAATATGTAGATTAAAATCTGATAATTTAATGGAAAGGAGAATTGTGAAACCGAAACGCAATGGATTCGATAAATAACAAAGCCAAAAGAGGATACTAATCAAATTCTTTAAAAAGGATTTTATTTTTTGATCAAATCTACTTTCAAACGATCTAAGGTAAAGCGTAATGTGGAGAGTTTTAGTAATCCTCTAATTTTTCACTTTACACCAATGAAGGCATACTCGTAATTACTCAGCACTCTATATATGAAGTGTACGAGTGATTCAAACATGCGTTTTAATTCATTCCTAAATAATCAATGTCAATAAATGTTTGCAGAAGTACGCCACGTAAATTAAACAGAAATGTTTTTTTTTGCTTTCATTTTCAGACTTTTCTTCACGATTCCATTGAATGTATCGAAGTGCAGTCATTAATGAGAAGAAAAAATAAAAATAACTTAAAAGTTTGTGATATTTGTCAGTTATTATAATATAAACTATTTATTATTCACAAACCAACAATCGATAAATAATTTGGCTTTGGATTTTTCAAACAAGCTTCTGGGTCACCATTTGGTAAAACAAAATGAATTAAAGTCAAGTTAAGGTGCTTTTATGGATATAAAATTTAATTTAATGTTTGTAACCGGCACAATGTGACCACCCTTGGGTATAATTTCAAGGCGAAAAGCACCGGGAAGCTGTCTCGTCTTAGTACATGAAACTTCAACAAATAACATCTATAACCATCAGGCATTGAGACAAGAACCCTCAGATCTGCAGTAAACGCATAACCACAGACATTAATAGAAAGCCATCTTGTGGTAGAATCCCAAGACCAATCCATTGAATGATCATCATACCATATTATAAATTAATAAAAGTGAGGATTCTATCATTGGATGCCAACTCAGTGGTGCTGATCGATAAGCTTTCACCATGAGACCTGAAATCCTGGGTTCGATTCCGAGTAGCGTTGTGAATACATACTGATGAGCAGTCTTTTACCAGGGAGAAAACAGCTGTTTAGCGTTCTCTAGTTTCTTAAGGCATACAATCAAAACCAATCTGTGATGAATACAGACAACAAGACGAATTGAAGCATTTTGCTTGATATATTATATTTGGAATATATTTAGAATACTCACTGAAATTCTGCCTAGCCAATCCATCAATCCAAAGGAATTCACAATAGTAAGTATGTAGACAGGTGATGTTAATAGGAACGCCAATAAAACAACAGCTAGACGAATCGCAATTACACGTAACCACCATTTATATCCCTGATATGTTGTGGAAGTTATATTGAGCCTATGAAGAGGTTAAGTAACGTTGCAGGCACCAGTTAATAGATTTCATAAAAGGCAATTTGATGTAAAAGTCATTTCAAATCATGACATATTACTGATAAAAGTTAGGCTAGTTGTAATTAGGTAAAACAGTTATTCAAATCTGAAAATCATATCCCATGATCCTACCTTAATAGTGAATATTTTAGACTCTGATTGGATATGCAAATTAAATAAAAGCATTTTCTTCTGAACTAGTTTGCCACTCTTCAATAACCAGTATCCCTAAATTTAAAATATAGACATGGTATGACAAATTGCAAGCTACAATATCAACATAAAGTTTACGTTGTGAGTACTCTAAAACTACAAGGAAACGAATGTCTTTTACATGAATTCGACGTATTTCTCTACTGGATTATTAATAAAACAATTTAAAATGCATGCCTTTAGGAACAATGACCAAGTAGTATTAATTGATGTTTTTTTGTATTAGTTAACTGCAGTTCAGTAATTAACGTAGTTTGAAATCTAAAGATTCCAATTGATATACATAGTGCTAAGCCTGGATTCACGTTGCTTATCAAAACGAAGGATACAGGACATCAATTTATTACAAGTGTACATTATGAGTTTCTAACGTTATATCAGGTTATTAAAATATGCAGTGAGTTGAACTACTAAGACCATAATTGCCTATCTATTTCTAACAAACATAAAATGCATTAATGAAAATTACTCTTTGACTTTCGGATATCGATCGCAAACTGGACAAATTAGTACAAACAACAAATTCATAATTTCACTGAAAAGTTTTCAGCAGACTTTCATCAGCATTATCATCTCTAAACTTAGTTACGACTATCACATTTATTTGAGCGTTGCGGACGAATAACTGCTGTCTACTTCTTCACTGACTTATAAACTGTCGTTTACGAATTGCCTACTTAAAGATACCGTAATATTCAAAGTAATATCATGGTGCACAAAGCTTATAGCTAAAGCAACGATAAAACCCTTCATTCGGAAACATACATATATATTGATGAAAAGGAGAAATGTAAAACAAATATTTCGTTCATACCATAGCAAGTCTGATGGAGGTGGAGCTAAATGTATATGGTTGAAAAGATGAGAGTTCTTTGGTTTTCCTAACAGAACACGAATTACTCCAGGGACGATGGTGTTTACAATAACTTCGTATATGTATGGTATTATCGACACGGAATATGCGTAGCGGACAGATTGTATATGATGATAAAAGTCTAGAAGGATAGGAAACGCGATTATAAAACAGTATTAATTTAGGTATATTAACCCGTTATAGTGATTAACTATATTTAAAAACCTTTCATAAACAAGTAATATTTTCTCATTTAGTTTTCCTAACATTTTATGAATTTTGAAATATAAATACTAAAATAATGATTAAAAAGGTACAATAAAACCGTATTCAAAACATCTACAGAAAATGTTTTCTTATTGTTTATTTGAAAAGGATGCCATCAAATGACCGTTTAGTTATGTAACGTAATCTTTACATATCGCTAATAGTCCATATGAGTAACAAAGTTAAGCACTACACAGAAACACACAATTGATAAAGTTAATATTACTAACCGGAGAGCTTGTTCAGAATTTTCCAAACCGATAAATACAATGCCAGTATGTGGTATATTGAGTAAGTCGATATGATTCTTTCCTGCATTTTCTTTGATTAAATATTCAACATTCGACAGACCAGCAGTTGTGTAAAATGTGTCGATCTGTGTTTGAAGTAAATCCAATTGTTCATTATACACTTCAATTGCATTAGCTTTTGATTTACACAAAGGCAATGCATGGTAACAAATACCAAATTTATAATAAATTGGTTGTTTACCAGTGGCTCCTAAATCCTCAACTGCAGTGCGTAAGTAAATCTCTGTTTCATTTCTAAAATGAAACCATTATTATTAAAACGATGAAGGAATATTCATATTATAATTAAAAGTGTATTCTGACTGGGCAAGTGGGATCTAAGGCGAACGTTTCATCTCCGTTTCAAGACTCGTCAGCTGACTGCATCCCTTTACATGTGTGTTGATGTTTATACGGAGACTTCGATCACAGTCCATTCGTGTAGAATTCCCCCATGGCAACCATTGAGCTACAACAATCACACATGTACAATGGGTATGTATATTACTTAGAGTGTTTATATTTCCCGGTTAATATTGATGAATTTGGTCAGTGGTGACTGTATGAAATCAGTGAACAAAGTGATATAGTTTGACACTATTGAATGGAGTTCTGATGTGAACATCAATACAAGGATGTAACAAGCAAACCCAGTTAAAAAGTCTCGAAATAAGATGAAATGTGCATTCTAGAGTTCCCTTGTCACTAATCATACAACATTAATTAAATTTGTGAATTAATGCTGCATAAAGGTGACCTGCTCAGGATGATTAAATTCAGCTCTTAACAACATTAACGGGACAATGCAAAAAATATTCAAATTAGGAATATTCATATTATTGCGACGCCATAAATAATAGGGATTTTTATTTCAAAACCGTATTTTTTCAAGTGTTTAATTCATAAGTTTTCTGTATTTCTCTTGGTTTATAAACTGTTACCTCGCCTTTTTTAGTTTTCGAGAAACTGTAATTTTCGCCGGAACCTGTTAGTCTGGTTTCTATAAATGAATCCCATAGTACATTTATCTTACGCTATACGCTATTCTGTGATTTAAAAAAACTGATATTCTGGCAAGTAAAGAGATATATTATATGGAAGGTGACCTCGCTACTTTTGCACCAGTTTGATAACTTTAGTGCAAATCTGTCAAGGTTCTGTAAGCTCAATCTAATTAGCTTCTTTGCCACTTGGCCAGAAAGGTCTTTATGTATATAAAACTGAAAGGACATTTTGAAAAATGTGAGAAAAGTAGTATCTGAATCCATTCAGATACTGATGATATAATTTTGTGTAACCGAAATATTAGCTAAACAGCTTTATTAAGGCCAGTTACAATTGTCATCGACAAGTCCCAACTTGAAAGATAAGAGATTAACAGTTAATTTATTCTAGAACAATACAGAGCCTACATTTGCTGTTTTTGATTTGAAGAGTAATTGTGGAATAAAGAATATTGAGGAATAACAGAACATTTGTAAGATAATCAGAAGTTTTGGAAGTGAATGACCATTATAAAAATCTTTGTTAGCTGAAAACAAATTACTTTAATACCAGAATCATATTGAGAAAATATTGTCAATGCTTATAAAACAATGTAAGAAACTACGAGGTTGATGACTAATAGTTCAGTTCAGAGAGTATAAATGACATTCGTCAGTCAACCAGTCAATATCTACTACTCCTCGAGGAGCACAGGCCGCCGACCAGGATTCGTCAACTAACTCTGTTCTGCGCATGACATTCATGTTCTACATAAGAACAAATTCTCCATCACATTAGGTATATTACAAATGTTACTTTCATTGATATGCACTCTATAAAATTAAGGTTTAGTAGTAATCAGCTTCCGAATGATAAGTGGAAGGCATCTGGTATGCAAGATCTGTTTTCAGTTTCAGAAACCAGATAATATTTCGAATATTAAGATAGTATTTGTAAAAAAACAAGTAAGAGTTGAGAGACGAAATAGTTTCGTACTTTAATGAATGTTCTAAATTCTTTCTGCACCATTAAGACTTAGAATAACACCTAATATAAAACTCTTATAACTTATAGAGTATGACTCACTCCGGACAGTTTTAGCTGAGTTCGTCATAAGTTGTGACGTAAAATAATGTTCTTCATACTGTTGTCTCAACTACTCGTTTTTTAAGCAGCACTTTACTTCCTTTATAAAAATACATAACAATAATATACAGTTATATCCTAGTTCTAAATAATCGAAAGTAACCAGCGAAAACAATTAAATTATATAAAGTAATACATGGAAATTATCTTCTACCGGTTCCATCCACCCTCGAAAAATGTCTGACGAACTCACTTAGCTTGTTCCAGTTCCATCAACTGTCGAGCTAAATAGACTGGTTCAATCCACTGTACCTTTACGCCTGGATGATTAATTCTACAGTAAATGAGTTTTAAAGAGGGAATATCATATGAATTACAAAAGGAATGACAGTGTACATTCTAAGTCTTTGCTTCTTAATATATAAAACCTATCTTCATTGATTGCAACATTTGTTCTACATAGTTCATAAAAAATAGGTTCAGTCATCTGCTGAGGCTGTGGGCTATTGGTGAAGTAGAGTATAATACGTACAAGACAATCGTAAAATATGATCGCGAAATCCAAAACGACACTAATCAAAACCCCATATATGTTGGCTGAGATGCATTCAGACTTACAAAAAATGTAGGATTACAGTATTGCATAGACTGGAGTTCCTGTCTCAAGTTATTATTCGTGAGGACATTTCCTGATCACCGAAAAAACTGAAACCGTCGTAGACCCTTCATGTTGATTCCCGAAGCCATTCTGATATACTGTATAATAGTTTCAATTTACAAGCTTCTATGTTATATTGAATAAATTTTTTGATTCCTGATAACATGACTTATAGTACTTTAACAAGTGAATTGCATTTCCTAGAATTTACTACGTGGTATAAAAAGAGCGCAGAATGATTTAAAAAGAAAGACTAAATAACACGGATTTTCATTAGAAATAGTTATTGGATTTATCAGATTATGATATTTACACAATGTTCATGTATACCTTTATTTAATAAATTTTAATAGGTGATATCAGACCTAATTAAGGTTTTTGGTAAAACAAGGCGAATAAACGCATGTACAACCTTATTCTAGGAAGTTTAAGTAAATCGTTTTCGCCTTTAAAAAGTTCATTTGAGACTGAAAATCGATTACACGCTTATAAGTCTTCTTAATAAAAACAACAGCGAATTTTCTGAAAAATACACTTAGTTAAGCTGGGGTTATCTTGAAATTTCTAAGTATTCATGAATTTCCAAATATATTCCCGTTCATTTAGAAGGCGAATGTTGAGTATAAAACAGTAATTTACATTAATGATTTCATTTCAACTATCTCAAATTATTTGTAAATGACTTTGATGAATATGTCAGTTTAAGAAAGGTCTATTTGTCAAATGAAAAAACATGGAAATAATGAAAGAGATTAGAATGAAAACCTTGATGAACAATACACTCTGGTTTGCAGCATCCATCTAATTAAATAAACAACAAAATAACTGAAACTATTGTAATAAAGCACACTGATTGAACATTGTATATGATTACTGAATACCTTAGCCGACTTAGGTACAAGTGAAACATGTTAGAAAAAAATGTCATTTTATAGCGTTTTTCAATATTTATAATAGAACCTATATTGAATAGAGATAAGTAGATGAACCATCATGCGAAGCGCTCTCTGACAAAGTACCTAGTAAATCTGATTTTAATTCACAATATTACACGTATGCGATTTTATACATAAGCGAGTATTCCATACAATTAAAGATAATGAAGAAAATCTGTGGATGATTTTTCAGTAATGAGATTTTAACCAGTTAAAATGAATTAAACATCAAACAATTCTAATAAAAAAATCACAAAAAATTCCATAACAGTAATTGATTTATTAAAGAAAATTACTTCAGTACAGTATTTCAGATATATTTAATTCACAATTCACGAAAGTCGTATGAAGAAGGTTGTCAAATTAAGTAAAATAATATCAAGATTGTTTTTATCACGGAGGTGAATAAACGAAAAGGATAAATTCAGAAGCTACATTTTTTGAAGTTAAGTATTCATATGATTAACGCGTATTTACACTTTCTTTTTAATTGTAAGCTTTTATTCGACTTTCAAACTATTGTTATACTTTTTGCGTTCCCAAGTTACTGTCATTTGATTTTGAACCTGTTAATTGTTTTTACTTTTACTTTAAATGATTTAGCTGACACAGACTGTAACTTATTATTCATGATGCCTAGTGATGTGCTATTTGATTTGTGCAATCTTGGGCAATTTAAATATTGACATAGTAGATTGGTTGTTTTTCCTAGTCATATTTCTTAAAGTTACAACAAGCGAACAAACATAACCAGTACATAATTCGTATTTTTGAAAAAAGAAGCACACCAATTTGAGTATAATGAAGTCTAGTTTCTGTAACTTTGAACTATCTTTTGGAATGTTATTCATGAAGTCTACGGTGATTATATTAATAAAGGTGAAAAAAATTTGTTCGATGACCTCCCTCCCCTCTTCCCCTTATTCACTATGAGCAATTATAAACGTCTATATAAATGTCAAATCGAAAATCTAATATTACCTCATTAAAATTGGTGGTTTTTCGGTTTGCTTGTCAATTTGCAACATTTTATTAGCATAGTCATTTTCATTTACGCCAATCATGAACAGCGAGGCTCGTAGTATTTTTCGGGAGATGTTTGTGGGTGTCAAGTTCAGAGCAGAAGAGTTTGTTAGACAACTTATAGTGTATGGAAGTGAAACCATCTATCATTTCACTATCCGTGACAGCTTTCGTAGAGTGAATACACTTTACATCAAATGTATATACGGGATGACAGAGAACTGACAGCGACCGACAATATCCTCGTCATCACGAAAGTTACTTCCTCGAGATGTCCAGTATCAAAAAATATAGACAACCAGTTAGATGTGGATCCTTTGTACCTGTTCGGATGGCGAAGAGATTGTGTGTAGCTATTTGAATGGTCAATCGACAATAGCCAGGATTTACTGCGTATTGTATACGAGCAAAGCCCATGGCCTTCGTCAGGTGACACAAGATCAGATAAGGAGAACTCGTCTACTTTTGATAGTATGAGCTACAGCGTTTGTCGTAATTGATTTTGTATGTGCAACTTACTAAAGTATATACTCGTACAGGATGTCTTCAGTATGCGTCACCGAGCTATTTAAGCAATCGAAAATTCCAAGTATGTTTAAATTTTAGAATTTACTTTACGTTATAGACAGTTTTGAAAACTTCGCAGTCCATATCGTCGAATTTCGAGGCGAAGCACTGACCGTAAGTTATATAAACGGAAATCTTCAGTGTTACTTTTACTCATCGCGTGGTTCGGAAGAATTTAGCACACCGTTCTTTGCAAATCGTAGATAATTGACGGAACCTACAAGTGTAATGAAGAAGGCATGCCACTTTACTAGTTACTTCCTTTGGACCCATAAATGAAAGCAATCCCAGTAGCTTTCGTGTTTGTAGGTCGACATGATCGGGAGACTTGTAGCTTTCTTCTGAGACAGCGTTATGGAATAGACATTAGTTAGATGATGAAAGAGCTACCGTAAGTAATGTACTATCTGCATACACACCATCTATTATGTTGAGTCTATATAACACATAACGTTCTTCATCGGGTACGCTGTGCGTTTTCTGTAAAATGTATCAGCTGAAACAGTTTAACGTTTTTTTTAATTAATGAACACTAAAAACACTGAGCGGCAAAAATAAGTTGACAAATTATATCAACTAACATCAATCAAACGTTCCATCTACAAAAACACCTATATGGACTCAGTAGTATTTAAGGTTTCATAGTTATCGTCCGGTACAGTATAAAAAGGTTAAGTAAACAGTTTATTCAATAGGGTCAAGTATATTTGCACAAGTGACACTATTGAATTAAATGAAAGTTTGTTAACAGAAACATTGACGTTGAATACATACCTAAAACGTTTATAAATCGTGGGAAAGGCAATAGTAATAGTATGTTGAAATCGACTATATTATAGATTCTAAGAAGCCCATCTACATCACTTTACCACTCAAGAGGCGATTCAAACATACTTAAACCAACAGGCTTAAATCATCAATAGAACATACTATTCAGCTGTCATTCTGATCGAAAAGTCCAGGGTTATGATTATTAAATAAACGCAGATAATATTTCAACGAAGTACGCCACACCCCACTGCGTTCATCAATCAGATTGCATGTTAGAACACATACATAGAGAGGTACTAATCGTGGTTTGTGTGTAGGTGTAGCTAAACACATACCTAATTGGCTTCAGAAACAAATGACCTTCAATGACAGAATGGGAGCACAGAATTATTGACCATCATCATCTACTGTTACACATTTAGCTGAGATAGGCTAGATATATTGGTACTAAATCAGGCAGCGTTGTGTTGTACAAGAGTTGTTTAGGGGATATACTAAGGTATATTAAAGCTTTAGCTGCACTAAATTTTCACCTGACTCTCGTGTGTTCAGAAATAATTTGTAATTACACAAACCATACGCCAGTAATATTGATATCGTATTCAGAGTAGAGTTTGGTTCACGATGTTTTTCAAGCTACCTTTGTTTTCTTTATCAGATTTCATTTAGTGTTGCAAAGGTACAAAACGAAGAAAATGTGTATATTGCCCTGTCCATATACTTTTCCAGTTCAAGTCCCTTTTTATTGACCCATCAACTCTTTTGGTTAACAGAACGTCTAAAAATGCCATTCTACCTTCATATTCTTCTTTAATTGTGAACTTGAATGATGGGTGTACTTCATTAAACTGCCTAGAAATGTCTAATTATGATGTATTCTTTTTATAAAGGATAGTAGAATGTGAACTTTTGAATTAAATGTTTTAGCGATCGTTTTCTAGTCTAGCTGGGAAAATGTCGGCCAATATGGGACCTACTTAATGTGTACAATTGATTTTCCACCTCGCCCCAACATAACTTTCGTTTTCACTTCCTAATATTATTGTTTCTAAATTGTGTTTATCGATTCTACTTATTCTTATTACTACATTGTGCAGTCAAGATTTAGTCAAGATTTTAGTTCTCTCATTTCTATCTAGAAATGTTTCTGTTTATTATAATAAATTTTAATAAGATTATTAGTGTTTTAGAGATGCATCATTTCTATCTTTACAATTATTTAATAAGAATGTATCCGGATCTTCCCGTTGATTTGTCATGGACTATAAGTGATCAGTCTCAGTTACGATATGTACATCTTGAGAGGATTGCCTCGATGCAGCGATAATTCACAAGTATTGAATTGGATTATCATTTGCATAGATTAATAAACGTTTTCTCACAACATAAGAAGTGATTACTAATTTTGTCTGTTTTTCATTCATTTAGTGACAAGTACAATTCAGTAAGTTTAATTCTGATGTTTTCAGTTTGCTTCTTAAATCTACTTATCTTCATCATTATGCAGTGTAATTAAGTCACCCTAAATAGTTTTTAGAACTATCACATCATTCACTTATAAATACTCTATTGAGAAAACTTTTATTTTCTCTATATGAATTTTGTCTTTTGCTTGGTGAACAATGTATATCATAATTTTTAGTTATATTAGCATAATACATTAGGTAAAACGAATTGCATGTATTTAACTGAAGAAAAAGTAGAAAAATGCAATGAATTCAATGTATTCTGTAAATATTATCGTTCTGGTTAGATTAAATGGAAACAAAATCACATGAGATAATAAAAAAATAGGTAACAATTTTCGAAATCTAATAGCTGTGAATTCATTCTAAGAACTTGTGATTAATGGTTTAAAGATAAAAAAATAATACGAAAGATAGTTGTAATATATCAGCAGTTTACAGTACGCTCAAGTTTTAAGTTTTATAACCAGGCACATACTATAGTTATGTCCGTCTCTTGAACATATATATGCACATCTTAAATAAAACTGAGAGCTAAGATAATGACTAAATGTTTTGGGTGTCAAACAATATTTAAAAGTTACAATGACAAATTAACGTATCTGGAATGACAAAGAGAAATAAAACTAAGATTTACCATCTGAATAAACAAAGGATACTAAATATGTCTAATTCTTATCAGAACCATGATGGTCATTATATGCTCAACAATATTATTATTATCTGTTGTTGCTGTTGCATGGCATTAAAAACATCACCATTCACATAAAAATGACATAAACATAACACCCTATATTTTGGTAATGCAAATAAACGAACCAATAATGTATTAATGCGAACTAGTGGTGGCAAAAGTATTTCGAAAAACAAAAAAATCACAAACATAGGCGTATATCTAGAAAAACTGAAGAAAGAATAAAGTACATAATGCCTTTTTTTACGATTCACACTTTATAAAATGAAATAACGTATGTTGATATGTGCAGTTTCTACAATAGGGAAAAAAGTATGCGATATTCATTTGGCGGAAAATGTACTTAGTGTTTTTTTTTAATAAGATAGATAAATGTGGTAAGAAATCAAAGATGATTTTTTTTTCATAGAATGTATTCAAATATAAATAGTAATGATGCAGCTTTTAGAAGAATATCAGTTAAGATTTGAATATCATTTGAAAAACACTGAAAAAAAGTATGTATCTTTTGACTTATCTAATAGTAAAGCAACTAAACTTATCATAGAATGATTCACTACTAAACTATTGAGATGAATAAATATTTTGAATAATAAACCCAAATATTATACCGTAAATTAAAACAAAGCAATATACTTCTTATTGAATTATGAATGTAAAACGTACGTTATAAATGTAGAAGACATTTACGGGCTACGGGATTCCGATAATAGATGCTTTTAAAACATTGTTTAGGTATTATGGGATCACAGACTAAGTAATATATATATATATATATATATATATATATATATATATATATATATATCACACTGTAACCTACATCAATGTAAGAAGTTAGGTAGAATAGTAGTAGGTTGAAAGAAAGCTAACAGCAGACAAACCATAATATAGCATTAGATAAAGTTATTGCCTGTTAGGCTAAATCATAGAGCTAAATACAGACCAATCCATGCGATTACAGTGATCAGTGGTTGAAGATATAAGAGACATATCTCGGAATCCATTTCAATGATCCGAAAACATTAACTCAGTATTTTATGACAAATCTTGAAGCTTAGTGTTCCGTCATACATATCTTTAACTTAGTTTTCTTGAACCATATTATCAGTGCTTAGTCGTTCATAATGCCAATGCTACTACATTATTTCAAAATCTTTGCTATTCATCTGGTCATGCTGATGCAGTACAGCGATTTAGCTAGAATATATTAATACCAAGTTCTAAGTTGAATATGACGAGCTGACTGAACTCTTAGATAGAGCTAACCACAACATCTTTCTACAGAAACGTAAGCTCACTTCCTTTTGAGCTTTCTACTTAGTGTAAACTAGGGAAGTGAAGATATAAAAAGAACTATTTTAGACAGATAAGTGAAAATCTAAAACAAGAACATGCTGAAAAAAACTCACTCGAAAAATTTCTTTATTTCTTTAACGAATGATTCCACTGAAAAACTGTTTGGGACACCAGTTAGCATGAGTACACTTGACACCTAATATGAATGAAATTATACAAAGTGAAATAAACCTAATAATAATTTATTTAAAATCTATAATGAATGTGAAATACGATGTACGAAATGCAGAGATCAGTGTTATTAAATGAATTAAATCGTGATTGGAAGTAACATCTCTAGTCCTCTTAACATCTATTGAAAGTAGAAACTGCGTTTCATCTCATATGAGATTCGTGAAATATAAATAAAGGCTTTCATTTCAAGTACTGGAATTATCCGTAAACGACTTCAATGAAAACGACAACTTAGGAAAGCATGAAGCTTTAAACGAAAAATTAAAAATAATAAAAATCAGAGCGTGAAGTGAAATCTTAATATGAACGCTCAAATGTAGAGGACTCGAAATATGAGCGAAAGGCACATAACCAAAAATCCTGACGAAATACACAAAATGAACTTTGCGCTTAACTGCAGCTTCATTTTGAGTAGTAAACATATACGAAAATCTGTTATTTTCGTCATTCTTAGCAAGGACTTTATCAAACAATCATTACTAACAGTGGTAGTATTATTATTCACTAAGTAAAATACTCAACAATCATTCACAATATTTTTCTTAGAAAGCTAATTCTCATAATTACATATTACATTTACCTGATTAATTCGATCACATTCACAATCATCTGTATCAACATTATCGTCTTGGACAACTAGTTGCTCTCTGATCACTCTGACTATCATCTTCCACCTCCCTACCTGTATTCGCCTTTACATTTGATTCATCGGATTTATCATCATTGTAACTTAAATACGATGTCTTCCAACTATTACATATTTTTAACTTCCTTGGCCATATATATGCTTCAGTAAAGCAAAATCCAGTTGCTATAAAATATGACGTTATAGAAATGACAATAATGATATACAGTATACATCCACTTGACCTAGTAAAATGGAAACAACCAGAAAATTGAAATAGAGGTTATATGGTTAAATATGCACTTCAGAAAAGTTACAATACAATACCTAATTTCAAGTCTGAATCCCTGAAAGGGTATATTGGTTCAGTGGTTAAGGCTTACACTTTCAGTCACTAAGTTGCCGATTCGGAATCCCACTACACTTAATCTCGTTTGGGTAATTTAGTAGTATTGCATGGGGTTTGGCCATGCAGTCAAGTACAAAGATCTGTAGACTGGTTAATGAGCTGATCTAAATAAAAATCTTGCTATATTATACTACCTCATGTGTTCCTACATATTCGCACGTACTTTTAGTAGCAGATATCTAAAAAAAACGATTGAAAGAAAGGCTTCTGTTAGGCTTTCTGAGCACTGTTACTAATAACTCATCCCTGAAAGTCATATTTTCAGAAGTGCAATCTTCAAATACCTTTTGGATAGTAGACGTGTATTTAAAGTACTCTAAATTTTACCCCGTTTCATACAAACACTGATACCAAGTTTCAGAAATGAGGTGTGTACAGACAGAGAAGTGTGGTGAACTTTTCTTTCTAATGGTGGATATGTTCTTTTATTGATGAGCATAAATTCGACTGACTTTCGTTCCTAATTATGTTAAGTTAGTTATATAATCATTTGTTACTTAACTTTTATTACAACCAATATACTAATAAACATGAACTTTTAGGTAGAAAATAAAAAATGATCACTGATAATCTGAATAGAATTTTAACACAGTAGATTTTAATTTGTTTATATTCATCACAGATTAATGTTGGTTGAAATACCACTTGAAAGCTATAGATAGTGGTATCCCAAACAATATCAAGTCTATGACGAAAACGACAGATTAAATATCAATCATCACGAAATCACCTTAGATCAACAATTGATTTTAGTCTGTAAAAAGCTGGATATAATTTTTGATAACCACTCTAAGGTCAATTTCAAGTTTAGGCTGAATAATGACAATCGGTTTAAAATTTATTGAAGCATATGGAAGCATACACAATATGAATTTAATGTTAGGAAACAAGTTAAAATCGATTGTAACCAACGTTTTTCGACCATAAAGTAAACATGAAGAATCATGATGTATAGAAACGTATCGTCGAAATATATATTATATAATTATTTTGTAACTAGATCGTTTGGTGCGTAAGAATATGCAATCATTTCAAATGAAACAAAATAAACAGATCATAAATCTGACACACAAATAATGATTAGCTTAGCATAAAAAAGACTCAAACTACTTTTTTTCCAGATTTACACATTCACGATGCTAACGTAAACAATAAATGATAAATCTTGATAAGTTATTCCAACCATAAATAGTTTAAAAGCTGTTTAAATATCATCTTCGGTCCTAAATGTTCTCTTTAAGTATTTGTTAATTATCAATTTTTTCTATGATAGTGTGTATATATGATATGATTATATTGTGATAAATTGCTCATTCACTGATTTAAGCAAATTAACAAATGTACTGAACTAGATTCTTTTTATGAAACATGAACACTTGCTTTTTTTAATGTATGACTAATCAAGTTTTCTTTGGTCAATCTGGACATTTACGAGAAGTGAATGAAGATAATCAATTGATAAGCAGTCACTAGATTGACTGTCACAACTACGTCTTAGAAAGAATTTATGGCTTATGACTGGTGTCAAAAGGCAGCTGCATTGAAGAAGTGGATATTATTATCTTTTAGCCAAAGTGGCTTAACGAACTGAAATTTTGTAAAGTATCAACCCACTAGGATAGAACTTCCAAGATAAGTGGAGTGTTGTGAATAATCAATAGTATTTTAATAATACTGAAAAACTTAAGTACATAAGTGAGCCACATTTAAGTGGTAATTTCATACAGAAAAGGTGTCAAAAGAATATGAATAAGAGTGTTCTATTATGATAAAATGCAGTGATCTAAAACTTGATAAGACGTGATGAAATACGATGAATGGTTGTAAATGCTTCCACTTGTTCAGCATACAAAAACTACTAAGTGATAAAAAATTTAGTCATATGTTAAGTAATACAACTAATTCCACGGCAACGTACTGAATAAATTAAACTACTATAATATTCTTTGTTTTTATATCTATATTCTCTCTATATTCAGGGAACGCCGTCAAACCATTAATAACATAGAACATAATTAATATCTTCTATTCATCAAAATTAATCTCCATACCCTATGCACTTTAATTCCGTGACACGGTATGTATCGTTTCTCCAAGTGTTTGTACCTATTTACGACGTCATCCAGTTAACAGAACATTGATAATGTACTTACAAAGGTAACAACTACTAATGAACATATTTTGAAAACTCATGTTATTCAACTGGTAACTGAAGGTCAAGTGAATAAGGCGATCAATTTCCAACATTACCACTTTTTATTTTCACGTATACTTGTATTTAAACAAGGTCCAGTCGTAAACACACACACACACACACTTCACCTTTAAGTATTACGTAATTTTTAAAATTTATTACAATATTGAAATGTATCGTTGTCAGTAAATTTCTGTCATCATTATTCAAATGAATATCAATATTATTATTAATAAAACTGAGCTGTTACTATTATTATTTTATCATTTGTAATCATCATTAACCCACAAATCATCTCAAATGTTTGAAGTATTTGCATATAAATACAACTCTATGTATATTAAATTAAACCGTTAGTAGGATTTCAGTGGAAACAATATTCATCGCTTTTATACTGTTCTAATTTATAGAAAATAAGCACACTGAATGATTTAAGTTAGCAAAACTTTAGTACAATATTACAACAACAAAAAAACTTGAAAATCAATCAGAAATAATCAATATACAAACAGGGCGGAGATGGACACTACATATGAATTGTCAGAATGTAACATGCAAACGTTTAACAGTAGAACTATTCATAAAATGGTGACGAATGGAAAAATAGGTTTCTAATAGATTACCTATTACAAGTACTGAAGTTACACGAATGTCAGGAGAAGTCAAATGATTAAATGTTGTAAATCAATTTTCTCTAGAAGAAAAATTAGTAAAATGGTATTATGTGTGAAAATTGGTCACGCATGAACATACATAACAATCAGTATATTTCTTGTAAGTATTCAACTGTTTTATCCCCGCAAATAGTAGTTAGAGTAGAGTATTTGCTTAAATGTAAATACTTTATCCATTATTAGTCACTAGTGGTTTTCAAAAAGAGGATTCAAGTCAGTTCAGCCAAACAGTAAATTAACATTATCACTAGATTTCACAAAAAGCCCTATTACTACTAAAAGTGGATTCAAATAAATACTAAGTCGGGATAGAGGTGGCAATTCATGGATGATAACGTATGGAGCTATGTAGTAAAATGACTGAAATTGTTATAACCCAATTATATCTATGCAAATTTAAATATCAACCCAATGATGACTACAAAGCTTAACTCAATTAAGGGAATAAAACGCAAATGCTTTTTAAACAAAAATCGCACTATCCCACTATTAAATCTTGATCTAGTCCCTAACAAGTGAGAAGGCGAAAAAAAAGCTAAAGATATATATGTCATGGGTAGAAATTTTTTTGTTAAGCTGTCCACAGGAATCAACCATCCAAGTTAAGTGTTTGTCAAGAAGTTCAAAGCCTTCGGCTCCGATCTATAGTGGGGTCGTGGATGTGCACTTCTTAAGAAATGAAAAATTCGATGAAAAATCTTCCCAGTGTTTCCTGGTTTTTAGTGATTGTTAAACTTAGGTTAATTTGTAACATCGAATCTAAATACATTCTGGTCGATTTATGTAGAACGTTGAAAGGAATAATACATTTACCAACAATGTTGTGCCTCACCAGTATTATAGTCGATTCCATGAAGACGGCACACTCCAGTTTAATAACAGACAACAGCCTAGTATTTTTACTAACTGCTGTCCGGCTGAAAAGAGCATGTGATGAGAACTACTTTCGAAATATTGTATTTTAAAAAATGGTCCGAATGTTAATAATAATATTATGACGTAAATGTAAATATCGTTTCTACACTCCATAAAAATCAAATGTTCAATGCAAATTAAATAGAAATATTCATCTTAAATTTAAAGAAAAATTGGTTACCAATATCACATAGTAGTTAGTACTTTTGATCAAACACGAATGCACGAATGCAATAAAAACAACTATACAGTTGTGTGGTGACATTTTCTCACGGCATTGTGTGGGTTCTTTATAGCAATAATACTTAATTGAAATTACAATAAAGGCGATAATAGAGCATTATCTAATAAGGAGAAAATTCTATGAATTGAATAGTAGATGAATACGTTTTACCTATCATCATAAAGACTATCCATCTCTTCGCTAGTTAGATACAATCAAATGGGATAATGAATGAGTTACAAAGTGAGAGAGCAAACAGGTACAGTAGGTAGTAAAAAGGACTTACACATCTGTTATCCCAAGATTAGCTATTGTCAACTGTCGAAATCCATTTTCTAAAGAAAATAATGTAGTGAGCAAAATCTTGTATAAATGCTTATAACTGACAAACAAAATGTCTATGATTTTGTTAAAAAAAACAGCTCCAAAATAAAATACTTAAAAAGCATCTAAAAAAATAGAAGACGGTAGTGATAACATTTTTTTGGTGCATGGCGATGCTGAGTTACTTATCCTAGGCATAATTATGACTTAATCAACAAGGTTCAGTAAGAAATACGCACGTAACTGTATGCTACCAACTATTAACAGTGTAGAAACATGAAATAGTATGTATTATCTGAAGAGTTATCAGGGCGCATAGCAAAGAACTATAAGTAATAATATATAATTTCAGTCTATTTATGCTTCCTGTTCTAAAAATTTACACACGCTGCCAATAATGAGACCAGATGGTACTCGCATGATTGTGATGTATATAAACAAAAACATGATAAGGTTAGAAACGGGGTAAAAATGCCTGTGTCTATTGTATACCAAAACTAGTAATAAAGTTGTATGGAAAATAAAACCAAGAGACAAATTGTACCTCTTTAGGAAAATGACTTATAGCGCTATAAGCGTTATTTTTGCTGAATTACCAGTGATGTTAAATTTGATCCTATGAAAATATTTGAAGTTAACAATACAAACTTATGTTTCGTGTAGAATAACATTATCTAAGAATTGGTCGACTTACCTGATTCTTGAGCCAAAAAGAATAACGGAGAGCAGATAACGAAAATTGGTGTAAGTGAAAACACCTGAAATACACGAAAACGCATGGCCAATATATACGCGACGCCATCAAGACCTGCTCGTTTTGCAAACTCTGAAGACCTGTGTACAATAGCCAAGATGAATAAACAACCAATAAAAAACGATAATAAGCATAGAGTTAACAAATAAAATCAAGTAAATGAAATTTATTTTACATTGATTCCATCATTGCTATAACACAGATGCTAATAATCAATCATAGTTATACAATAGGTGTAAACTGAGGAAGATTATAAGCAGTAGATATAAGCTGAAACTTAAGTAGAACAAATAATTGAACTTTTAGAGCTTCATCAATTTGGAAACTAATATACCGATTTTCAAGTTCTTGGATGCAAAATAAAACAAATAATTCATCTGGAACTGCGCAGCTATTACCAGGTAAGTATTGTAATGTATCTATCTAGTGACTAATCTCCTAATACTGCAATGAGAAAGTGAAATAAATGTAAATACAGGATAACTAGATTATGGATAGAGAGAACATATATGCTCCCGAAAGATGAAATCAGATTATCATAATCTCAAATTGTCGTACCACATTAGTACGAAGAGAAGAAATTAACAAGATGAATAGCAAAAGGGTAGAAATAAACTTGTAGTAATTATAATGATAAAGATCAAACATTGAGAATATGATTTAGCAGAATAGAAAGGTGTGCACGAAGGGATAGTTAAACTTAATCAAACAAAGAGTGAGCACACTTTTACAACTGTAACGGATTCTGAGCCATAATAATGGTTACTGGTTATTGTGTAGAACCTAAGCCAGATAGTGCTTTCATTATACAGAAGGAATGTTGTTATTTTCTTCTGTACGATAAATGCAGGTAAAAAAAATTATCTGTAAAATTTTACTAGTGAATTATTTTAAGACATTGAACATTTGAAAGGGGTTTATTGTATTATTTAGTTGATGTAATTGTATTAATGATCGGATGCTGATTGTCTTACTAAAATAAAGTCACTAATTTAAACGACCATTGTACATAATCAGGTGTTTTCCACCTGACATCAATTGACACATATTTATTTATACGGACACTAAAGTAAAACTTTGTTACTGTCAATGTTTCCACCTAAGTGAAGATTAAAAATGTTCAATCGTTGATGTTTATTTAAATGAACTTTGTCAAAATAAAAAATGAAGCTATTCGCAATTTTTTCATTGTACAGTAAGTATAATAAACCAAGTATTTACACATCTAGTAGAGGAGAGATTAGAGTGTAACAGCTACAGATAACTCCAAATGCTCGAAGTGATATTTTTAACAAGGATTATAATCGAATAATTACTTTTCACACGTTAATTGAACAAAAAATGGATGTAAGAAGCAAAACTTATTATTCTACGTTTGAAAACCTTGTGGATAACCTGAACTAGGATATCCGTAAGCATTTTTGAAGAAATACATGAATGAAGAGAATAAAGAATCAATAACATGGACCGTCGGCAAGAAACTATTAATCAAGAAATTACAATTTCAAGAAGATGTTAATTGTGATGCAGTTCACGATAGAATAGTGAAAGCAGTAAAAAGAACATTTTCCGCGGTAAAATTTTGCCTTTCATTATCTACTCAACCAGTTGTGTTTACTCAAACTAAGGATAAATTATCTCAATTCGCCTCTTCCATGTGCTTATATCAATTCAGCTGCTCCTGTGGAGCAAGCTTGCATGTGCTAAGCCGTCTAAGCCGCTCAAGTTATAATCCGCTTCCCGAAATGAAGTATTTATTTAAGCTGTTTTTATCGTTCAGATCACTGCTAGTACACCTACCCTTTGACTAATAGTTTACAACTCTTACTAATTATGATAATTCATGTAATAAGTCTATTCTATTATCATCATCGCCTTACAAATTGCCTTCATTTGCTTGACATTTTGCATATATACATTATTGTATATTAGAGTAAGGCCCTGATGAAGATCCAGTTGAGAACATTATTATTCGCTTATGTGTTGTTCTCATAACCTTATTGAAAAGTTTTCTCTTAAATATTCTAATAACAATCTTGTTTTCTTAATTATGATACACATTTTTAATCGATTCATTAAAACACATTGAATTCTCTCAAAACTTGAGTGTCTTCTTTTAATCATAGTCAATTAACTAGATAAAACAAATATCCACATAGAAATCGATTACGGTACAAATGAATGAAAAACAAATAATCAGTGAAGTTGTAACGTTACTGTACACAAATAGATAGATACGTCAATAGTGTACATTCTCATGCCTCATAATCCATTAAATCATATAAATTATTTTTATGCATTAATTATCAACAAATGAGAAAGTGTTTTTAAACACTTTCTAAAAACTACAAAGTTGGTTTTTTGAAGGAAACAAGTGATGTTGGAATCAACATACAATTACGATAATATTGATTTGAAGACAATATAACCTTCATTCTAATAAAATTAACTATTTAACTCTTTAAATGTTGGGAAATTAGAGCATCGAATACCGTGACACATGCGAAGCCAAGAAAAGGATGTCCGGTTACATGACGGATTTGTTTCTACATGAAATTCTACATATCTCACTTAATTTTCACGTGATGATGGTGAAAATTCACAGCTTAAAAGAAATAGTTTATTGGTTTTCTGTTCTGTAAATTTAATGAAGCTTTTATCGCATTTTAAGGCAACATACCGAACAGAAGTGGTTTTTATTTTGTGCGAATGATGTTAGGAACGACTAATGGGAGCTTCGAGACTAAACCATATAGGTCACAGAGGGTAATATTAGAAAGTGTTTCGTAATAAAAGCAATCGCGAATAACAACAGACTGTATCTTTTCGACTGAATAGACAAGAATATTAGACAAAAAGTTTATTAACTAACACGTCAAATTAATAATTGCAAATATGAAGCAGTAATTGTTTTACTATATGATTGAAACTTAAGCAGTAGAATTCATTGAAGAATAAAGGGCTAGGCTAAAACAAAGTTGGTTACCTATTTAGCGAACCAGTCAATTGTAAATATCTTAGTTTTAAAAGAGGCCTCTGGTAAGATAGATGTAATGTATTATATTCATAAAATCGGGTGACGCAGGTCCGGATCCCTCAAGGAGCACCAGTTCTCGAAGAGATAGCAGATATGCTTTAACGACGTTCCTTAGCTAGAAATAAATCTAGATGAAGCATTGTCTTCTCCCCTACTACATAAAACTACATGATATAGAAGACAATGTTTCGAATATTGACAATAAGCTATATAATCTTTATGTGTTTCCTATGAAGTGTGTATGATTAATATTTCAGTTGGAAAGTGAATTTCACAGTAAAACATCGCACTACAAAACAATTTCTTATTCGATGTAATAAAAACAAATAAGATAAGGACATTTTGAAAAAAATCAACAATAGTTGATCTTTACCTGATAACTGAAACAAGTGAAATAACATATCAGAGAATATTGTAGATGAAAACTGCTGATGTGTAATGCTCTTAGAGAATATGTGGATAAATATTGGGGACGGTTTTGTAGAATAATAACACTAGAGAAGATCAGTGCTTTATATATACTTTGATCAATTTGGTCTGGGTGACAGAAGTATTTTTTCAGAATGAAGTTCAAAAATAAAAGTTCTCCGTAAAACGACATCATTTATGTAGTTATCTTACAAGTAGTCTGAGTAAAAAGCGTGCTGCATAACCACCTGACATATTGAAATCTTATCTAAAACTTCGTGACTCCAATAGAAGTCACAGTTATCCAAATAGTAACGAGAAGTGGTAAGGTCAGCTAACAAAGCCCATAGGTGTAAGCGAATTTCTACTCGAATCTTCCTTAAATTCAGTTTGACTTGACAGATAACTGTGTTGACAGAACGGATGATCATAAACAGCCAGATATCCCTAAAACGTAATTATGAATAGAACTGTATTCATAGCCATGTAGTGTAGTGCTCAAATATTTGCTTGAAAAAATTACACACTGTGCGGTCAGTATGCCTAAGTCCGCAAGAGTATGTAAATTAAGTTGTAATTTTGGAAAGAAATTATGAAGGCATTCCTTCAGAAAAATCAATTTATTTTAGTAAGAAATGTAGCATATTTAGTAAACAACTGTTATATCTGTCCTGCACGATACCATAGTATTCATGAATAAGATAAAACAAGTAGATAATTTTTAAAGACTGTGACCCTACTATTGTATGTATAGTAAATAATGTAAATAATGTTAGTCAGCTATCTAAGGATACTGAATCAAACAGAATGGATATAACACGTTTTCTAATAAATGATTGTTCAGGTAAAGTGGCAGCCAGATGGTTAAGGTGTTGTCTCTCAACCATTGAGGAAAACGTTCAAAGGTGAATCTATCTACTTTGCATGGACTAGTTAGCAGTATCACCACCACTTACGTTCAGAGTGTGGCTTTAGGACTAGAATGAGCCTATAAATAAAAAAAGTTTTTCAAAGCAATTAAAAAATTCGTAATGGGTATGTAAAGCAAAAGTTGTAAATTGGGAATTTATAACTGCGTAATTATACATTAGTTAGTGAAATATTTTATCATTTAACATGGTTTTGTTTTATACTTATTATTTGGTCACTGGTTTTCAATACACAAATTAGCAAAATTAGTAAGAAATAGAATGAAAATACACTGCTGTTGTGAGAACACTCCCAAAGGTATATCTATTGAAAAGAGATGAGGAGGAAACAGTATCCAATATTCATACCTTTTGTCCTATAAGTAACAATCACGAATTAAAGAAAACACTACGATTGAGGTAAAAGTAAGCATTAAAAAAAAACTCAAAGACGAATAAAGACAAATAGAGATGTATAAACAACAAAGTGGATACCTGAGACATATGATAAACAAAATGCGAAGAAAAATTTTTCATGAACATTGATCCGCTTAATAATTTCAAAAAAGCAAGAACGAATATTTGTGCAGAATAAGATGAACTCATTTCATTTCGTTGGTTTTTCATCAGCTACTCCATACAACTTAGACTCATATTTAACGAAATTAATGTTTGAAACAAAGTTTAACATACTCATTGGAATATTTGGACTGGGTTGAAATAAAAACTGCATAAACATGTTAGACATGTGAGTATAATTAATATGTTGGATAAAATACTGCAAACATGCATCTATCCGATACAAAAGAAAGTGCCAGAAAACAATATAGTGATTAGAGTTTAAGTGATTACACAATAAGGAAATTAAGAGACGGTTGAGAATGCTTGAGAATTATGTGAATTAAGCTCCGTTATTAAACTCAAAATGTGATATGATGACCTAATTAATTAAGTTAGACTTGACAATCTGTAAATGGTGATGCAACGAGATAGTTAGATCTGACCTGAAAAGAAAATATGTTGAAGTAATAATTCAAATTTAGAGAAAGAATAATAACGATGATTAAATGATATAAAAGTTAAGTTGCCAAACTTGTTGACATCGCAAACCAGTATCTTATATCACAGACTATGGAATTGAGATCTTTGTTTAAGGAACTTCAGGTGGCCTTATAGAATATAAAGAAGGATCATTAATCAATGATATTATTTCCAGATAAAGGCGCTGGTGTTGTTCCAATGAACACACCTGACTACATTGCAAAGATGAAGTCTAATTTAAGTGACCAAGCAATATTCAAAGTTGATAAATTAAACAAAGACTTAAAAGATTCGACGGAGAAACGAATCTCCAATCTACTAAGGGATCTTCTAAAAAAGGAACTTATTGACAACAAGGCGTAATAATTTAAAGAGTAGAGGATCTCGGCTACTGTACATGTATGGCCACCCAAAGTGCGTAAACAAAATACTCCACTTAGACCTATGATGTCAATGATAAATTCACCTCAAAACAAAGGTGGCTTGATGGTTAGCGGAAAAGCTCGAGCCTGTCCGTCAACGTCTGTCTACATTTTCCCTGAAAGACTCCTTCCACTTTGTTGAAACACTAGACAAGATTGACATCTCTGGTAAGTCTTTGGTTTCCTTCGATGTAACGTCCTTATTTACCATATATCTGCCATATATCTGCTAGGATAGGTCCTAATGGACTATTCATTGCAACACCATCGACTTGACGATATAACTTGTTATTGAACCGGAACTGGATGTCCTTTGTGCACAGAAGTATTAATCGTTTAAATTCAATCCCCGGTAGGGGAGGTGGGTCAGAATGTTAGCGTATAATGTCAATGGTTTTGAGAAGCGGTATATTGGTAAATAAGGACGTTACATCGAAGGAAACCAAAGACTTACCAGAGATGTCAATCTTGTCTAGTGTTTCAACAAAGTGGAAGGAGTCTTTCAGGGAAAATGTAGACAGACGTTGACGGACAGGCTCGAGCTTTTCCGCTAACCATCAAGCCACCTTGTTTTGAGGTGAATTTATCATTGACATCACAGGTCTAAGTGGAGTATTTTGTTTACGCACTTTGGGTAACCATACATGTACAGTAGCCTAGATCCTCTACGCTTTAAATTATTACGTCTTGTTGTCAATGAGTTCCTTTTTTAGAAGATCCCTTAGTAGACTGGCGATTCGTTTCTCCGTCGAATCTTTTAAGTCTTTGTTTAATTTATCAACTTTGAATATTGCTTGGTCACTTAAATTAGACTTCATCTTTGCAATGTAGTCAGGTGTGTTCATTGGAACAACACCAGCGCCTTTATCTGGAAATAATATCATTGATTAATGATCCTTCTTTATATTCTATAAGGCCACCTGAAGTTCCTTAAACAAAGATCTCAATTCCATAGTCTGTGATATAAGATACTGGTTTGCGATGTCAACAAGTTTGGCAACTTAACTTTTATATCATTTAATCATCGTTATTATTCTTTCTCTAAATTTGAATTATTACTTCAACATATTTTCTTTTCAGGTCAGATCTAACTATCTCGTTGCATCACCATTTACAGATTGTCAAGTCTAACTTAATTAATTAGGTCATCATATCACATTTTGAGTTTAATAACGGAGCTTAATTCACATAATTCTCAAGCATTCTCAACCGTCTCTTAATTTCCTTATTGTGTAATCACTTAAACTCTAATCACTATATTGTTTTCTGGCACTTTCTTTTGTATCGGATAGATGCATGTTTGCAGTATTTTATCCAACATATTAATTATACTCACATGTCTAACATGTTTATGCAGTTTTTATTTCAACCCAGTCCAAATATTCCAATGAGTATGTTAAACTTTGTTTCAAACATTAATTTCGTTAAATATGAGTCTAAGTTGTATGGAGTAGCTGATGAAAAACCAACGAAATGAAATGAGTTCATCTTATTCTGCACAAATATTCGTTCTTGCTTTTTTGAAAACAGAGTAAGTAGTTGACGAACCTGAAAGCAATTGTAAATAGAACATTTACGGCATCTAGACTAGTACCAATCTAAACCATGCAACGCTTAATATCACAAATTAAAGTAGATAAGCATCCGATTAAATCACTTCCAATTACATTTACCAGTTTACATGTGCATGCGAAAGCATGTACATTAGAAGAACAAATAGGTGATATCTACCTATATCCACTTATTCCTCTGTTTCAGGGGAAAATGTAATCTCCACAGTTAAATTGAGCTCTATCTGTTGTTCACGCAACATTAAGTGTATTAAACGAATGTGTTTAAATTTCACAATTAGAAAAAAAATCAAACTACACTCTGTAAAAGTTCTCAGAGACCATATTAAATATGGGGTTAAAACGAGACCTCTATGTTCAGTAAAGTATGTGATCAAACTAAATTTTATGATAGCAGCTACTTATAGCTTTACACCTGATCTATGGGTGCAAAAATGACGGGTTAAGGCGTTATTTTGACACAGATATAACACCAAAATAACTTTATTTTATTTTTTGGAATTAGTCATACTATAAAATCGTTAATTACTTGTCACCATTCCTACTAACCATAAGTCCTAAATTTCTTTGTTTTCTTAATCAAGTTAACAATTAGTTTTATAATACAATTATTTTTCAACTGTTAGTTTCGTACACAATCAACTTTCGACACATTCTAAACACTTCATTATCTAATTGACTTTCCATTTTTCAATACACTAATATATCAATAAATGACCATAAATATGAATGCATGACTACTGTAAGTGAATTCATTGAAAGGATTTTCTTCGTTGAAATCTCTTTCTTTCTTCATTGACATAATAGGCTTTCTTTACGTTATCAATGATTCTTACTCAATCTTTCTCATTACCTCACTATTTCTTTACTATTGTTTTGTCAGTGATTGCTTAACGTAGTGCTGAAATTTTCACTGCAAATATCTATAAAAACACTTACAATTTGTAGTCCTACATTTCTAATTTAACCTTTTCTACAATGTCAGAAGGTCTGAACAATAAGTTTTTTCTCTAATATATTGGGCTTATTCACTTGTATGCAGCTGATAAGAAAGCATAAAATACATTGAGTTCTGTAAATGTATATTGTTCTCGCACAATTTGAATTGGTTCAGAAAATAAATGTATGATAAAGAAGAATCTGCATCGAATACTATTTTTCCTAAAAAATTAGGTCAACAAAAAATATAGATTTGAATCAAGAAATATATACCTAAGAAACGCATTAAGTTTAAAACTTTAATTATATTTAATGTATATATTGGAGTAAATGATGATCAATTAAAGGATGAAATATGTGAAGTGGGTTGAAGTTGGGAGTAGTATTAAAACCACTGAAGAATGAAGTGATAAATAGGACGAAAATTATTAGCTATAGATCCTTACCTAATAAAACTATGATTTAAATGACCATCAAAGATGAATATTCTAAATAGGGATGTACAAAATATCATCTAACCACCTAATACTAACAAAGACGACGATGATAAGTTAACAAGTTTCAATGTGTTTTGAAAGTTTACTTGGAAAGATTTAGATATTATTGACTAGAGTCAATAATACAGAGAGATCTTCTTTAGTTTCATTAGAGAATATTAATCTCTAATCAACTATATCAGTCAATTATAATCGAAGAAGCACTTGACACCAGCTAAGGTAGTCAAAACACATCAGTACAGTACAATTTGTAAAGCGAAGAGGTAGAAATAACAATAGTATCAACATTAATACAATGAACAAACAGATGGTTCGAAAAAGGAAATGAAATTCGAGAATCAATGTTATGAAACAATATTGTAACTCAGAATCTACAAGAAGGGCGAGAATAAGTTCATCCTCGATACTGTGACTGACTACGATCTACGATACTAAACATATTTGAACGCTGATCATAATTATCGCCCATACTTCGACCAACTAGCATCTACAAAAACGGATAAGACTGACAGTTCATGATTTTATGAACTGACAACAGCTTTCATTCAGCATAATCCCATGGCGGCTAATAGTATATGCTGGGAGTGTAGTGGTTTTACATAAATTTCGAATATCAAAGACTTTGCAACTAATGATTTATTCAAAGACTTATTATCATCTAGTACCCTCTACTGAGCGTCAGCACTAATTGCTTAGTTTACATCAAATGTAAATGATATTTTAAAGATATTTGAGGACAAAGACTAATAACTTAAGAATACCTTTGAAGTTCAGATTTCAGGTTACACAAACAAAGCAAACCAAAGAAGATTGCTGTTAAGTATACGTCCACTGCATACTATTACAGTTACAAACCTATGCTTTTAGTACATTTATGCTTCTCTATATAAATTAAGCTCTTTTCTGTTAATTTACGGCATATTTAACTATGAAACATATAATTATTGATAGATACACATACATTTAATCTGATCTCATCCAGCAACAAAAGTTTATTATGTGTAACACAACATAGTAAGATAGTAAAAGAATTTTTTAATTACCAAGTTATACATAGATAATACTAACCAGAAACGTATCTGGATTTACATATGAAGTAATAATAATAATAATCCTACTATGAAGGCTATGATACAGCTTGTTCATGAAACGAGAACCAATAGCCTCAATGCAGCAACACTGATTACTCATATCCTTTATTTCTCACACTAACCTCGGATAGTGAAAAAACGCTAACGTAGCTGGGATAATTTTTTGATAGAGACGAAAGAAGAATGGAATCAGGTAAGCACTTATTACGTGTAAATGAATGTAGAATATCATTAGGAGTGGGGAAAAGGAATAAGTTTTCAAAAGACAACAAAAAAATAGGTTAAAGCATTTTTATCAACGGTAAGAATAAACGAATACTCCCAATAAGCAAATATTCCTGTACAGATACCGAAAAAGATCTCTTAGCACAAGTAGGTTGAACATCGTGAATCTAGGGATCTAGGGAATATTTCATTGTCAATGGAAAAAAAACGACGACTCACTATCAAATCACTTGATTATCCTACTCAACTAATATCAGTTAGCTAGAAAATATATCATATATGCTCCTTGCAACTTGCCTAGAAGCATAATAGTAGCTAGCATGAGAGTATGTCGCGACAAGGTGAGAGGCGTTTAAACCAAATCATGGCATCAGTTCCTTGATGTAATTGACCGCTAACCTTACACACGTGAGATATGTAACATCCAATGATACCATTCACCTGTTGAAACCGAATTATGTGAAACTTGAACTTGCTACCAAATGCTTAAAAGTCAGGAGTAGCACATTCGATAAGAAAAGACTAGAATACATCACAGTGACTGATTGTAACACCAATTTAGTTATCATAGGAAGAATGAGAAGCCTGAATGGAATAGAATATTCGATTACCTGATCTTCAAAAAATACGGCACAAACTTCCAAAATCCTGATTTACGCCTTGTTTTCGCATTATCCTGGAAATTTCTATTATAGAAAGAAAAAATACTGTATACTTTAGTACATTAGTACAGTTACGATAAAGACTAAATTTATTTTACAATATTCCAATAGGATTAACAAAAACAAACGTTAAAGTTTGTAAAAATTAACAGGTCAGGGTGGATGAGTGTATCGTACAGCTAGAAGTGCTTTTAAGACAGTTTCATGTGAAAACAAACGTGAATGGCATTACACATGTCGCATGAACACAATACATTTAAACTACATAAAGTGTAAGTACGATAGATTGTAGAGACAGTGAGTACTTTCTCTTTAACTAGTTAGAATAATGCAAAACTTGACATAAGGACATACAAACTACATCAGGTTGAAATAGTTCATGACGTCACATGGAAAATAATACAACACTGAGAAAAAAATACAATAAATAAACTAATAGAGGAGGGGTGTGGAATAGAATATATGAGCAGATTACTAAATGAAGAACCTAACTCGCAGTTACTTAACTGGGAGTTCGAGCTACACAGCAATTATTCAGTTTTTAACATTAGCTGAGTATCCATCACCACTAACTCACACACAAAAAGTGATGCATACAGAGTCAATTAAAAGTCTAGAGAAGAATAAAACGAGAGCTTAATTGAAGTTTATTCAATCTAGACTCTCTAATAACCGAGCTTTCTGACAAAATAATTAAGTAATTGTTATAAATTGGTCACTTAAAGTTTTTCCACCCAACATTGCATTTAAAGACAAACGGCAGTTAAGTAAATAAAACAAGAATTACCAATTACAAGTTAATGTACTCAATATGTGATAACCAATGACACTATCTACTACTGTCCAAAGTGAAATAGGTGGAGTACCTATTGGTCGATAAATAGCTGAATGCTGAACCACTAGGCTATCGTTTTACACCAACTAACGTCTTGAGTTCGGCTAGCCAGTCACATTCTAACTTCAACCATACTTGTGAACTTTAATTGTATCAAGGTAATCCGCTTAGGTTACACATATGACAACAGAGACTGATCAATTTCAGTGCATATTGAATCGACAGCGAAATGCTAATACTTTCAAATTAATATCAACTAGTATAAGCTGATATATTAAAACAAAAGTTCATTATACTGTTCAGTTATATGACAAGTAAATTAGTTATTGTAGGTCAATAATCCAAACCATAACTTTGAAAATATGCTCAGTCTAAAAAATATTGACAATATTCAGTAATATTTTAAGTGAATTGCCTACTTTGTCATTTTCTGCATGATAATAAACATTAACTACAACAAATTTTATTAACATAATTTTGAATTGACCATAAAATATCCCATTACATTAAAATACCTAAAATTAAGTAAGTTTTTTGTTGGCATTTTTATTCTAATTTGTATGCTACATGTTCTACATAGAAATTAATTGACTTATAATCAATTTATTCATAATCTTTATAAAGTTTTGTAAATTAAAACAAAAGAATTTATTGTCCTATGAAAAAATAATTCATGCATTACATGAAAATGAATCAGTACAAAGTAATTTATGAATGAATAAAAAAGTGAAGTGATCAGTTAGATTTAAACAATCAGACAGAAAACATTATTCTGTTAAGAAGGAATAAGTGTAAACTCAGACAGCGTTAGTTGGCAAGATTAAACAATAAGGGGAATTAATAAGAAAAATGAGTATTTAGTAAAAATAGTCTAGGAACAGTGATCTATTCTAAAATTAAATAATTGAAACAATCGGTTCAACACGTTAAAGAACAGTTTAACTGACTTAATGATGTACTGTAGTCACCCACTATCTACGAACATTCTCAAGAAAATTGGTATTATGTCACCAGCCAATCAGTCAGTTATAAACAACGTAGAACCTAGCACACAGCTCAAGTTGACACACAACAATAACGCAACAATATCAAATTAACAAGATTAATACCACATTATAGCCCAACAATAGGCAACGAAAAGGTATAATTTGAGGATACTCCGAGCCATTGACGAATTCTAAGCCATATTACTCAGTGCCTCCACTCACCGATCGTTATTGCACGGACTCCAACAGGGTAGTTTGTACTTACTAACACAGCTTCTATGATCAAAGAACTTCAAGCTACGTCCATGCTTTACAGACTTAGATTAACACAGAGTAAACTTCTGAGTAATAAACTCGTCCTTTGGATATTTCGCCTATGCTATAAGTGATAGAAGTTTGACAAAACCAAACTAGCTATCTGAATTCAGGTCAAGATATCGTCAGACAAAGACCTACGACGATTGGTGAGATTTTTAATATAAGTAAAGCGATCAATGCAGTAAACTACTTCACATTCTATGGTCGATTAAAGGGATAACGTAAATCATTTTTGAAGTGAAATTGCATTTGGAGTGAAAGGAATGCTTCCCAAACTTGTATGCATTCTCACCCAACACGTTCAAGAGGCTCTGCATAGTGTCGACGTCTTCATCGAACAAAACTGCATAGTCTGTATATTCTTGGTCGATAAATGGACCTCTTGGTAGGAGATTGATTTCCGGAAACTTAAGTGAAAATATAAATTATAGAAGGACGTTTTAATGAAACAAAATAAAAAGAGGCATAGGGAGAAACTTTGATGAAAACCACTTTAGGTTGACAATTCTGATAACAGTTAGCTATAAGCTGTGGTTTAATAAACAGTTTTACAGCCTTCATAGGACCTATGTAACTTCAAGTCGTTTCTTAATGACAAACACAACCACAGTACCGCTAAGCCTACAGAGCCAAAAGATGTTTTTACATCAAAAAATCCCATGATTGTCAGGCGTGGATAAGCATTCTTGTGTTTTAAAACATGACGAATACTGGATGTTTAATCATTACATTCATGTGCAGGTCTAAAACCTGAGAAAAAGTTGCATTTCAGTGAACACGAGCAACAGCATTACATTATGGTGAGTTAATTACAGAGGTCCTTAGGGATGATGGTCTGGTATTATAAACTGTTTGAAATATGTTAAAGTATATAGGCTGGACGTAATATTATTTTATTAGTCAGGGACAGAAGCGTTTTGATAAGCATAAATAACCACTTTCACTAATATGACTTCTAAGATTGTTGAGTGCAAAAATATTCTATACCTAAGTAGTACTCGACAACACTAAATTTGAGAAAAACAGGAATTTCAGACTTGGTCAAGAATATATCAAGTAATTGCTCACAACCCTTTAGCATATCGGCTAATCATTTGCCATTAGAAAGATGTTATTTATAGTGACATGTAGTTGCGATAATGTATTAGCAATGAGAATGAAAATAATACGATTCAAGAAGGAAGAGTCAAAAAGTTGGGCACGAAGGATTACTAGAACTCAAGAATTCGAAGGAGATAAGGAGTGGATACATTTACGCACACCCCTGACAAATGTGAACCGTGTCACACGTCTCTACCCACTGATGGAGAGTGCTATGCGGACTCCAACCGAGTATTTCTCACCTATTAATATTAGCTGACTAACAAAAAATATCTTTATAGAATTATGTCTTGCATCATCTTGACGGCCTATGCCTTTCTTCCTAACTTACTCCCTAATCAGCCAGGATTGCATGCCAAGGTTAGAGGTGGTCTAGTTTATGTATTTAATATTCAGGCTACTTTATTCGACAGAAGCTTACAATTCCATTAACGGACTTGTTACCTTTGACCACCATCCAAAATCATATTATGAGTGAACATACTTTTTAGGAACGAATTCTCTTTCGATTATCTTCTGTAATACGAGATAAAAGCCAATGCAAACCTGTGGGAATAAAATCAAAATCAATATAACAAAATCGATTGGGATAAACAATACTTAACTGCATTTCAGTTCTAAAGCTCGTAATACTACAAGTAATGACATATTAAAATAATATTTCAATAAACTACATAACTAAATTACATTACTAACCAAAAGTTATACACACTAATTACCAAAAGCTTATAACTCGTATTCAAAAAGCTGGAAAAACTGAATAGTTGTCTCATAATTTAAAGGCTGAAATCATTAAACGGGCCCAGACTTGAAAATCGAATACCTAATATTTCCTGAAAATAATCACTTGTTACGTGAATGATTCGTTCCATTAATATAGATGCATTAAGTGAATTTAAGGCAGACTGCTACATGCAACTTGATAATATAAAATAAGTATTAAGTGAAGTATGTACTTGAAGACAAACGTAAACAAAAAATAGTCTACTTTCCAAGAGTGTAGAAAAGAATAAAAGTGAGAGTTTAATAACGATAAACTTGGTGAATTGTACAGTGTAGAATAATTGGTGTTCTATAAGATATTAATAGTGTAACAAATAGTCAAACTGTTCAAGTTTAAGCCATGTTCGTAAGCCAATACAACTACAACGATTTGCGCACCGTTTAGTAATACTATCATTTACAAAAGTGCAACTCAACGCCAAGTACATAAATTTATAACCGGATATGAAACAGAAAAGGATCAAATAATCAAGTAATGGAACATTTTGTTGCATCTCGCTACCAACAGAAGCTGTTACCATTTCAACTTGGAAACACTACGATCGGACTGTGCATAAATCAAATCCTTACCTTTCGGATCGTTGTGAGTAATCCTTTATAGTACACAATTCATACGTATTTCATAGTACTAGCAGTTGTGAGGAAACCTAGGCCTCCTTATGAATTTGTGCCCATGTCACCTAATATGGACATCTAAGCCAACTAACCCCAAACTATGAACCGGTAAATTCACATTATTTACATATCATTAAGTAGATGATAAACAGTAGCGAAATAAAACACAAGTGCCTGACTACTTTAACTAATGAATCCGAGTGCCACTTTTGAGACAGAAAAACCGTTTTAAAATAATATAACTTACAAGGAATATGCTGCTGTTGACTGTAAAGTTGAATGGAACTCCTTCAAATCCAAATAGATATTGTGAATGATTCGTATATCTGTATGAATATGGTGCACACGTTAGCATTCTGCCTTCAGGAAATTCATAAAACTTGAGTTTATCTGTCCAGGTAGTTATCAGGATGAAAAACCAAAAAGCATAAACATTACCAACCAAATGGATGATGAAGAAATAAATGATTTGATAAAATGGGAAAATGAAGTGATATGATGAAAATCAGATGGAGTAAATGGCTCGAAAAAATCAGGCACCTGATAAGTCACATATTTTATCAATCAATAAGGAATACAAATATATCTTTCACTGAATTTTCACTATTTTGTGCTAATGACGTTTTGACATGATGGAAAACCAAAATTTTAAATAACAAAAATTGAACATGAGTAATTCAATTTTTCTGCATGGACCACCCTGTATTTATTTCAGTGGAGTAACGATAACACGAAGTGTATATAGAAAGTAAATAACATCGTTACTTTAAACATTTATAAATCTACAGAACTATAATTTCTTGAAGGCTATATTCGTTAGCAAAAATGAATGTAAATGCTAAATCCATCTTTTCAATCTCATTTTTAATGAAAGACAACCCTCGGTATAATGACGGGAACTCATATTAAACTGTTTGAGCATATTAATCTGCCATAAACATCGACCCTTTATAGTACCAGGAGGTCAAACCAAGGTATAATATTCATTTACGAAACCAATGATACTTCGCATCAAATACGTATGGAGTCGGTTTACAGGACAGCTCACAACTAGTTAACAGTTTATGGGTTAAATCCTTATAAAGTATCGGCTGCCTCATCTGCTTTTGTTCTACCAGCCTGGTTAACTAGCACCTTGCTTGTATTTAATTGTTAACAGAACCCACTCTAGAATTACTATAACTAGCAAATAGTATAAGCACCATCCTACCACTTTTATAGTGGTTAAGATGCTAAAATTAATAGACCGTGCTGAATAATACTCTGTGGGTCATACAGTGTATGCAAATTATTCAAAAAATTTACGAACACAGTTGAACGAAGCTATTCACAAACGGGAACGATAGAATGGTTTCTTCTATATATCTACGATTACTATTTGTGACACTGAAATAAAAAGTGCGTAAATATCCTGACATTTGTGAAAAGACAGTTGAGTTTACGAACATTTACTTGACCATGATACTTCCTACGACACATCAGACAGAAGAAGTCAATGAGGAATAATAGAATTGAAACCTTATGCATAGTTATTAGTATCTAACTTCACAAAGCACTTGCATCATTTTGAGATATAATAAAACTCTATACGCTTATGAAACAATAGAACTAACTACTTAAGAAACATTTTTTATCCCTATATGCCTTTAAAAATGGTAGTCAACATAAGTTTAGAATTCCATAATATCACTTTGTGTTTTATGAAGTAATAAACCACTCTAGTTAGTGAGGACTGTTCTGTTAGCTGATAAAGATTAGATTATTTTACTGAAAAATACCAAAACACAACGTTATAGTAATCACCTTTTTTCCAAGTAAGCAGTTAACCATGAAATTTAAAAAATATTCCGAAACCAAATGACTAATTTAAAACCAAAATGATGATTAAAAAATAACGATTGAACTGCTGAGCAGATAGCACTCTTATGACGAGCACGTCTGATAGAAAAAGACTAGTTCACGTCAACAAAACGGATTATATTGAAAGAGGGGATATGTTATTGGCCAACAAAATGAAATTCGAAATGCTTAGCGAGTATAAGGATGTGAATTTTAATCGAAATAGTCTGAAAGAAGTAAAACATAAAGAGATTATTACAATGATCATTCATGATTCTATTAAACCTATGGGATTTAACACATCAAGACTTTGTGGGATACCCAAAGTTCATAAATTAGAACTTTCTCTCCATCCAGTATCAAATATGAATAATCCCCCAACCTAAAAAAATCCTGAAGTGGCTTGCTGGAATCTTGAAGCTAGTGAACAAAATAGCTGTTAACAGAAACTTTGACGACGGGTTCGATCTCATTTTCCAGAATGAACAACAGAAATTTAAAAAGCCAACCTATGCTACCCCTATATATTATTATTTTTATTTTTATTTACGAATGTGCTTCTAATTGAGACAATTGGCCTTATATGCCAATGACAGTTAGAAAAAATAAATATTAGAATTTCAGGGGCCAATGTGAAAGAATGATTGTTAAGATGCACATTGAACGTTCATTCTGTCTTCAATAATACATAAAGCATATATATAAATTCATGAAATAGTGAAGGGTTCAATTTTAGGCTCGATTTTAATAGATTTTTTCCTTGTGAAACTAGAAAATGAACCCCCCCCTTCCTCATCGACACGATTGATAAACTCCATTTTTACAGTCATTACATCGTTGACACTTATGATCATCAATCAGAATGTACTTAGAGAACCATTTATGCAGTCTAACAATATACAACCCACAATCACTTATGAGAATAAATGTCACAATAAGTTGCATTTCCCTTGTATTTCATCAAACAGAAGGAAAGAAGGATTGACAAGTGGAAGTTTGTACAGGAGAGATCCCAATGTAAATCAATACACTCACTTCTATAGATTAATATTCATTAGATACAAAGAACACCTAATAGATATCTAACTAGCAGAGGATAAAAATTCGCCTAAACTATACAAAACGTAAAAGTTAGAGTTAATTAATAATATGCCGACTGAACTAGGGTACATAAACATTTTTGTCAAAATACATAAACGCGGGAAAATATGTAAAAAATAAAAACTAGAAATAAACCTCGCTTTCTGAAACTACAACTCAAATATAATGTTATTAGTGATGTCCTTTACGACAGAATAATGATAGCAGTAAAACGGCTATTTATGCAGCACAATTACACATGTCACTTGCAAGTCATCCAGTAGTTTTCATTCAGGCAAAAAATAAGTTACTTGAATTTTCCTATTTCATATACACGTTTGCTCATTGCACATAGCAGAAGCTATCTGAAATCAAACAAGGCAGTCATAATCTGTTCTCAAGTTTGTGGTAACCCTATATACTGCTTGACCAAAGAAGTTCTAAAAAGTGATCACTTAACTCTTGTGGATCTTTTGTTTTTCTTTTGCTTTCTCTTCCTACTTCTTTTACATGTCGACTTTATTACTTATATGATTTGGGTCATCTATCCAAACACTTACTAATACTAATGCTATTTTAGTAAGTTTATTTTCTCAAGTTTTAATCTACCTAGAAAATTGAAATATATTCTTATTTGAACTTTTGTTATTCTGGTTCATATTAGCACACCTGTTCTCTTACTACCAATCGTAGACAATATTTACTATTGTTAGTTCTGCAGTCCGTTATTATCGTTGTGACCATTATTCCAATATCTGTATGGCTAGCTAATGTAAACAAGTTTATTTCTTAAGAAATGAAATATGTGCTCGTATCTTGTGTCACGGTTTCGATTTCTTCTAATAGTTAGCTGACTACACGGCTACACTAAATATATCAGTTTTATTTGGTTTTTTGTCTTTTTATTTTTATTATCATTCTATGTATTTTTCATGATCAATACGAATCAACAATGATTAAAATATGGCCTTAAAAATTTAAAAAGTTCCATACAATCACATAAGTATTATTGCATACCGAAACGAAGCATGACTGAGATTTAACTAAAAACAGTATTACTCATTTGTGTTCCTCGAGGAACACAAATGTGATCACATTAGCATGATGGGAATCTTCAACATTCTAAAGTATAATTGTTTGTTTCCCACATCGCATTTTATAATAATCAAAACAGGAAATTACTTGTTCATTGTAACAGTATGTAATGAATCGTGAATTCCTAGTACTGCAATTAGAAATATACCTCAGATATTTGGGAAACCATACGTTGCGCTCCGATTACAAGTATGGTTATTTGATTGTATTAAAGAAAATTATCTTCAATCAACAAGATGAACTAAAACACCTAAAAATTTATAGAAATTAACTTTTTACATTGTAAACGCGTGTTATCAGTTTTGTTACAATTAGCGAGTATGAAAATAATCAGACTCAGTTGATGTCTTTAGCACTGTTTAGACAGATCTAAAGACGACATACTTCGTAAGAGCTTTTCTGTGTCGCGTATGTATTTCCACGTTATTAATATATATTAAGTCTATACTGTTTAAAAGTTTCCTTGACATGGTTGTACTACCCGTACGCTGGTGCATAATTCCGCGTTCAAGGTGTTACTCATTGCCGAATACATAACAAAGTCTTTTTTCACGCAGTGTACTTGATACTCGTTGATTCACGAATTAACCCACTGCATTTGGTAGTCATCTAGATTCCAGTCATTCACCACAAGATATTTTGTCACTTCAAGTAATATGCATTCATAGAAACTTCGGACTCATATTTCATTCACCGAATCGTCTAGTGGGTTCATCATCTTATGATGCAGCACATCTAGTTGTACTGATATTTGTATGTATGATTTTCACTGAAATTTTATTTGCCCGTCAAATGTGCAATTACATTTTTCATATTAACTCCAAAACAACCGTGTACAGGAATTAGCAATAATCATTTATTTATTGTTTTTGCGCAAACATTTATCTGATTGTTTTGCATTATGCGAACGGATAACAAACTTTTACTTTGACACTGACTTAAACATTGTCAGTTTTGATAGAAAGTTTAATAAAATAATTATAGTTTAGCGCATTAGCAGTATGTATACAATCATATATTTACCTTTATTACGTCAAAAAAAACAAATCTAACAAAAAACTGTCAGTTCTCGTTTATTTATATTTAATAAACCTCATAATAATAAGCATATACTTGTGATTTTAGACATAAGATTTTACGCACTGTACATCCCTATGTTGTACGTATGAACAACGTATGAATGCGCTTAGTTTAAAGGTTTGAAGTGTACCTGGGTATATGACCAAGTTACGCTTGTCGTACAACCAGAGCCACTTCTATCGATTGGGCCTACTCTTACGAATAAGTAGAAATCAGAAGACACCGAAGGATGGAAGAGAAATCATATTTGATCGTAAACAGAGCTTCAATGAAATGGAAACGTCTAGGCTGGCAAACTAGAGAGAGATGCTACCCACGGTGGTTCGAGTCGTGATCTGGTGGTGATGCGTGACCGCGCGCCTTTAACTAGTTGTGTCCGCTAAAACAAACATGGTCAGCATCAATATTGAGAGCCTGTGCAACTATTTATTTTGTAGGTTACTTACCACTGCAGGTTGATAACTTCACATGCTTTACATCTGCTGATTGTCTTTTGTATTCATATGCGGTTAGAATATAATTCTGACAGAATCATTGTTACTAACTTTTTGTTTATTCACTTAGCCTATTACTTGTGGATGTGTAGGAGTCATTGTAACAGAGTGATTTATAAAAATCGTGCAAATACTGAACCGAATATGACCAAAATCTGATAAAAATAAGTAATAACAATCTAGGGTTCATTCGCTTTCAAAACCTGTATCCTATACCACCAATACAAACATTTATATCTACGAAAGTAATCGACAGAATTTTAATTGGTTAGTCTAATTGGTCTTAATTAGACACTGGAGGTATAATGATATTAAACTTCCTAACGTTTTAGTGAAAGACACTCTGACATAATAGATAATGTGTTGTTGAGTGTTCCTCAAAAGAGACTAGACGAGGGTTAAATATCATTAAGATCAGGTTATTCCCTGGTGTTGCAAAAGTTGCAACAATTCCACCACGGCTCTTGCTTATATCTGTGTGCTAACGTATTACAGAGAGGGCAGTGACTTACGTCGATGATGGATTAATAATAGTTTTTTAATTACACTGAAATTGAATGATAGTGTTTCATCCTTATGAAGTCATTAATACTTCCATTTGTTGTAGATTGGATGACTCAGTTAAAAGCAGTGGTTTATTTTTGACCTGTTTGAGGTCTTTCTTGGTTAGGATAGGCCATCATCAGCGCCTTTTTTCTTATAATCTTTAAAAAGAATCCGTCCATTGACCATTCGACATAGATGACGTTGTGTAAAATGTGTCCCTACAGTTTTCTCAAGTCAATCGCATTGATCCTTCAGGCACCTACTTCTTCCAGTTACTTATTCTTCCTTGATTTCAGTGGCCGGATACTTGTGGCCTAAGCTTGTGTGCAGACATTACATACGGGAAGCTTATTTTATTCTTCCCAACATCTGGATTTGGTCAATTTTGTTTAACCGCGTCTGCTGACCAAGGCCCACTCGCTTTTAAACAATTAACCTAGTCATCCATTACGTCCTTTATACGGAATACTGCACTTCGTGTGTGTAGTTTTATTTCACCTTGCAGTACGAAGTTGCAAATTCCGTAACGTTTATTAAATATATCCGAATGCACATAGAATATTCTGTCTTACTAATTTATTAATTGCGATGCAGGACTGTGCAGAAGCCATTTATAAAAAACTGTCTGTGGAAAAAATAGTGATCGGCTTTAGTAAGGCATTTGATAAAGTATTCCATGTTAGCCTAGAACGGAAACGAACAAACTTCGGAGTAATAGGGCCGATTCAGAGTTGAATTATGAATTTCTTATACGAGCGAAGACAGTGTTTGGGTTAACGGATTGCTGTTTGAATGAAAGCCTGTATTAATCAAAGTTCCCCAAGGCACGATCTTGGGCCCTTTTTTATTTTCGTATAACGTTAATGAATTGTCATGTCGGCCGAAATCATAGACATTCTTATTTGCTGCTGACGTTAAGATTTGGAAAACAGTGTGCAGCGTTATCGATCAGCTTGATCTTCAATCTGACCTAAACATTTTGACTCAACGGTATCATAGTTAGAGGTTAGAAATTAACTGCCGTAGGAATGCACTAATGAATATTGGGCGCGGTAACGTCCACCAATACATCTTGAGTAATGCACCACTTCAGCAAATATAATGATTTAATGATTTGTAATACGTTATAAGTCATAACTTGAAAACCATTCCATACTGTAACATAACTACAGCTAAAGGGATTCGAATGTTATAGTTACTTTGATGAGCATTCACGTGTTTTGATGAAGATATGTCCGGGATTTTATGTATGTGAGACCTCATCTTGAATACTGTATACAAGTAGAAAGTTCCTTTATTATTTCGAATGTCAAGACACTTGAGCGGGTTCGTTGGCTAAGTACTAAGCTAGTTACGGGCTTTCCAAGCCTTACTTATGACAAATGCTTGAAACACCCGTATCTCTCACCTTATCTTATGGTAGAATACGAGGTGATCTTATATTGGCATTCCGTAATTTAAATAGTGAATCAGACATTAATTTTTCCTATCCTTTTGCTGTATCCAGAACTAACCACCTGAGAGGTTACCTCAAAAAAGTTTGAAAACCAAGATCGAACAAACTTAGAATAGAAATCCGTTTGGTACACCGAGTGGTTAACGAGTGCGACGCTCTATGTGAACAAGTTCTATTAGCTCCATTGAGAATTCTTTCAAGGAGAAGCTTTATTCATGCTATAAAAACCATTGCAAGTATTAATACAGCTTACTAGACCCACTATCATTATCACTGAAGACTGAAGAATACATTGAGAGTAGTTATATTTTGGAACGTGCTCATAGAAGAACAACAAAACAGTAGAGATACAACATTTACAGTGTTTTTTGGAAAATTGAACCTTTTGATCACCTAGATACAGATTTACAAGTATACTTGTTTAATAATTCTACTGGACAAATTTGATACTGAAGATTTTCTTAGTGTGAACCATTCTCAAATCGTTATTTATTAGATCAACCGCGGAAAGTCAAAATGCCTGTCCGGAAAGGTAATATCTTCCAAGATCGTATGTTGCTTATATATATTTTATAGATTGTAGTCGCGCTCTTCGTATATTAACAAAATATAGACATCGGCTAGATGAAAATAGTGACAAGTCTTTTAAAAATGCAGTTGATAAATTGGTGAACACACTAGAAAGTCAACTATTCTCATCACTGATGGGTAACGCTTCCATTTTTCTGATAATCTTTTTTTAGATGTTCTGGAGGCTTATGAAGTAGCTTTGACAGGAGACAATAAAGAGTTTACTAGCGGACAGTCGTCAGATTTAGGTGTGAGTATGTATTTATTTTCCCTAGATTTATGTTAATTTATGCAAAATGGTATGCTTCGGCTCTTAGTTTATATTCACTTAAAATTGTGCCTTACTGCTATAATAAACAAATAGAACCAGTGCATCGGGTTATATAAACCATCCTTCGTACAGTAGTCAGTAGATTGTGTTACACCAACTGCTATTATATTCGTAAATATATAATTTTACATTTTTAAATAAAAAATGAGTTTCACGTTTGAAAAATACATTCTTAGTTCTACTACTTTGTTTGGAAACCTATAGCATTTTTCCTAACAGTAAACCGTTAAAGTCGTAAAAGACCGTATCATTTGAATACAGAGAGAGCTGCAATCACAGTATAATAATTTAGTTTCAGTCTCATTTTGATTCTGGCAGAAGGTTGGACCACCTGTGCTACTCCTAGGAATAAATTCCTCTCAATCGACCTAACTTTTTTCGAATGTATCAATCAGTGGATCTGTATCTTCATTTGCCAACGGCACATAAGCAATAATGATTTTCTAGAACCGGTGGGAATACCTTTAATCCGATTAATGTGGACCAGTAGAAAAACAATAAATACAGATGAGTGGTCTCATCACATGCTGTATTATTACAAGCTTCCAGGAATCTAAAATTGGTATAAAAAGTCGCTAGCGATTATTATTAAGCAAATGGATTAAAAGATAATAAATGATTAAAGCTTTATTATTTGAAATAATAAATCAGTTACCGAGAGTGTAAAATAATTTGTTCAGCAATTAAAGTCTCTAGGTCAGCAAGTTAATGCAAGAGTGGCAATTATATTTTTTGGATGATTTAAGCTAAAATCCTTTCTACCACCATCAAGTAGGTGACGGGCGTTCGCATTTTTGAAAATGATTTTGTCTTTTAGTTTCAGCTTTTCCAGTTTATGTGTTTAATCACGTTTTTTGTTAACCGGTATCTATTATTGACAGTAACGTGAAATAGGATTTTGTCTTTTCTTACCTACCACGTTGAGCAGTTCACTTGATATAACAGACTGGGCTTTATTGAATAGGTCATTTTAAATAAATTACTTCGTCTAAAATTATTCTAGTGACGTTTGCAGACGACAAAATGAGTAGTTAACAAGTAATACGTGCATCACACTCCATATCTTCACACCACAAACGTATAGCCAGACAAATAGTGATATTAAGCTAGATAAGCTAAGTAGATGCAATAAAATCAGCAAGACTCTCAAAATAAAAGCTTCACAAGCTTGATTTAACACCAGTTTCCAGCTAAACGGATTTTCATAACTTTGCAGCACTTCACGTTTTTTGACCGATAAAAAGTATGGTATAATATCAAATTTTATTGAATGTTGGTGTCATTTAGATTTGATAGTAGGCCGATTAAAGCTATGCATCACAAATATTTTTTCATAACCTGAGCATCTGCTTTAGAATAAAAGCAAAGTAATTCTGAGACTAATTTTAAGAGTTCGTTTTTTATGATTAAGTTTATTATTGTATCTTTTCAGTCATATGACAAGCTTACATGGTTCTATAGAAGTGGTAAAATGTCTTGAAAAAAATTAACTAAGGTTTGTTAGCAGCTGAAGTAGCATTTTATTTTGTTTCATGAAACTTGAACTTATTGTCCATTTGTGTAAAGTCTGTCGTATTATATGAACTAGTGGATGTAACGTACTGCTAATTACAGCTAGGTTATGAGATAGCTGTAGAAACTGTTTCACAACTGTTTAATGCCAACTAAAATAACTAGAGATCACCACATGATTTTCCTTGTCACTTTGTATCATTTAGTGCTCGATTTGTAGACGCAAATATCAGTAATATGTAACCATTTATTTCTTTTATTAACGAATGGAGACACGGTCTCAGAACCCTTGGTAGAGTTGGAAATAGGTCTCATGTGAAATTTATTTAACCTAAGATAATAATATTACTGAATAACGGGCATTTGTTCATGATCATGTTCATGTTCTTTATTACTACTTTAAGCAAAAATGATACTGAATTCTACTTTAACTTTTAAGTGGGATTTCCGAAATATTTTTAATTAATAAAAGATAATTAATTGGTCTAAATAATTAGTCAAACCTACTTTTGGATAATCTATCAACTGTTTTGAATTTTTAAATTTCCTAAAACCATATCTACAAAAACTTTGAACTCAACAGGAAAGCTTTTGTTAATATAGCAGAAGCAGCATTGTGTCAAATAATAGCGTAGATCACTACATGCTCAAATATTACGTTCAAAGTACTCAGTGTTTTTAAAATGGAAGACTTATACTACTACTATTACCCGATACTTTGTCATTTATCTACATTCCTATTTAACTTAAAATACACCCCATATGTTCACCTGCGTAAATTCTTCACTCCAAATTACTACAAATGAAAATTTGGCAGAATTTGGCAATTCTCTTATAAACTGTTTCAACCTCTTGTGGCCCATATTCTAGTAAACCTGAGTCCAAAATTGATTATTAGAAATATGAATTTATTTTCATTGAATCTGTGTAAATGGATGAATGAGTAAACTAAGGTTTCTTTATGTGTCGATTCGTAAAACAAATTACGATATTTATATGTCTGTATTAGTGCTAAGTGAAAATATCTTAAACTGGCTATGCCCTAACCCGAGCACAGCAACAGCTCAACACAAAAATAACAAAAAGTGGTAAAATATGTGTTCTAGCTAGTTTCAGGCATATACAAAGTTCATTAGCTCTCAAAGTTGTATAGTGATCGACAGAGGAAAACTAAGTTGTAAAAATACAAAAGTATAAAGCGCGAACTTTCTTGGAATGCTATCATTTTTATGCTCTACAGTCTCAGTTAGTGCGTAGCTGATTATCTTACTACTACATAATTTTTACTTACTTACGCTCGTTACCCCTCCAGGAGGAGCATAGGTTGCTCACCAGTATTCTCCATTTAACTATATCCTGAGCAATCCTTTCCAACTGTTTCCAGTTGCCGTCCATCCTTTCAATGTCTGCTTCTAATTTTTGACGCAGTATGTTCTTAGAGCTTGATCTTTTCCGTTTCCCAACAGGATTTCAAGCTAGTGCTTGTCTTGTGATTCAGTCTGATGATTTCCGCAATGTATGTCCTATCCATTTCCAACGTCATTTCCTGATTTCCTCTTCAGCTGGAAGTTGGTTTGTTCTTTTCCATAGTAGGCTGTTGCTGATGGTTCCCGGCCAACAGACATTCAATATTCTGCGTAGACAGTTGTTGATAAATACCTGTACTCTCCTGAGGATGTTCGAAGTAGTTCTCCACGTTTCAGCTCCATACAGAAGAACTGTCTTGACGTTCGAATTGAAGAGTCTGACTTTGAGGTTATTTGACAGTTGTTTGAAGTCCCATATATTTTTCAGCTGTAGAAATGCTGCATTTGCTTTGCCGATCCTTGCCCATACATCTGCGTCGAATCCTCCTTGTTCATCGATGATGCTCCCCAGGTATGTAAAGGTATCTACTTCTTCCAGAGTTTCACCATCAAGTTCAATTGGGTCGGTGCTCTCTGTGTTGAATTTGAGGATCTTGCTCTTTCCCTTATGTATGTTCGGGCCTATTGATGCTGAGGTTGCTGCTACTTTGGTTGTCTTCACTTGCATTTGCTTTTGTGTATGGGATAGAAGTGCTAGATCATCCGCGAAGTCCAGATCATCAAGTTGCATCCCACTTGTCCAATGAATCCCGTGCTTCTCCCCAGATGTAGAGGTTTTCATGATCCAATCGACCACTAGGTGGAAGAGGAAGGGCAAGAGCAGACAGCCTTGTCTGACACCAGTTCTCACTGGGAATGCATCTGTCAGCTGTCCTCCATGCACAATTTTTCACTGTAGTCCGTCGTAAGAATTCTGGATGATGTTGACGAGTTTCTCTGGTATACCGTAGTGTCGAAGAAGTTTTCATAGTGATCTCCTATCTACGCTGTCAAACACCTTCTCATAGTCAATGAAGTTGATGTACAGTGACGATTTCCATTCAAATGATCGTCCAACGATGATCCGTAGTGTTGCGATTTGGTCTGTGCACGATTGATCCTTACGGAAACCAGCCTGTCGATCTCGAAATTGAGTATCCTCTGAATCTTTCATTCTGTTCAACAACACTGTTGAAGACCTTTTTCTGGTACTGACAATAGTGTGATTACTCTGTAGTTCTCACATTTGCTCAAATCTCCTTTCTTTGGTATCTTGATAAGGCACCCTTCTTTTTAGTCTGCCGGCACTTGTTCTTCCTCCCAGATTCTCCTGAATAAAAGGTGGAGCTTCCTTGTCGTTACGTCTATATCTGACTTGAGTGCTTGAGCTGGTATACTGTCAGGTCCTGCTGCTTTCCCACTTTGATTTGTCTGATAACCGTCTTGATTTCTTCCATCATTGGTGGAGTGACATCAATCGACAGATCTGTAGATGCGGCCTCGATGTCTGGTGGTTCAATGGAGCTGGCCTATTCAAGAGTTCCTCACTGTGTTCTACCCATCTCTTCCTCTGTTCTTGATTTTCGGTGATTGACTTGCCTTCTTTGTTCTTGATCGGTCGCTCTGGTTTACTATAATTGCCTACCAGTTTCTTCGTTGTGTCATATAGCTGTTTCATATTTCCTTCTCTTGCAGCTTTTTCCGCTGTCGTCGCAAGGCTTTCGATATACTTCCGTTTGTCGGCTCTAATACTCTTCTTTATTGACTTATTTGCTCCTGTGTATTCAGTTTGTGCCCTGTTTTTTTTCTGCTCTAGCTCGACTGTTCTTGATTTCTGCCTTCTTGTCCCTTCTTTCTTGAATTTTGATCAGGGTCTCTGTGGAAATCCATTCCTTATAACGATGCTTTTTGCAGCCTTGAGTTTCTTGACACGCTGAAGTTAGTCCCTCTTTGATTCCTTTCCAGTTGCCGTCCACAGTGGTTTCTTCTTCTTTCATCAGATCTTGTAAGGCTTGGAACTTGTTGTTGCTAGTTATTTTGAAATCCATGAGTTTGTCATTATCTCGAAGAAAGACTATATTGAACCGCTGTAATGCTGTTACGCCAGTTGTCCATTGCTTCTTTAGCTTTACTTTCATTTTGGCAAGCACCAGGTTATGATGTGAAGCTATGTCAGCTCCTCTCCTGGTTCTCACATCTTCTATCGATCTTCTAAACTTTTTATTGATGTATGTATGGTCAATTTGATTCTCCATAGTATGATCCGGTGAGACCCATGTAACCTTGTGTATGCGTCTGTGGGGAAATATTGTACCACCTATAATCATTTTGTTGGAAGCGCATATATTTGTAAATCTTTAACTATTCTCATTTCTTTCTCCCAGTCCTTGTCGTTCCATGTCTTCATATCCGGTGTTGTCCATTCCGACTTTGCCGTTTAGGTCCCTCATCAGGATTGTCAGATTCTTTCCTGGACACTTCGCTATAATTGATTGCAGCCTATCACAAAACTGATCTTTGTCCTTGTCGTTGCCGTCGTTGGTGGATGCATAAGATTGGGTAATGTTCATTGTAATCCCCTTCTTTATTGTCTTGAAATATTCTTTGATGATCCTGGGTCCATGTGATTCCCATCCTATAAGTGCGTTGCGAGCAACTCCTTGGGTGTGTGGAACATTTTTCTCTTCGTGATCGGAGTATAGTAGCTTGTCTCCCATAGCTAATGTTTTCTGTCCAGTTTGAGTCCAATGTGTTTCGCTGATTCCGAGCACTGTCAAGTTGTATCTCTTCATTTTCACTGCTAATTGATTGGTTTTCCTGGTCTCCCACATTGTTCGGACATTCCATGTACCTGTAAGAATTTTCGCTCTAGTTGTTAGAAGGTGAGCATCGGCCTCATGACTTCCGAAGAATCTCCGCTTTCATCATGAAGCTTCATAAACACTCCTTCCACACCCAATGTAGAGTTTAAATGGTTTAATTTGTTTAATCTGGTTAGAACTCTTTTAGCAAGCTTGTATTTTACGGGATAGGGATGCTAGCCATATACCTAACCCTCCTCATTTACCCGGACTTGGTACCGGCAGTAACCCTAGAAGAGCTGCAAGCGGAGTTACTACATAATCTTTACTAGTTTTAAATGATTTAACTACCCCACTTATCTTTCGATTTTTACAGAAGATAATCAATATAATGAAGACCCAAAATAAACCAGTAAAGATGAAACAAACGTATCAAATGTGGCTTAATCTGATTTCAATAGCTTGTGATTTGCATAGTAAAATGCACAGTGTTCTTAGTGTAGAAGCATCTGTCGTTAAGGGAAACCAGCAACTAATTACGTAAATCCTTTTAAACAGATTAGTTATTACCTGTTAATCACACTCCCATAAATTAATATTTCTGAAACATTTACGGTATGATTCGATATCAACGTAATCCAGAAGAATATATCATAAAATCGAAGTAAACAGTGACTGTGTATATAGGTGAAATATTGCAGGTCTCACAAAGAAATTTACTATTTAATATTGGAGTAAATGATAATTACTGAGACTATCAACTTATATCTTATGTAAACAGATAGTCTTACTTGAACCTATTTAGTTCATAAAAATGCTTATTTCAACTAAGAAGTAGCCAGTATTTTCCAAATTCTCTGACAAAACCAGTTCTTTTATGAATACACAAAGGTCATATAGGTAAAGATTTGTCTTAAAAATGATTGAAAATTGAATATTAGTAGCGAATTAATTACATGTTTGTCCCTTTATAAATTAAAGATTAATGATTAGTAATTTTTTGGCGATAACAGTACTATAATTGTTTTAGCCGCCTCAATACTCACAGCTATCAATTAGTTTATATCAATTACAAAATTTCATCCCATTTTATAACACCCCATTAATGTTATTTAGGAGTATCAGAATCTATAAATTTTGACTCCTGTTATAATTGTAAAATCCACTCTAGTTTGTTTTAATTTATTGTTCAGTATCTCACTCTGGTCTTTGCAACAGCAATTGTTAAGTTAACTCTCTTGTTATTCATTGTAATATTAGTTTAGAGAAATCTATATGATTTTCAAGAAATTTATAAGGTGAAATTTGTTTGAACCGACACAGATTTGCCTCTTTCCCTTGCATGTCTTTTAATAATCATTTTTAATAACTTACTTCATACAATCAAAGCTGAATCATTTTTTTCACTTTAGAATATTCACTTCAGTGGGTCAAATATTACTCCTGATAACCAATCATTTCTGAAACCTATGAGCCCTGGTAAGTTAATATATATATGAGCAATTCTGACAGCATTGTTTCCTCTGAGTTAGATAAGTTAATTGTGGGGGGGGGGCTTTTACTGTCATTTGGACGACATTATCAGTGCCTACTTTATGCTGAAGTTAATTTCCCAGTCACCCCAAAAATATCAGATCAGTTCGTCCTGGTGGTAGACTTGTTCCCGATTGGTTGTCTCCTTAGGCACTGTTGTTCCTAGTTATCCTTAGTTTCGTGTTAATTGTCTTTTGGTCGAATTCATTGAATGATTACGTGTATTTATATCATTCATGAGATGTCATGTTTTTTCACTGTTTACTTATGTACTGTGTATCCGCAATTGAGAAGAAAGTCCGCTTTTCTCATTGAAATGTTTGGTACAGCCAGCTAAATTTGTTTTGTAGATAATATTACATTTGCTTCCTTTATAGTGTTGTTCCTTTTGATTTGAGTAAAATAATGTGAAATGTTCCTGAAGCTTTAGTGAGAAGTCGTGACTGGTAAGCGAGACAGTTTTCACCAATGGCAGCGGTTGATCGTTGCGCTATATATCACTAATTGACGGAAGTTATACTTTGACCATTGGATGCCGGCCTCGTGGTGTAAACGATTAGGTATCCATCAACCTGAAGCTTTTGAGGTGAGATCTGAGGTGAGCACTGCTGAGAAGTTCCACACTAGAATAAAGCAGATGTCCAGTATTCCCTTGTTTCAGTGTTACTCTGCCAACATCAATATGTGACGTATTCAAACAATTAAAAATAGCAATCTCCACAAAAACCATCTCGAATTAATTGAAGGGATTTCGCTTATTTATGAATAAAGCTTATTCAAGCAGTGAAAGATCATAATAACAAAATGATCTCAAATTTATTGAATAACTGAAAATTTCATTTCTATATTAAGTAGCCGCTAAAGATATTATCCAGAACAATAATAAACTTTTGACAATTAAGTCATTTAACTCTAAAAACTAAACACTTATGTAATCTGATTATTTAAAAACCTATTTTTGATTTCAAAGATTTCAAGTTTTAGTACAATTAGTACATAGGTTTTTTCCTACATAAACACTAAAACATTTATTAATCAAAACTTTACATAGATTAGAGTAAGCTTGTGTATCTTCCCGTTGATTTGTAATGGACTGAAACTGGTCAGCCTCTGTTGTCATACGTGCATCCTGAGCAGATTGCCTCGATATAACGATAGTACACAAGTAATATTTAAGTTAGATTGTGACTGGCAAGCGGAATCCCGTCCTATTTAGGACTCATCAGCTGGTTGTACCTGCATCCCAATGTTCGAATCTCTGTGTGTATATCCACGTCGGAATCCAGGCACATCCAACCGATGATTCCCAAAACGTGCGTCCTATATTCCTCTTGCCAGTCACAATTCAACTTAAATTTTATTTAGATCAGTTTATATTCTACTAATTAAATTCTTGTTCATTAATAATACACATCAAGTGTTCAATGAAAAAGTATACGATTTATACAAAATAGCTAATAAATTTTGTTATTGTTCTTTCTGATTTTATACTGATTACTAAGAAATACTTTCTTTTGGATTATTTGTAAATAAAACAAATGCTTAAAATATGATAGAATTAAAATCAATAGTTGGTTATCGGTTATTTGTATTATTTATGTTACTTTATCAAAAATGGTAATAATAACATTGTAATAATCATATGATTTAAGTTATTCTTTGTATTGAGTATTTAACTTTTGAAGAAAAAAAAAACAAAGAACAAGCATATTTGAATAGGATAACATGCATTTATTTTGTTTCTTTCAAATCTCATCAGTTCCTCACAAGGTTTAATATTTTATAATCAGAATTACTAAATGGAAATTTAGCAAACTTATAAAGTGAAATTACTTGGAAGTAAGTACATGTGTAACATCATTATGATGCATAAAAGATGCAAATAAAATTTATAGAACAGACTAGGCAACTATTGCAAATGCATACACTTAGTCAAAGAAAATTCTAGAACAACACAGAAAAAGTACAAAATTTGTAAAGTTAACGATTTTAACTGATTTCGTAATGGAAAGCTAAATACAAATGAATGGTAAGTTGATATCAACTTATTTCAAAATTGAGATTGTGAAGTCGAAGGAACCTAAAAATGATGTAATCAACATAACTGCGACAATTAAAGAATAAAACTTAAACTAACATGAGAGGGAGAGACTAATAACTTATTCTTTTTGATTACAGAGGTTTGCTTTTAGACACTTAATGGCTATGGCTTCAGATAATGTTGATAGGGTTAAACTTGGCCGTTTATTAATTGCTTTGGAAGATTTTAAAGTATCAATAGTGTGCCCTATGTGAAGAAGATATCTTGAGATAGCACTATAGAATGCATTATAAAACAACTGACTTTTGTATAAAAATCTAATTTGAAGACTAACGAGTTTTCTTCTTTCAGGAAAATTTTCTAGGAAATTATTATGTAGCTCCATGAAAAGGTACTCGTACATTTATAGACAGATATGTGTGCAGTTCCATAGTTTTAGCTGTCAAATAGGCTTAATTCTTTTTTTTTAATAAAACTCATTCTTTACTATCTTTACATTTCAATAAAAAGAGTTTTCGATTCCTTTGTAAAGAACAAAGATTTACTGATAATACAAACGTAGAAAGGATAAACTACGCTTATCAATGATGTTAGGTATCGATCTATCTTATATTAACAACTTTGCTGGCATTATATGAACATCAACGGTTGGATTATAACCGATTTAATTAAAACTACCTTGTTCGAAATGAAAATTTAAAGTCTGTGAGATGTATACAAATGATTTAAAGCACATGTTTGGTGTTGAGTGTTAGAAATAAATAGTTAGAAATCAATAAACGTAGGCTCTCTGTATAGGGGAACATACTTCATCAACCTACAAACATATTTAACTATACTCAGACGTATTCTGACATTCCATGTTGAGCATAACTCAAATAGTCTATCAATTTATTTAGCCTATTGTCGCCAACCATCTAATATAAAAAATTGGAAATAACGTTTTAGGTGTAATGTTGCTAATTAACCGAATACACCACTATGCAAACTTAAGGATCCAATATTAATTAATGATGAAGTAGTCCGAAAATTCACTTGTATGCACTTTACAGATCACTATATTCAATTGAAAATTAGTCAACTTCAACTAGATAAATGCGTTTATAGTTTATTTATAAAAATTAATGATGCTTCAAAACTCGTATCGATACATATCTGTAATTATGAATACAAATTTGACAAGAAAAGTGTAGGAATACGGAACACAGTTCTTCATAACATGGAAACTGGTTCAATTTCCTATCAGTTGGTGTGTTTAAGTAAAGTCTCTACATATAACAATCAGAAAAATGTCATGAACAGTGGTTTGGCAAACAAATAAGAGTGTTTTTTAAGGAAACCCGTCAAGAAATTATAAAGAAAGGTCTATTAATTTCAAGATTTGTATAAATAAGATCAAGTCACTCACAAAACTTTCAGTTTCCCTTTTAGTTTGCAATATACCTTGATATAACATCACACTTATACCATTTCGACATTGTACGGAACTCACTGAATACTAAATCATTAAACCTGATACTTTATTTAATTGTTTCGGATCTAAAACTATGGAGATGTTTTTACTACTGACGAACTTCACTTCATAATGCGAAAAATTCTTTTCTCAATAAATGCATTGATTGTAACTAAATAATTAAACCATGAGTATTTAAGCACCATAGAGTGTATAAATGTAATTACTGTCGGTAATACTCGACAGTAAACAGCAAATCTGTATCATGACCAATCAAAAGTATGTAACATCTTAATGATTTAACATTCGGTTTATTGACTACATTATTGAAATTTTATCGTAATCACTGAACCAAATACAAGTTTGTTATAGTATGGTGACATTATTGTATACAGCTTTAATGTTTTGTTTATTCTCCCTAATAAATACTATATTTTTTACACGAAATGATAATTAATCTCTTACTTTCTATATATATTCATAGATCAAGTTTCAGCAAAGGGTGAATGGGAATACCTGGATATTACCCTTAAGCGGGATTCAGCTGCAGTAAGTGGATTCGGTTTTAGTATTGCCGGAGGAGTTGACAACCCTGTTACGGATGTAGATCATGGGATTTATGTAACAAGAATAGCATCTAATGGATTGCGCAGATCGAGATGGCAGATTGAGGTATGATAATCCAACTCACTATAAATATGTGTTCTTGTATTGTTTATTTTCGGAAAGCACTGATAGTCTTTTTGAAAGGTTTCGAAGTGTTTTAGCAGAAACATTACCTTTTTTAAGAATCATAAACGTTGTATTTATAGAATACACTCCTAGAGTGTCGTGAAGGTCTGTCCCAACTAACAAGTTCCTATGCTTTAGAGTAACAGATATAATAACTGATGTTTCGGGTGATCAACATTCCTGGTTACATTGTTCTCTATTTATGAACGAAGAAGGATTACTTAATTGTATCTATAAATACGTATTATCCTACTACTTATCTACTTTCACCCTACCACGTCATTCTGGGTTAAATTTGTTTCTACGACAATTGGAACCCTCCATCCTTTTTATTTCCAAATTATCACTTGCAATTGATCTCGCTTAGATAACCAGTGATCTATGTATTTATTCTACTAACTTCAAACACTGTCAACTTATTTAATTTCTACATTCACCACTAATCACCTAACTCATTAAGGATAAAGCGACATGCTATTTATATTAACATACACAAAATGGTATGCATTCAGATATAATCTATCCTTTGATATTGGCACAAATTTAATGATAAAACTTATTAGAAACAATTAATTTGAAAATATATCTTCGTCGCTGCATAGAATCATCATTTAGCTGAACCATTCATATATATCAAGATATTCTTTGGTTAAATTGCATTCGCGTTTTTATTCTTGATAATGAATTCGTTGAAAAAAATTTAGTTTGTCTAACAAATCTGCATCAGTTTTTTACCCTGAAGCATAAACGTATTAGTGTAGAGCTCTGATGAAGAACTGATTGAGAAGGAATATTTCATTGTTCTGTTGTCTCTTAACGAAGTGTTTGAATGGGAATTATCAGTTTACTCAATAATAAAACGTAATATAGCGTAATACTTAAAATTCATGTCAGATCATTTACAGATTTCACAATTCATTTCAATCATACAGATTACTGTAAGTTTGATTATATTGCTTTTTTTCATTCTTAGGGTCGATGATCAAATTCTTACTGTCAATAACATCAGTTTAGAGCATGTTACAAACATGGAAGCAGTGAAAACATTAAGACAAGCTGGTAATCAACTACAGTTAGTAAGTTTATATTGTATTTAATATTTTTTAGTTATAAGCATAACCATATGAAATCTGTTGGTAAAAAGAGAAAGAATATAAGGACAAATGTTTTTTAACCTTATTTAAGGTACTTTGTTTTTTAAGTGCTTTTAGATAATATATTTTAATATATTGCATGGTATAGCATAATTGAATTTCTATTCACTAAAGTAACCTGGTAATCTAAAGAGATAACAATCCGATCATAGTTGTAGCAAAAACCTATAGAAACTGTATAACTGAACTTGAAAATCTATAACTCTGTAATCTGTTGTAATAGGGGTATATTAATTTAACTGATAAATGACATTATGTAATAATTGTATAATGTAATCCCAAGTCAGTCAAGATTGGGTGGGTATCTGAATTTTTACGCGAAACTTAAATATGGATTGCATTTACTGTACATGATAAATGAAGTTTAGTCGAAACTATTTTTAAAAAAAATTCTCTTCCCTCTTAATACAGTAAAAGAAACATCTATAACAAGTAAATCGCTCAACTCTCTATTCAACTGCCTGTTACTATTCTTACAGTACAACTGTGTATACATTTGACTAGGAGGGCAGATACTATATAGTCCTATGCAGGAATTTATCGTACTTCTTGGCTTCACAAACAGGTAGACATGTAGAAAACTGTAAAATCCATATAAAAATTGTTTAGCTTCCGCAATATTATCGTTTTTTTACACTAATCGTTTAAAATAATAATTTTTCAATGGCTAAAATTTGTCGAAATCATTTAGTGAGGCGCTCAAACCCGAAACCATCTTATGCATTAACCTAACTTGATATTTTTTTCAATGACTTAATTAACTTCTTAACTAATTGTGTATACAATCATATGTAATAATTATGTTATTTACAGCTCTTTCACAGTATTTTCAAACATGATATGCTACTTATGATCAGGACATTAAATGACCATGAGTACTTTCATAGTTTCTACTTATGACTCCATCTTAGTATAAAGTTAAAAGTAGTATTAAAACAATTAGGATTAGCCTGTATCTTCCCGTTGATTAGTCATGGACTGAAATTGATCAACCTCTGCTGTTGCTATATGTGCATCCCTAGCGGATTGCCTCGATATAGCGGTAGTTCAGTCCATGACTAATCAATAGAAAGATACAAGCTCATCTTAATTACATATATATCCGTTGCACAAGTGTGACTGGCTGGACACAGTAGCCTAGTGGTAAACACGGTGGCGTTTTGCACTAAGCGGACCTGAGTTCGAATTGCAGTGTGAATATCTACATTAGGACGCAGATACATGCAACCGATGAGTCCCAAATAGGACGAAACGTACATCTTTGATTCCCGCTTGCCAGTCACAATCCAACTTAAACATTAGTATAAAAGTAGTTTACAAATCTAAATAAGTATATTACCTAAGATATTTTTTATGCAAACTAAATTGACTATTATTCTTCAAGTGTAACATCTTACCAGTAATAAATGAACAAAACAAAATTAACAGCTAGGAATGTAAAAATATACCATAAAACTAAAGGAAATAATTAGGCCGTCGAGTAATTTGATGTCAATATGACAATAGTGAATAACATCAATAAGTTGTAGATGACTGTGTAATCCGGTTCAATTTTGTCAGTTGGAAAGTATTTTAACGCAATACAGAAATATTCCTAACAAATATTGTTTCAGAAAATGGTCGAATAAAGAAGCTACTGAATTTCGAGAGCTGTTATTTAGTCGTAGTGCCATCCCAAGCTTCCCATTTTTTACATAATCCTTGGGTTATCATTACTATCTGTCTAGTTGCCAAGATACTTTTAAAACCATTCACAGCTTGATAAGTTTTTTTACCATAGTATACTCCGAGGTAATGCATCACTTGGGATTGAACCAAAATAAAAACTGAGCAAGAAGCAATATGTATTTTGGAAACGGAAACAATTAATGACAGTGATAAAAAAGCATGTAGGATGCTTATGGGAATCCCTTCGTATCTTCTCAATTAGTAGATTACAGCTTGTTGGACAGCTTGTTGTAAACACCGATGTTCATTTTGAAAATCTGTGTAGCTAGACAGTGGGTCTATTTCCAACTTCAAAAGAAAAATTAGAACGCTTCATGACTAGCCTAGTGGACTGTTGCTGTTAATACAAGAATTCTAGATTCAACTATTGCATCATTCTAACGAAGAAATACATGAATGTTATTAATGATCTTATCAATAACGAAAATTCGATTACTACAAAACCTGACAAAGGAAATGGAGTAGTCTTACTCTGTAAAAATGATTATATTGAGAAAATGAATGATATTCCAAAAGATAATTGGAAATTCCAGAAACTAGATAATCAAAGTGATCTCACTGGCAAAATAGAGAGGGACATAACAAAATCTCTAAAAAGGCTGAAGGCGAGCATAAATCAGTCATTTAAAATATCTTGTGTAAACAGTTATCTGCCAAGATCAATTAGACTCAAAGTTCTTAAAACATCAAATGCGACGGCTATACAGGGTCAAAGACTAAGACTATCCATACAGAAGAAGTACGTTCATCCCCTTCTCTTCCCATGGTCGACACAAGAAACATTAAACCAATCTCCACCTTAATCATACAACGATTTAATTTTAGTAATGTACAAGTATCTTTCTCTCTTTACGTGCATTTCCATAGTTTAAGTCTACTCTATCCAAATACTACTCTCTTTATACACAAATCTCCATATTATTATTATTATCATCATTACTAATCAAGTATGCACATAACGAATTTTAGTACTACTCAATCTTCTTTTTCAATCCCTATTGATTTCACAACCCTTATTTGAAACCAACCGAATGAAATTATTGTAATTCTTTTCAGTGTTATTGTTACTATATGACGAATTTTATTTATGACTCACTCCATTTTATAATTATCTACTCGGTTTCATTTTGAGTAGAATTCAGGCCTTTGACTACAAGCACTTGATCTAATTGTATTCTGCTACCATCCCATCTCCTATGTCACCCACATACTGAGATACCTATATATATTTGATTAATAAGATTGTTTATTTCAGTTGTCGTTTACGTTTAACAAGTTAAATGATGATGAGCATTTCAACATTATTTAATCATCCCTGATACCTAAATGATGTTGTATCTGCCTCAAAACTGGTTATTTTTGTGACTAATAATTTTGAACTAATAGATGTAGAACCTGGTTAGCGTTTTTTAATCTGGACTTCGCGGATGATCTAGCACTTCTATCTTATACACACCAGCAAATGCAAGTGAAGAAAACCAACGTAGCAGCAACCTTAGAATCAATAGGCCCGAACATACATAAGGGAAAGAGCAAGATCCTCAAATTCAACACAGAGAGCACCGACCCAATTGAACTTGATGGTGAAACTCTGGAAGAAGTAGATACCTTTACATACCTGGGGAGCATCATCGATGAACAAGGAGGATTCGACGCAGATGTATGGGCAAGGATCGGCAAAGCAAATGCAGCATTTCTACAGCTGAAAAATATATGGGACTTCAAACAACTGTCAAATAACCTCAAAGTCAGACTCTTCAATTCGAACGTCAAGACAGTTCTTCTGTATGGAGCTGAAACGTGGAGAACTACTTCGAACATCCTCAGGAGAGTACAGGTATTTATCAACAACTGTCTACGCAGAACATATGAATAGAATATATTTGTTAATAATCTCAGCGGATGAAATTAATGAAAAATTCCAACGTTTCGCTCGGCAAACTGGTCCGAGCTTCTCCAGGGAAATAACCAAAATCAAAATCTACGCAGAATATTGAATGTCTGTTGGCCGGGAACCATCAGCAACAGCCTACTATGGGAGAGAACAAACCAACTTCCAGCTGAAGAGGAAATCAGGAAATGACGTTGGAAATGGATAGGACATACGTTGCGGAAATCATCAGACTGAATCACGAGACAAGCACTAGCTTGAAATCCTGTTGGGAAACGGAAAAGATCAAGCTCTAAGAACATACTGCGTCAAAAATTAGAAGCAGACATTGAAAGGATGAACAGTAACTGGAGACAGCTGGAATGGATTGCTCAATGACAGAGTTGAATGGAGAATACTGGTGAGCAGCCTATGCTCCTCCGAGACGGGTTACTGGCGTAAGCAAATAAGTAGTAAGATGTAGAACCTGATGAGCATTAATCAAAACATCTTTATTTTTAGTTAACATGGGAATTTTTAAACGATTGGAAATCCCTAAAAAATACAGTTATTGCATTAAATCAAGAGGAAGGAGTTGTATTGATTTTTTGTAAGCTTGAATTATAAACTATCATTACATTAATGTAAGTTATACTCCAGAATATATTTGACAACCTTGAATTGCATTAATAAAATGCTGACTAATTTCAATTTTCATGAATAATCACAATGGATATACGAATATTTTGTATATAACTGGCTCTCTATCTTACTTGAAATAAAAGCGTTCATTTTGTGTTAGCGTCTTCTCTCTGTATTCAAATCGCAGTGTAGATTTAGCCTGAGGTTATCAAAAGCAGATAGGAATGGAATCTTGCGTCTAGTTAGCAGACATATCACCGATGATTGGTTGACATATGGAGAAATAAAGGTGATATAAACATGCGTTGTTCAGGATTTTGTTCCGCTAGCATTGCTGTTACTCACCAAAAATTTAGTATTAGCCCATAGAATTACAGACAGAAATGAAGTATCATTGGTCGCTTGTAATTCAATTTTTCTTTAGGTATCTTTGTTGCTTCCTTGCTACCTTGGTTAAGTACTTTGTAGACAAATGGCTGTCTTGATTCCCTTGTAAATTAAACATTTTGCTTGAGGTTTTATATTCTGACATTTATTGAATTTGAACTGATTGATTGATAAAGAGATAAAGCCTTATAACCGTTTTAAACAAAGGACTAGCCATCCTAATATTATTGAATTTATTTTAACTGGTACTATTTGCTAATTAGTAACATTTTTCTAAAATCTGTAACTAGGTAGTACGGCGATTTGTTGGCAATGCTGGAGTAATAACACCTGATAAAACAGTCACCCAACGTTCTCCATCCTTTCAATCACCAGAAGTAATGTCTGATTTAGAAGATAGCGGTTCAACTCCAATATGGTATGAAGTAAGTCTCTGTAAAACAATCATCAGTATGAATTGTTGTTCTACTGTACATTCTTTTTTACGCCCACCTGACCTATACAGTACTACATTTTAACTCAGTATGAAAAAATCATTCAACCTAGATCAGTTGAAACTTCAGTATGGTACATGTAAACGAAATTTATCGGACATGACTAAAACTCTGATAAATATGATGAAGAGGTAAAACACAGAAAGAAATTAGGATTGTTAAAATTTTGCATTAAATTGGTTGTATTCACTTGTAAGACAGTATGCACATATAGATTCTGACAATAAACAATTCTTTTATGTTTTTTGTGCTGAACTTATACACCACAATTAAGCTTAAAACACTATTAATTTCAGTCTTCACTTATCTGACATTTACATTAGTACTTATTTGTATAAACTTTGTAATTCAGCTTCTTGGTGTTGTGAAAGGAAACTTCCAATATATGATACTCTTAGTCAAAAGTTCATTAGTTAAATTATTTTCTTTATATTGTGGTGGATATTATTCATAAGGTCGTCCAAAAGTAGTAAGTAATGGAACGTCACATGAAAGTGAAAACGGTAAACAGTATACGAGGTGAGTAACAAGGAGCAAAGTCTGATCATAATAAGCTAGGAGAAGTGACGACAACCAAGAGAAGCAGGCCTACAACCTAACATTGATAGAGGAATGCAAAGGACGTACAAATAGATAATTAAAAATAATGTATATATTATTTATGACGTTCTCTATTTTCACCAAATGACCGATTTGTCGTATCCAAGCCGATTTCTCACAATATGAATGAGCTAAGAATGTACTTAACTGAAAGATATCTCAACAAGTATCTGAAAGTCGATTAAAATAGTTTTACGCTAGGCTAATTACGTGTAGTACCACTGAAGGACTTCTATGAGCATCAAATTATTTTCTTGCTAATGTGTAAACGTTAACGATTCTCAATTATATGGGACTGAGGAACCCAACTTGATGCTAAACTAATGAATTGATGTACTGAATTAACTAAATCAACAGGGACTAATACAGTGTATAACAAGAGTATAGGTTGCAAAAACACGGTTACATTAGCATAAAATTCAAGTAATTGTAATCCAAAAAGTGTAAATTATATTGTAATAGTAAGTAAACAAAGCTCTTCTTGCAGTAACCGCCCGGTGTTGATATTGATAACGTTCGTAGATATAAAATTTTATATATTATGTAGAAACGTACAAACAATAGATTGTTATTACTTATTTCTATCAGATTATAATCATATTCGGTTCAGTAGTTGCACGATTTTGATAAATCACTTTGTCACACTGACTCCTATGCATCCACAAGTAATAGGACATGTGAATAAATAAAATGTCAGTAACAATGAGTTTGTTAGAATTGTATTTGAAAGAAATATAAATCCAACGATCAATAACATCAAGCAGACTATCAGAAGTTATCCTCACTCAAGTTGAGTCTAGTCACACGTTGAGCACGGCATACTACGGAGAAATATACATGTAAAATCGTATGTCCAGGGTATCCTCGGCTGCTGTAGTCTTAACAAGCATTCAGTAACCGCTTATAAGAAATATGCTAGGTATCTATCAATAATGATTATTTAAGTTGGTATAACCTGAAATCTAAACCATGATACTATGTATTCTTTTTAAAAGTCTGGACAATCCAAGTAGTTGGTGATTACATGGAGAACTGTACACATTTAGACTAACAATAACACAGCTCTCGTGCACTTATACATAAGTGTTATATGCCAATTTTGAATATTAAAAACAGGAATTCGGTTTAGCGAATGGTCTCTTTTCGTAGACTTCATTTTCAAAACTGCACAACCACATATACATGTGACTTTAGTAATACAATTAGGCATACATGGCAACAATAATAGGTGTTCAAAAACAAAAAAACATTTTACTGTTTGTATTCGTCACAGATTGATGTCTGTTTGGTACCTACTAAAACCAGAGAGCATTGAAGTAGTTGTCTCGTCCTAGTATGGGACTCCTAAGCTGTAAGTCTCCTCGATTCTGTCATGGAATATAACCCAAGGATATTTAGGTTTCACAGTAAACGCTTAATCATCTGCACCACTGCTGAGGAGTCTCATGCCAGGACGAAACATCTCTCCTAGTGTCCTCTGGTTTTTAATGATATCCAACCGATATCAATCTGTGACGAATATACCGAATATATAAATATTCTGTTTTGCATTAATTATTCCGTTGTTCATTACATCTTACACTTCAACCTTGGGATATTGTATGACTGGATAACTCTTCTCGGATTTTCCTCAGTGTACAGCCTTGTGATAAGTAAACAATCAGAATTTATAAAAGTTTGCAGTTATTAAAAGTAAAAACTCAATCAAGATGAGCTATTAATGCTAGTCGTGAAGTTTTTTAACGAGATCCTAACTAGAAGTAATTTTCTATAAATCAGTCATTGAATGAGTAACTTGTAATCATCGGATTTATTAGTCTCTATAAAGACCTAATTTCAACGTTGTTATATTCGGTTAGTAATAGTGAAGTAAATCAATGGATTTATTTTATATCACACTATATTTTAGTGCCTTATTAAGCTAGTAATTACATTGACTTCATTTTGTTTATTCAACCTAAATTCATTTTATGATTGTCTACCGACACAATCTTTAGAAAACTGTCAATTTCTAGAATGTATTATACTTAAACCCTTAATCAGCCATCTATTACTTAATTATAGGCTCAACTTCATAAACCAAGTCCGAATTCCTGGTCTTGGTTTCAGTATTGCTGGGGGTCAAGATGTAGAAAATGAAAGTTTCCCTTCAACTGGTATTTTTATTACACGTATTAGTCCAGGTGGATTAGCTGATTTAGATGGTCGTATAATGCCTGGTGATCAGTTAATGCAAGTAAGTCTCTACTAAGATTTTCTCTTCACTTCATTTTTTACCCGTCTCAGTTTAGACTACTACAGAATAGAAAACAGTTGCGAATATAATTTTTATCGACAAACTTCTAGATGCGAATCGAAGAACACACTAATAATGTTTATCTTAAAATTCATTCACCGCATTTTCAGTGTTCATGTAAAATATCTACATTTTTTTTACTTTCACTAGTCAGAATTGTACTTATCACCCTTATTTACCACTAAACATTTCATTTAAAATAAATTAGTCTAATGACGGCTGCTTTGTAGACTTAATGGACATACACTTCGTGAAAGTAGATAAGATTCTGTTCCACTTATTTATATCCTGGTTATTTAAAAGAAATAAGATGATTTAACAAAATCGCATTTAACTTATTAAACTAGTTTCATTAGATTATACATTAGCTTAGTTGATCACATATATTTTAAAGAAAACTTCTGGCAATTACAATGACTGAAACAAGTGAGTCAGCCATATGCGAACAATGTGGAATTTAACACCTGTGCGATGTTCCAAGTCGCCATATCGCTTTAGGATAAATACCGAATCAGTAGATCAGCAGTCAACAATCATTAAACTGTGAATATGGTTCGAGAAGAAAGAATTAATCTGTGGAAAGTTATGAATTAATTTTAAGGCTCAGAATTTAAAGGAGGACAACTAGTGAATACACCGACACCATTGCAACCACGTCACATATCTGGCACCTGAAACCACTGAGTACGGCAATTGCGTGGACGCATTTCGTAACCTTAACTTACTAATATGGCTTAGACTGACAGGCAATGACTTCATGAACTGATGCTACGTTTTTTTTTACTGTCTATGGATTTCTTCCCTGATATTCCTAATATAGGTAATACAGCTGGTTGATAAAGGCGGTTGGTTGAAAATACTTAATATATGTCCGAAACGAGTAAACCATAAGTAGACACGGTAACTCTAAGTGTCATGATAAAAACAATTTACTTCCCAGCTTCCGCAAATTCATTTTAAAGTGGGTATTTGATTGAAATTTTCTAGCTACATATTTTAGTTGGTAAGCTGATATATCTGCATTACATTAAAGAATCATATATTGATTAGCCTGTTATAAATAACTTTTTAAATTTGATTAATTTTGACTTGATTCACATGTACAGTCTGCATTTATACTATGAGCAATGTTTTCATGTTAGGTGTTCCGTTTGAAGGATACTTTACAACATTCTGTTTTTATTTTCTCTACAATCATAAAAACTCTGTAGGTGAATGGAATTGATTTAAGCCATGCTACGCATGAAGAGGCTGTTCGAATACTTCGTAATGCAGGTGATATCGTAAATTTGGTGCTAACGCGTCAACAAGTAGATAGTTTCATTCATAAAGGTGGTTCAATAGAGCGGTCATTGAGTGATGAACCAACACGTAAATATCGATTAAGCGGTAATCGAAAGATTTGATAAAACATCATTTTACAAACCCACAAATAAATATTCCAATTTCTAATCTAATTAACTTGTAATTTTTCTCCTCCGTATTAATACAAGTTGCATGTAAATAACTCAGTTTATGTATATGAAACTTTCTAGATCTTCTGATTTGTCAGAAAACTGTTTGTTGTTTTTCAAAAAAAGTGAAATTTTTAGATTACTAAAAAGTGTTTTCACCACAAATGGATTTTTTAAAGGTGTGTAATCAAATCTGAATGATTCTTTGAAACCTAACATTACTTCACTCTCTGTAATTGTGTTACGTAGTGCCTGTCGGCCTTGACAAAAAGGTTGATACATTATGATACATTTGTACACTGTGGTGTGTTGTAGTTTACGCATCCTATATAGGTATTTTAGAATATTTGGCGACAAGACGTTTGACTAACAACACTAAGTTTCTTTGGTTCTCATTAGAAGAAAATATTGAATAACTGAATGTTGTAAACAGATGTTATTTTGTAGTGCTGTTTTATGCTTTAAATCAAAGGCTTATGAACTCATTAGTTTATTATTAACTGACTTATATGCATAAGTCAGCTTTTGGAATACTCTATGCTACAACACTGAAGTGAACAGTCAAAAATTAAATGTAAGAAGATATATCAACAGCTGAATGAGTCCTCTAAGCGTGCCTAAAGTCTGTGTGAATATAGTTTACTTGGAGGAGCAACAAACTTGAAATAGAAGATTATTATTCCAAGAGATGCATTACATTATATTATCCGTTTAATTTAAAAACCAAACAAGAGGCTGATGACGAATAATTGCGGCAGTAAATAGAAGGTTCGGTTGACAACGACAAATGATAAGAAGTTTCAATTCGTCGACGGTAGAACTTAACTATAGTGGCATACCAATGAGACTTAAAAAGTAGTTTTTAGGGTCGCGGCGCACTATTGGAACAATGTTAGTTTTAGAGTGTGTTCTGTGTAATTCGGTAAGTGAAACTCATTAATCATGCAAGTTTAATATCCATCCTAATTTTTGCTACTTTCTCTTCTTATTAATACAAGTTTATAGTTCATTTATATCGTTTTCTCATTGGCTACATTTGCCTCACTTTAATAATCGTACTAGGCTACCACCATAGTTTCATTTTACCATGTCAACTGAGACTATATTACAAGTCAATTATTAAATTTCAGGATCAATGCACAGAACGGTAGACATGACTTATACAGCCGGAAGTAAGCGATTCTAAAATGCCTTTAAAAGCCCTTATCATAATTAAACAATCACGACCATGATAAACAATTCTTTAACAAATGTTATTAATTTATTAAGGGATTTCAAATCAAGACTTATCGCAATATATTTCTACCAAAAAAATCTTTGGTAAAGGATTAAGCAGTCGTCCCTTTAAAAAAATAGACTAGTAAAATTAGGCTTTTCCTATTATCTTGAATGCAGTGGATGATGAGTATTTTCTAGTGATTGAATAATAATTGAAATTAAAAAGTGATGCAGGGCGTATTGTTTTTATGTCATAAAAAGCTTATTTGAGTTGTTTTCGAGTTCGTTAGACTTAGTTTTACAATGCATTTTATATAGATATTCGTTTGGGTGTCATCATAGCAACCTACCAGGGTACGATTGCAAATAACACCTCATTCCAGTTGATTGACTCCATTCTGATTCAGCAATATTCGTGTGAACTCTCTTAAATGTAATCCAGCACCCACAAAATTATCATGAGTCCACTTGTGGCCTAAAACCTATAGCGGCTCTAAAATGATACGGTGGACTGAGTACTTTACAGGGACCCACGCAATAAATGCACCTTCAAGATGAAGCAGGATATGCGAAAACTATTAGACGACCCCAATGAGGTTCATGTAGCACAATGATAAGCTTTTGAATAATGATGTGGCAAGAATTGATAACTTACCCCCTAGTTTAGGACTCAATCACTGTACACAGCGCCCATCCTGAGGTAGCTAATTTACAAGCCAAAAATTTCCAATCCGACTTCTCTCTGACGAATACTCTGATGCCTATAGTCACTCACTAAATTACCCACTTCATCGGCCCAAGTATCCTAAAGTTCAAACCCCATATTATCGAAGGATACTGAGGTGTTTAAACCCACACATGCCTTCTGACCTGGATAAAATCTGTACCGAAATCCCTCGAGAGTGAGTGGATATGCTCTGCTTCTTCCTCGCTATCATTTTTAACTGCTTACTAGCTGCAAGTGAGCTACTCTATGAGTGTAAGAAAGGTGTGTTCATGCATGTATACAAAGAGAAGTAACGAAGTGAAAATCTCGCACTAATGTCTAATTTCTCTGCTCTGTTCAATAGCAAAGGTCACAGAACTGAATCATTAATAACTGTCTCTATGACTACTTCCATAATAATTCTCTAATACTTTCTTCCCAGCAAGACTTTCAAGCATGTTATGTAATACCAGACCTCCGACTGTGTGGAAACAGTTGGACTCTATGAGTGAAGCATAATTGCCCCGTGCATATTGCCCTCTCAGATTTCTCCGTAGAGTAGATCATCTAATGCTTTGTAGGAAATTGCAATAGATGGGTAATAATATATGTCTATTGCAATGGCTGTATGACCACTACTAGAAAGATAGTTCTCTAAAACTTAAAGTAAGCTCTGCTCTTTCTAACTGGTTTACGATGACTATCGAAGTGCCACATTCGGCTCCATCCTTGAACCACTTCTCTTTTTACTTTTTATAGATATCCCTCTTTCTAATTTAGAGTCATGAACTATTCTGTACACAGATGATCTTAAGATCTGGAGGAAAAGCCAAGGGACATTTGATATCACGATTCCACAGAATGATATGGAGAGGATACACTAGTAGGCTTCCAGCAATTCGCTTTCCCATAATGCCAGTGAATATAAAATGCTAATAGTGAATTTTAGATACACATTCTCTGCCTACACAGTTTGGTAGATACAGTATTACTACCTTTGTTTCAGAAAAGGACCTGGATATAACTCTCTCTGGTACACTAAGGAGTATAGGCTACTGGCATTCTGCAGTCAATAAAGACTATTCACTCTTGGAACGCCTGTTTAGAACCTTACCTTTAGAACTCTTCACCTATGTTTACGGAACTTACTTAAGATCTCACCTCGAGAAAAACTCACTTATTATATTCTTTTATCTTAAGATTAACATTGCTACTTTGGAACAAATTAAAAGGAAAGCAACCGAAAATTTGGTAAAACTAAAAAACAAACCATGCTTGGGACGACTTAGAGCATTAAAATTGCACCCTGTACAGTACAGGAGGGGCAGAGTGGAGACATGATCTTCACCCAAATAAATTACCTGTAGGACTCAGTCTTAAACAAAACCTAAGAAGTCACCCCTATACATTAGCATGAAAAGTCGTGCTAATTTTTTTTTTACAGCCAAGATAAACAAACTATGAAACTTTCTACCTGAAAGGATTGTGTTAGCACCTTCCGCTAAATCATTGAAAAAGACGCTCAATACAAACCTAGACTTTATGGTCCCTGAAGGACAATAATGGAAGAACTGATACAATTCTTAACTATTTATCTGACCATTTTTTTCTCTCAGTTTCAGAGGCATTATAATCAGTACTGCACTCTCCAAAACCAAGAACACTCTTACTATCTAGATGCAGATCTCAAGCAACGACAATTCACTAATTCTGCGAAGCCTAATTGTAGTAGTAAAATCTCAATGGATATTGGATCATAATATCTTCCTTCAGGTTAATGAAGAAGGGATCTTAATGCATGTCATCTAATGCTACACGACTATAAACCGTAACAGCGGGAATGATAAAGATTTCTTTTATTATAGGATGTCAATTGAATGATACTCCCTACTAAGTACCTGATCGTTTTGTGAAAGACCTAGACGCCAGGACTAGAATGGACATGAGATATTAAGATGTGGTTGGTTGACGTTAACTGAAAGAATTAAACTGAAATGGTGAATGATTCGCCTTCAACAAAATGATTATAGGTTGCACCGTATAATCACTCCTCACAGTCGCTGATACCAAATATACATAGATTTCACCAGATCACGCAGCCAAAAACCAAATCCATCAAATCTCCATTAATATGAAGTTCAGAAGGATCATGGAAGAGGCGAGGACAAAAATATGAACTGTTATAGCTTCAGGTCACTACCTGGTATTGACGAAAATGAAATTAAAGCTTAAAAAGCACTGAGCGACTGGAGCAACAATATTACAAAAGTTTAGTACGATCATCCTTCGAGAAATGAACAAACTCAACGAATTTAAGGTAACTTTGAACAACAAGCTCCAGACATTTTATAATCTACTAGTAAAATAGAAAACTACTATAAAAGACAACCGGAAGGGAATTAAAGCAATAACTTCAACATATCAAAGGGTTATAGGCCACAAGGAGCTCCACTATAAGGAATGGATCTCTTATGGTATTTTGTATATGATCCAAGAAAGGAGGAGCAAAAGGACAGTAATCAATAACATCCGAACAATTGCAGAAATATCCTGGGTACAGGTCGAATACATAGTGGTAAAGAAGCAAGTAAATAAAAGCATTAGGTCGGATAAACGAAAATATGTAAAAGACGCAGCAATGACAGCAGAACAAGCTACGAGAAAAACATTTATATGACACAACGAAGAAGCTAGCTGGAAAATAACGACCACTCAAGAACAAGGTTGGTAAACTAACAACTGATACCCAAAGGCAGGGAATCAAGTGGATACAGCACTTTGAATAACTGTTAAACAGACCAGCACTATTGAACTTACCGATCGTCAAATATGAATCTGTAGACCTTCCCAGAAATGTTACCTCACCAACAGTTGAAGAGGTCAGCATGGCCATCCATTGAATCAAGTGTAGCGAAGCGGCATGATCAGACAAAAAACCGTCTGATGCAGTGAAGTAGGACACAGAAGTAACTGCGAAGATGCTTCACATTCTCCTCAAAAACGTTTGGAATAAAGATCAAATACCGACACACATTAACTAAGAATACCCCATCAAGATACCCAATAAAAATTTTGTTTGTGAACTACAAATGCATTACTACGCTTTAAGTGACATGAATAGTTTTTAATATTATGTTATTAAACCGTTTAAAAGAACAAGTAAACTCTTAACTTCATGGTTGAAATTACACATTCCGTAAAGATCGATCGCGTACGAATCACGTTGAGCAATCAGTTAGATAAAACTTACCACTTTATATAAGCTTATTTGCAGATGAGAAAGTATTAGAAAGTGTGAACAAGAGAACATTATGGGCTTTCTTCTGTTCTGTGGTGTGCCTGAGAAGATGGTCCATTTAATAAACAATTATTACGATAGTCTACACCGCCAAATCGTACGTGGAGGGTAGATCACAAATTTATTCAAAGTGAAGACCGGTACCAAACAAAACTGCTAACTCTCAATCTCTTTAACTAGTGTTTGAATGAATTTCGAGAACCTTAACATTTCAAGGAAAGAAGGAAACACATTAAGCGGCTTAGGTACAGCCAGACAATTTGTACGTGCAGATGATTTGGCTCTCCTATCCCACACACAGCAACAAATGCAGTTAAAACGGACAGTGCATCAGCCTCTTCAATAGTGGACCTCAATATACACAATAGAAATAACAAGGTTTATAAATGCAAACGACTTAATTGGAGTTGGCAGATAAGCTTTGAAAGAGGTGAAAACTTTTAGGTACTTAGGCAACATCATCGACGTCAAAAAGGAGGATTTGATGCGGATGTGAACGAACGGATTGACAGGAGAGAAATTCCTAGGACCTAAAAATATATGAAACTCAAACCGACTGTCAGTTAGCATCGAAACCAGGATTTTCAAAGTCAATACAGTTCTATCGTACGGAGCTGAGACTTAAAGAACTACGAAAACTATCACTCACACAATATGCGTATTTATGAATAGTCGTCTACGCAAGATACTCCTGATTGGTTGATCAGACGTCATCGGTAATAACCTATCGTGTTGGAACACATGGCAACTTCCAACTGCGGAAGAAGTTAATGAAAGTCGTTGTAGGTGGGATGAATAAGACATTCTTTGAAGAAATCATCATACCGCTTCACATAATAACCCCCGATTTGAAAGCCCCAAGGCTGAAGGAAAGGAGGAGCACCAAGAAAGGCAATTGAATGAGAATTGGAGGCTTACATAAACAGAGTAATATGCACTCAGGCACAGGTGGAAGTAAGTGCTCAGGACAGAATTTGTTGGAAAATCATAATCACTGTCACATAATTTTCTAGGGGAAACAGGAATTGGTTGAGTGATTATGGTTTATAATGTCCGGGATGTGCACTAGTTGTATTGAGTGCAGCATTTTTGGTCATTTTCGTATTCATTAGTTGGCAGATTCACAATCTACAGTGTAATTTTTATCACTAGTTTCATTTCGAGCCTTAACTTTTGCACTATGTGTATTTTACTGAGTATTTTAGATTGTACCAAGCGCGCTCTAGATCATACAGAAGTGATAATTTCAATGAAAGAACTAAATAAGTTAGAATAAATGAAAAGACTACTTTTATGAAACCTACAGGAGGCAATATCAAGCTGCTATATAATTACTCGAAGAAAAAAGACAGTCCGACACAACATTTATTGGACAAGATTTATTGACTTCACAAATCTTCCATTCTTATGTCGCTAGTTATAATCTGAGGAAGCTTCATGATACTTTAACAAAACTAACATCTCCGCGTACGGCCGTCAGCTACCCTAATATGACCGAAATTCACTTCAGTTTTGTAAAGTTTGAGCCATTCAAGTTTAACGTGATCCTGGGGCACTTGAAGCCACCTAAATCTTCTTGCATTCGTGGAATCAATTCGTTGTCTCTAGGAAACGTGTCAGTCTACTCCACCTCCCTATGCTAGCCACTTCAACTTCTTATTAGCTGCGAGTAGTCAACTAATAGTATGAGCACAGTGGTAAAGGAAAGGATGGTAAGAAACTGTTGGCTGCTATTTCCTAACAGAATTTCTTGTTCTACACAGGAGTCAGAGGCGTAAGGAAAATCATCGGTAATTCTTTTCCATGTGTATTTTATCTATAAATAGCCAGTATTCTTCAACATTAACCTATCGACACCATGTAGTAGTTAACCTCTTTCAGTTCAGCTTGAGCATCTATTGCATAATATTTGGCTAAACTTCGCCAGTGGTTTCAATATAATAGATGAATGATTTCTTCACAGAAAAATGGAAGCTGCGGATGTTAGTGGGTGTCTTCGACTGGATATGTGACCATCTTGGTAAGAGATTTCGAGCAATCAGTGTTCACTCTGCTGGTTTGAGTTATGTTTATGCAAACTATGTGACATACAACCCCAGGATAGCTCTGTATTTTATTATGAGACAAATATGGCTATAAACCATCAACGTTCGCTCCATGGGAAGTTAATATAGGAGGATTATAGATTATGTTGAAAATTCTGCAATGGATACCTTAGACTGGCTATCTAGCTTTAGTTTCGCTCATGCCACACATGCATGGATGGTAGTTTTGATTACTGCTTGTCAAATAACTTATGAGCTACAGTTGCTTACAAACCAGCAATTAACAATAATTAAGCATTGTTTACTTCATTACACCTGAAGGTAAATGCATCCATTGATACGAAACGACTCTAATCTAACTTTCTGCCTCCATAAATAGTACTATTAGTTTCCACCATGTCTTATCATACATATTCTACACCATCGAATGATAAGTTCATATATTCCAGGTTAGTTATATGTATTAGAAAAATGTGGTTGCATATACAGTTAAAAATTGGTATGATATGAATAAACAATAAATATTTGGTAGACGTAGCAATTTTAATATAATAGCAATCTAGAAACATAAATACTACGGGTTCCGGCAACAGAATTTGTGGTTCATCTTTCTTTACTAGCTGGGATGGAAAATGAAAATACTATCTACTCTAAAGCAGGCAAAGTAAACAAGCATGTTTATTGGATGCTGTATACTTTAGTATTGAACAATTCACCATAAAATTCCAGTTTTATTTAGATCACTCAAGGCCACGTTAATTCGTCTAAAATCCATATTAAATCTCCTTGAAGTTCTTGTTTAGGCCAGGTGAGCATTATTGAACACCTATTTCGAAAGACGTTAATATAATTATTTTTAATCGTCGGTACTAAACGCTACTTGATTCATTTAACGTCCCAAGTCACCATAATTTTAAAATACTTTCACAATACCTTGTAAATGGTTTGTTACACCACTCAGAGCACCACATCCTAACCATTCAAACAACTTTGGTTACTAAATGTCACACATTTTATAGTCATTCAAGGTGACCATTATGTTGAAATCTTACTCGGCATACTTAATGAATTTAACAGGATCTGAGATGACGTGAATCACTGAGACTAGAAATTTTAATTAGTCCCAACTAAGCTTCCTACACCAAGTATCGTTTATTAAATATTTCTTATCACACGGGTAGCTATTTAGTGTTGCATGGTGTTATTCCGAATCGATTAAATTCATATTAGATCCAAAACACAACTTTGCATCCAGTGAACTTTGATTTACGAGATTTAATTCGAAAATAACGGTAATTTGCCTCTTTATATTTTGACTGTACTCTTGGTTTTTGGTTTTATGACCTAAGTCACACATGTATACAACATTATGTTAATGCGATTCCGGGTTTTAATTAATTTAACTTTACATTAAAACATATTGAGTATACGTAAACTATGTATATCATTAGAAAAGCAACAGCTACGTACAATTTATAGTCTGTAATAGATGTAGACATTAAGAAACTGTAAGCCAACAATGACGATAACAGTAGCCCCAAAGTCGACGCTTTGAATTGCATAGACTCCAAGCTGCTCTCAAATGTTGACGAAAAATCACTGCGAATTGACGACATAGTTTGTGGGATTGGAAACCTATCAAGGCGTCAAAACGTCTACAGTGATTATAGGCTTTACGTAAAAACCCATGAAATGTATGTGACTTAGCGGCAGTACATACCATCAATACGCAAAACATTCGACAGTAACGGAAACATCAGACAATGTCATGACACTAAAAACAATATGAAAGTATGTAGTATACGAAACATGTGCTTCGAAATGGCTTTCAGTATAGCAGGGTTGGTAGAATTGGCCATTTTTGTGTTCCTCCTACTTGCTGCAATGATGACTAGGTGGCAAATAAATGACAGTTGGTATAATCACAGACGCTCTGTTATGTCTAATTGGTTTACGGTGAACTGTGGGACGCTTCGAGTTTCTTATAATGAACCACTTCTTTTCTTACTGCTCATTAATGACCTTTCTTTCAACTTGCAGCCACAGACCCTTCGTATGCAAATGAATCTTAAGATTTGGAGGAATATTTAAGGCTCCTTGGATATCTTGATTATTTAGGGGTAATCGAATAGGATACATATTTAAGCAGCCACTAACTTACTACTACTTAACACCATCGATTGTGAAATACGAATGGTGAATATTCGGGAAGCATCAATTATATAGTATCCTGGTCAGACTTGGGTAACTACTACTGCATCATATAGTCCACAACTCACTTCGCCTTTTACAAATCGCTTGTAAGATTCAGTCATAAATAAAACCACTTTGTACACGCATATAAGATAGAGCATGAAAACACTGGTGCAGGAACTCGTGCTAACGCTTTCAGTGCAAGGATAATCAAATTCTTAGACTATTCATCTGAAGAACTAACATTTGAGCCCCCTACCCACTTAGTCACTATTTGCAGGCACCCAGGGAAAATCTTAGAGGATCAACGCTTTCGTAACTACTATGGATAATTCACAGTACAATCAGTTTTCCTTACATTCAAAAACAACATAAAACATGGACACACCCAACAAAAACAAAAACATTTCAATCACCTTGAGGTAGATCTCGAGTAACGACTTTTCTCTAGTTATACTACACACAGTTGTGGATATCTTCAGGTTAATTGCTTTCAGATAAACTTCTTATGATTAGTGAAGTCACACAGATAAATTACTATAACGAAATGACACCGAAGAGTCGGAACCAGACATAAAAACCTTAAGAATCTCATTCGATGGATATTGGATATTGAGCTTGTTTTACCTAATTCCGGCGTTTGGTTTCTGTTTCGCATTTGTCGGGATGTCGTCTATCGTTTACTTTAAGTTCAAAGCAAATGTGAAGACTGACTCAGTGTCGTTCGATGGATCTTCCATCTCTGTAAAGGATCTTAAAAATGCTATTCGGACGAAGTGTTGCTTGTATTCTACAGACTTTGATCTCAAACTGGAAGACACAACTGGGAAAAGTAACCTGGTTTCATATCTAATTTCGTTTAGCCTATTCTAAAGATGATGAGTTGATCCCAAAGTATTCCAGTATTGTGGTTCGGCGTGTTCCGCGATTGGTTGCTGAGAGTCAAAAGAAAAAGCAATTGTAAGTACATAATTCACGTAATTCATCGATTATGATTTTTAGAGGCCCAGATGAGTTGACCTGGAGAGAACTCCAAAGAGGTGTAAGTTGTTTCTATGTATCTTATATATTTTCGATCACAGCCGCAATAGACTGATTTTAATGACATCTTAATAATTCTGGGATGAACTTGTATCCATGCTAGGCCTATAATCATATTGTATCAGCATATTTTATCTTATTGTTTAAGTTGTTGGTCAATTAGATTTACTAGTGTGTGGAGACATATGTAGTGACATTACAGTTAACGGCTCAGGAATCCTGACAAGCTACCCGTATTTCCTTGTTTTAATCTAGGCGTAACAAAGACTTAGGTATGGGCTAGTTTAGTCTAGTTCAACCGGACTACCGTAGCGCTACAGTGTATGCTATTTAAAGGGTACTTCAGATTACAATGAATCGTAGTAAATCAAGGAATCTTTTATAATCGAGCGGTTTGTATGCATCGGTGGGATAGCTAAATGATACACGAGCTTGGAATGACGTGTCAAGTTGATCTAAGTGGTTAGCCTGTGAACTGTCGTGATTGTGATTCATACTTTCCTTGGCATGCATATGATGATTTTTTGCCAAATAAATTATTGCTTTTAATAACGTTTTTGTAATATTTCGCAATCTACAACTGTATGGGTAGCAAGAAGTTAGTGTCATATCCTGTATTATTTCAGTAGTTAACATACGGTTTGATATAGTCCCTGGAAACGCGGTAAACAAAAATTGGTGTTATAGTTACTTCACTCTTAAATAATAGTGAATAACAATGCCATCGGTTGCGGAATTCATTTAGGCACTAGGACGTTCACCCAGAAGTCTCGTTTGATACGCAATTATGAAATGTATACTTTCCCACGAGCGTCACTAGGTAACTACTACTGTAACCAGCCGCTTGTGGTGTAGCAGATTGTAGTGGTATACATACCAAGTTTTACACTTTTCATGAAGCCCGATATGTCCACTGACAAGTTACATTCCGTTGGACAGTATTTTAATAGGAATGGTAATTACAGAATATAGTTCCATCAAGGGCTATGAGTTAGGATTAATGCAGTGTTAGGATTTGGATAATGCATAGTCTTATTGTTGATTGTATGTTTAAATAGTTCCTAGACTAGTTATTACTTCGCTCATTTCATTCCTGCCAGTTTTCTCCATGATGGTTTAGTCGTTTCTATCTTTTTTCCTGAGAACATACTAAGTTCATCTGTAATCTCTTACCTAGTGTCTACAAACTTAGTAACCAAGTATGAGCAAACTATCGGTCATGGTCTTAAACTTTGCGCTTAGACGTAAACTGCTCGGTGCTATTGCATACCTTAGTCGTCATGTGTCCATCGAGTCCATAGCGCATATTGCATCTGTCTTTTATCAGGTTTTCAGTCGTAGCTTGTTTAGCACAAGGTCTAGTTGATTCGAAAATAACCCGCTTTAACTTGCATTTCGTAAACTCTTGTCACAAGTTTCTGACTGAGCGAACAGATATTCAATTATAGCCAAATTATTGTACTTAGTTCATCACATGCACTCACACATTTAAGTACGTTACTTCTGCAGTTGATACTAAATTCGTCGGGTTTTATCACCGTAAGTAGTGGCGGCTATCATTGTTGTTCCGTTTCTAGTCCAGGTTAATGTGCGGCAGTATCTAAGTCAATTTATGTGAAGAAATGGTCTAAGGGTTTAGACGACTAGCATGAGTCCGCATGCTGTTAAAGACTTCATTAGCATTTGGCATATGTCAGTTACAGGAAAGAATAATACTGATGGTCACTTCGATCTAACAGCGCTATTGTGATTTTTTGGTGTGGAGGGGCGCAAACGAACTACCATAGTCTATATAAAGATAGTCCCTTTAATTGCAGGTTACCTTTAAGAAACAAGACATCTCTACAGTTGACAGCACAACGATCTTCTACCTGAAATCTGTTTAGTGCAGCTTTGTCTTAAACCGTTTGATCTCGATGATATAATGATTTATTTGGTAAGGGATTACTTGACGGGAGACATTTGATAATCCTAAACTAACCAGTATCTACTTAAGTTCTGATTACTGTTTTAACCATAGACCATCGCACATCTATCTTGTACTTAATGACTATATTTTTCACAGTTCTCGTAGAAAAGTAATGATAGTAAAGTATTAGAAAAGACAAGTTGAGGTTATGTAACATTAATTGAATGTTGAAGTTTCCCCTGTCTGTATTTTGACGATTTTGTAACTACGTAACTTTAAAGCTTCATTAAACGGTTTCCTTCCGCTATGCGTCTTAGTTTAATGCCTTTTGATATGTGAATGGTTCGTCACGAATTTCTACGTTCGATTTGGCACCATTTTATCGACACGTTCGTTTACTACGTTGTATCATGTCGATTAAGGACTTCTAGGTTTGATGAAAATTTAGCTGAATAATGCGTTTTGCGTGAGCACAAAAGCTAATTACACATGAGTCAGTACTCCGCGGTGTCTTCTTGCAGCATTAGCGAGGGTATAGTCTTGCAATTCTGACTAAGGACAATGTCCACCATATTATTTCCAAAAAAGGATCCTGATAACCCAGCTAGATAGCTGAAACACTTCGAATATAGCAAAATTGCTAGACCGGTTCTCAATGGAAAATAAATTTATTGGCGTTTTGGTTGGTATGTTTTCGATGACGTCTGACGCGATTATTATTTTTCAGTGATTTGGCTGTGTATCGACAATTATAAATCAAATAAATGCACTTACCTAGCTCTTGGAGTACAGAACTTCTATAAGGATTGTGTTTGCATTCACTATTCCTCGGAAAAAAAAAGGAAATTGTTAGAAGTTCGTGTATCTGAGTATGGTTAATATCATGGCTAAAGAAGTTAGTAAATGTATAACAAAGGTCTAAGTAACTTGTTAGAACCTAAGTTGTTTTTAGGTGTACTAATCTAGTTCTAAGATCAGTCAGTTACAACGTAGAACTTGGTACATGCGTACATCAGTTCAAGTTGACATGCCTCAATTAGAAGATAGAGATTAAATTGTCGGACCAAATCCGAGAGTAGGGGAGGTAGTAACAGAGTAAAGTACCAATGAAAAGGCGTAGAGATCAGAGATGAGATTTGAAATAAAAAGTGTTTCTGTTGAGAGAAAATTATGAGAAGCTCAAAAACTAGAAATTGGAGGAAGACAAGGAGTGGATGCATCTGCGCCATTATGAACGATTTTGAGCCACATTTGTTACGGTCATCAGTTCTAAGAAATTGGATAGTCAATTTGCTGTTAGCGGTTTCGTTTTATCCTTGTGAAATCAAACTGTACCACTTGTGCTTGGTAATGTTCAGTCATCGTTATCTACTAACCGCCCACATACATTCAGTGCTGTGTAAGTAGTGCCGAAGTCCTATTGTGTGGTTATGTGTCACCACTTTTTGGGTGTCAGGCATTTTCAAAATGACGTTCTGATGACTCACTATATTCTAACTCAGATTTGGTTGGCGACATGGTTGTTATTCTTTGTTTTGCATTACTCCACCAGGAATTTTGTTAATAGGTCGGTATCCACCAGGGTTTTCTGATAGTCCATCTTTATAGGAAGGGTCATCATATACTGTTAACGTTCGCTGCTACCGAATTTCTTTGATTAGATGAACAGATACAGCTCTATGTCAATGTCAGTTTTCATCAAGTAAAAGATTAACCTCAAAAATCCAGGAAGTCACGGAGAATGTAATTTAATGCTACATGTTCAGTTAAACCAACTTATCAAGATCCACACTTATCTCGGTTAACTGTGTGTTTGGTATTATAAATCGTTTCGGGTTAGTACATTTACGTAGTAACTCCAGTAAGGTTACTATTCTTATCTTTATCACGGATCAGATGAGATAGGCATACATAAGCATTTCATTACCTGAAGGTAAAAGTTCATTTGACCATACAAAGTGGAATCATGATGTTAAGGAATGAGAAAAACTGGAATTTTAATAAATATATAAGTACTTAATAAGGGGGGCAGTTCAAGCAAAAAAATCGAGCTTATTCCCAGCCAAAGTCGATGTTTCTTATAAATCTTCATTTTCTGAAGTTTGTTATCAATGCTTTTGGTATTACAATTAAGTAAACATAAATACATGTCGTTCGGCTAAGAAAACAGCGTATTGCTTGGTGGAAATGTGAATCAGTTCAAGTTGCCACACAGCAAATAAATACTAGAAGTGTCAAAGCAATGACAGTTGCATTGGTCGTTAGGAAAAACAAATATTCGGGAATACAATTTGAACAAAAAGGATATGAATCATGAACAATACTTATGATGCTCACTTAGAAACAGTTAAAAAGTGGAGTATATCTCCGCTCACCTGACAGATTTTAAACCATCTCACGGAAGTTGTTCATTCATTGGTTAGAGTCATCGTACGAGACTTCAATCAGATAGTTTATACATATTAATCTACTTGAACCAGCTTTGGCGTTGGTAGTTGTAGTTGGACGTGTGCAGTATTTAGCGTTCGCTACATTATTTGGAGAAATTTCACAAGTCGATTTGACTGGTGGTACTGCACCGTTGTTAGTTCGTTCGGTTTTAAAACCTACAAAAGTCACAAAGTGGTGTTCCTTCGCCCTCTAGCTTGAATCACCAGGTAGCGTCTCTAGCCATCACGTAAAGTATGGTTTATCAGTTTCTCACCTGTCTTTTGATATCCGCGATTAAACGGTTGGAACAACTACCTCCGAATACCTGGTATGTGTAGGTTCGCTGGGTTTAAATATTTTCAAATGGAACGACAGTTATACATCCAACAGATACCAGTTCAATTTTAGAGGCTCTTACTATGATTTATTCAAATTACTTCCCACAGACATGTAGCCATTTACAGTTATCGGCTCCGTTGCTTAGACTCGGTCATTTAAACCGATGCATATGCGTACATAAATATTTGATCGTAAATTGGTCCTCAAACATTAGTCTGCATGGCAGGAATTTCTCCCCATTTCTTCTGTAATAATCTCTCACATGTGCTTTATTTTTACAGCAAACTGTTACATCAGAAGCGTCACATGGCTCTAAAGTATGTTTTCATATTAATATTTATGCCTTTAGCCTATTAATTTAGCAGATTCTGATCTTTCTGAAGAAGAGAAAATCAAGTTAATGATGGAAAGATCCTCAGAGACTTACTCAGAAACAAAGTAACCAAATGTGATGTGTTTAATCTGTACTTTTAGCTTTACCGTACGAGCTAAGCCATATGGTGTCCCACCGGCTGCTTACATTTGTCATAAATGCAATCAGCCGGGACATTGGATTCACAATTGTCCCGGCGTGCGTGATAAAACTGGGAAAGTTATGGATGCAAAATTAGTTAAAAGGCCAACGGGTATTCCTCAGGACTTTCTTTTAGAGGTTGCAGCTGGAACTCCAGGTGCCTATTTAGGAAAATCCGGAAAGTACATGGTGCCTATCAAAGACGCGTAAGTTAGTGGTTTTTGTGGTAGTAATGTATTTTAGAGAGGCGTATGCCCAAGGCAAGAAGGACAAACGACCGTTTTCTGTTGAAGAAAATCCTCCATATGTTCCTCAAGAAAGAAATCCTCCGAAGCAACTTATATGCCCTCTCTGCAGCAAACTGTTCAGTGATGCAGTCTTAGTATCCTGTTGTGGGACAACTTATTGTAACGAATGCATCATGGGTCATGTTTTTGATTCCCAAGTTCTGGGTTCTCATAAATGTCCTAATTGTGATGCAGTATTGACTGACCACGAGTCAAGTGTTTTTGAGAATGCTCTTGTGCGAAGTTTGATCCGTGACTGGCTTGCTGATGGATCTAAGATAATGGATCCTGAAGTAGTTATCCCTGGTGATATAGCTATGATCAATGAAAACGAGACGGTAAGATATTTGTATTAGTAACATTCCCTTACTTTTAGGCATTCGTTAACTGTCGCCGTGTACTGAAGCCGAAACAAGCGATGGTCAACATCACTGCGGTAAAACTTGGAAGCACAACTTCGGTGGATTCAAATTATACGCAAAGCTCAATGAAAATGCAACCAATTGTTTCAGAATCTAATTCTGTTTTTAAAAATGAACATACCCATTTACCTTTGAACATATCTTCTGAAATACCCCAACGCACAAACTCTGTGACATTTTCTAATTCTGTTTCATCTTTTGATAATGTTCGTGTTTCTGAAATGACTACTTCTGTTGTAACGAACAATACAAATGCTACTGTGGTCACAAGTTCTCCTTGTACCACTTTGGTGGGAAATAACAGACAAAATCTGTTACCCATCACTTGTCTTTCAAACACACAAATCCCTTGTTTGAGTTATACTAGTTCTGCCGCTGTAATGCCTACTTTACTCCCAGGTATTAATGGTGGTAGTAATTCCTTTCTTAATGCGCTTTATAGTATACGGTTAGATGACTTACAGGCTCCTTTGGTTGCTCCCTCTACCATTTTGCCAGCCACTTACGGATCGCTTGTTGGCGATCCTGAGTGGACTGCTGAAACAGCTTTAGCTGCGTCGGCAGCACAAAGTGCAGGTTTAGTTGATCCAGTTTTACAAGTCAATAATAATCAGGTCGCCTTTGGGTTAGTCCCTGGGCAGTCTATCCCTGGCACGATGCATACAGCTTTATCAACACCTGTTGAAACGCTAAATGGACACAAAATGCTTTCAAAAGAAGAGTTCTATCGATTGAAAATGGAGGTTCTCCATTCAGCTCGTAGAAGGTAAACTTATTTAAATCTGCTCAAATGCGGTCGTTTATTTATGTAGGTTGTTATGCCGTCCTATTTCCTTAATAGTTGAATCTCTTTACTTCAGGACTCATAAAGTCCGTTCTCTTCATTAGTTTTTGTAGCAGCAATGCACTATATGGGTATTCAAAGGGATGTTTTATTCATTAAACTACGTAGTATTAAGTGCATATTGATAGGTTATTTTGTAGAGGATTCCTATCGTTTATCCTACCTTAGTCTTTAAGTAATTGATCTTTTGGAAACAGGATCTGTTCCTTGCACATAGAGGAGATGTAAAGTAGTTTTTGCATTTTTGCAAAGCATACATCCTTGATAAGAATATCGCCCCCATACTAAGAAAATAAGTGCCGATTTGGACGGGATGCTAGTTGACTTTATTTGATTGTGTGTTACAGGTTCAATCATATTGACATCTGAGAGATTGTGAGTTACTCGCTATTCTGTGTATTATAATACTTAGGCAATACGTTACCTTAGCGTTCAGTTTATAGTGTATAAACTACAAGTGTATTAGGTTTTCCAGGTCTGTTGATGCTTGACAAATATTGCCATAATATGTGATTTGAATGCTGCCAGTTTTTATGTATGTACAGCCCCGTATGTTTGTGCCATCGTTTATTCATTTACCTTTGTTTCTGTTACATTTATAATGTATGTGTTCGTAAATGCTGCTATTATTATGATGTACATTCAACTACATACCAGCGGCTCCATCTAGCGGTATGGTTGCCTTTTCTCAGCGTTATCCAGTATCTTATTAAAAAATTTGATTTATAGGCATCGACACCGTTCTCGTTCACGTAGTCCTGGTTATACACATCGAACTGAACGACTTTATGGAGATTCCTCGCGCCACCGACGTGCTTGTGAGAGAGAAGAGCGAGGAAGACGATCTCGATACCATTCACCTATTAACTACGATAGCGAACGTAGTCGATATCGACATCGTTACGTTGATGAATATGAATCTCATCGTGACGGAAGCGGGACTCATCGTTATCACTATCGTCCTACTTTCATCCAAGATTTTGATGATGAGCGGAGACATCATTCACGGGAGCATCCATATAGTCCTGAACACCGATCCCGGCGTTCACCGAAACATTCACCGTCAAGTAGAGATGACTGGTATGGATACAAAGGTCGGGACGGTAGCGTATCTGCTACTACACATGAATTCTCAGATCCACGCAGATATCGGGAACCACATATTGGCAGTGGACACTATGATGAAGTCCTCATTAGACACAAAAGAAGGTAAGTTTTATGTTTTCCTTAGATTTGTGAAATGTTAAAGCAGTTAATGTAGGCTACTAATCTGTCCTATAAATGTCTAAAGGATTGATTAGATTATTATTACATTAGAAAAGCTTATACTCTTGGGGTTTGTCAACTAAAACATCGAATAAACTTCTAAAATCTAACGTTAGACTGAACTGTACTGATAAAACACCACTTTTTTGTGGTATGGGGGGGTGTCCGTACAATAACTAAAACCAATTGTTTAAAAACGTATGTCACGGCTGCGAATCGAACATATTGGCTTATGTGCTTTTATTTTTAGCCTCTCCTCACATCCTTAGTTGAAATATAAATATCTTTTTGAGCCACTCTAAAGTTTAATTTTGTCTATTTTCATCGCGATTATTTTGACTTTTTCGTCATCCGTCTTATCGGTCTCTAATTGTATTAATGCGGCATAGCAACCTGTGTTGATTGATTATAGCTGGTTTGCGAAAAATATTTCTTTGGAATAATGACACCCAATTATCTTTACAGTTTTTCAGTAGCACATTTAAAAATTTATTCGTAATTATCTTCTTGTGGTTGTTTTCCTATGATCCATCGTACTATTCAAGTTAAAAGTAAATGTATGTTGTCACCAATTGTTTGTGTAAATTTGCAGCTACAAAGAACCAGTTTCTCTAAACTTCGTCAGCTACTAGATAAACTTAACTATAGTGCCACTTTTGAGGGATCCCTAAAATGACCAGCTTCAGCTGATTGGAAAGCGGAATGTGTTTGTGATAACCTTTTACCAATTATGATAATTATCAGGAAAATCAGTCGATATGTTCAATTCATGTAATTAATGAACCTTTCGAGGTTATTGAGCGATTCGATGTGTTTGATGAATTCTCAGCTCGGATTCAGAAGACTCGTTTGGCTTTTACTAACCTACGTCACCTGTAGTGTAGACGCGATATTCGGCTTTCAAAGAAAGGCCAAGTGTACTGCGCAGTATCCCGCCCCATTTTATCATATGGATGCAAAACATGGGTCAGAAAAATAGAAAATATGTAAAGACTCCAGGTCTTTGATCATTGAAATCTTCGTAGTATCACCTGTATATCATGAAATGAACGAATAATTAACATTGATGTTAGGCACAATGTATTCGGGAAACATGGAAAATCAGTCGAAGAATCCGTAAATCTTCATCGTCTGAGATTGGTGGGACATGTGTTGCGGATATTTGACCATTGTCTGCGCTATTCTGGGTGAGGTAGGTGTGGGATGAAAGAAGGGTAGGGGCAAGCCTAACTAAACATGACATCAGTCCATGGAGTCTTTGACTGGAGGTCTAAGCCATGTTGGTAGAATCAGGTTACTTGGTTGGAGTCTACGTGACAGTCATGATTAGTGGTTAGTGACGTAGCATGGTTCGAAATTGGTCAGTGGTTTGAATGCACTTCCTTTTTATGTTCTGCTAGATCTTAAGTTCCATTGCTATTTCATTTTCGTTTGTTCAACTCATTCCTGTTGGATCATGCTGTTCTGTTAATCTTATGAATTCGATCTCGTCGTTTTAATATGATATAGGAATTTTGACCCATATACATTCGCGTCGGATTCTACGTTGTTTGTCAGTGAATGAACTGAATGGTTTTGTCCCTAAAATTAGTGAATGAATTTTATAAAAACTCATTCTTATGATTGTATAACATTTTTAACAGTGATCCTTATTAGGGTATGAGATTTCTTTAATCTTCAATGACGAAAGGACGCGTTTACTGTGCAGCAGTCAGATCCGTTTTACTTTATGGATGTGAAACATGGCCTTTAAGGATAGAGGATATTCGTAGGATCCTAGTATTTGATCATAGATGTCTCCGAAACATTGCTCGTGTTTGCTGGGACAACCGAGTAAGCAATGCATGGGTTAGGAATAGAGTACTAGGTAAACACGGTAAGGCTATTGATGAAGTAGTGAATCTTCACCGGCTGAGGTGGTTAGGACATGTGTTGCGTATGCCTGACCACCGTCTACCTCGACGAGCAATGTTGTCTGGTGTGGGAGTAGGCTGGAAGAAAGCTAGGGGTGGCCAAACGAAAACATGGCACCAATCTATGAAGTCATTGACAATTGGGCTGAGCCATGTTAATAGATATAGACTACCTGGTTGGGGCCCACACGATGATCGTAACAAATGGTTAGAGACTTTAGGTGATATGGCTCAAAATCGATTGCAATGGCGCAGGTGCATCCACTCCTTGTCTTCCTCCAAATTCTAATTTCTGAGCTTATTATAATTTTCTCTTTACTGAATCACTTTTTATCTCAAATCTCATCTCTGATCTCTATGCCTTTCCATTAGTACTTACTCTGTTACTACCTCCCCTACTCTGGGATTTGGTCCGACAATTTAATCTTTATCTGCTAATTGAGGCATGGCAACTTGAACTGATGTACTCATGTACCAAGTTCTACGTTGTAACTGACTGACTGACTTTCTTTAATCTATTCCATATTCCCTCAACAACAAGAAAGCCGAAATTAAATTCCAGGAACAACTTAAGAATCATTTAAGTAACTATAGTGATGTGACCCACCTAGATGCTGCGTGTCAAGATGTCCAGGCAGCTGTGGAATCTTCAGTGACATCTATCAAGCACTTGAATCACCAAGTCAAAAAAGTCACTGGTTCTTGGCGACGTTTGCTGAGTTGATGGACTCCCTTCAACTTATCATGTCATGCTCTGAACACGATAAGGAGCGTAGAGAAATGAAATATTAGCTGCAAAAAAGTCTACAGTTCAGTTGGCTTTCAGCTAGTTTAAAACTACCCACTAATTCCAAACAAACTCCATGGGAAAGTTGACTTAGGTCCCTCCCCGACTCTTGTCGAAGTTAAAAAACCCACAGCTAACCTGAAGCTAGGAAGAGCAGTGTGTCCCAGTGGATTAACTCTAGAGGTCTTTAAGGATTATTGTCCAATTTGAGCAATTAAACTGGTGGATATTTTTGCCAGAGTTTGGGAGCTGGACATGATTCCACCTGTCGGGTGTTAGTCCGTTAATTGTTTCAGCATATGAGAAAGGACTAACGTTGTCCTGCGATAACTATTAGGGAATTAGCTTGACTAATCTAGTGTCCAAAATACTAGCTTCTATAATTATCAGCCGTTTAACTACAACTTATGCACTGCAAATGCTTGAAAACCAGGCTGTTTTCAAACCTGATCGTGGTTGTATTAGCTAAACGTCCACCATTTGTCATGGTTTAGTACATAAATATACTTTTCTGTGCCCGGCAGTGGTGGTTTTTTTAATTCAAAAACGACATTTGATTCTGTAAGCCCAGAAGTACGTAAATTTCATTAAGGCTCTTTACTCGAACCCTAGTCGTGTTAGAGCTTATGGCGAACCGCCATCTAAACTTGTAACCTCAAGTGGCGTCAAGACAGGCCACCATCTCCGATTTTGTTTGATTTCATAATCGATTTACCGTTTGAAATTGCGCTATCATCGTTTGACCTTTCAAGAATCGATCTCCTACCAAGAGATTCCACTTATTGTCTTGAAGTAAGCTGATGACATAACCCTGTTTGGCGAATACACTGATAAAATGCTGAATCTTTTAACAGCAATAAGCACCAATAGGAACTATGTTTAGAATGCGTTTCTCCTCTAAATGCGAACTGTTGCTTCAGGATTGGTCTTCGTCAAGGAGTGAAGTAGTTAGGCATGTCGACCACACCACTTATCTTGGAAGTCTGATTACCCTGATGGATTATTCTTTGAAGAAATCTCGGTACGAATGTTTTTCAAAACATCGCTCACGTTAGTTGGGATTATCGAGTAAATAATAACAAGGTTAGACGCTGGGTATTAGGGAAAGGTGATAAATTAGTCAATGAGGTAAATCTCCATCTACTGGAGTGATTTGGACATGTATTGCGTATATCTAATTTACAGTCTACCTCGACGGGGGGAGTGATGATGGCGGAGGAGTTAGAGGCGGCCAAACCAAAACAGTGGCATCAATCCATAAAATCACTGACTACTGGTTTGAGTCGTATCGGTAGTTGCAGACTACCTGGTTAGGGTCCTTGCGAATGTCGTAACCAATGGTTGGAGACTGTGTGACATGGCTCAAAATCTTTCACAGTAGTGGAGATCTATTCACTCCTTGTCCCCCCCCCCTACGTCATGAGCGTTAATTCATTTCATAACTTTTTCCCACGGACTAATTCTTTCACCCTGGACCATATTCTGTATATCCACTCTTTTCTGTATATATTATTATAATCATTGAGGTAACTTCCTATACCGATTCGATGTTAATCTTGCAGTACTTCTGAGGTGTGGCAACTTGAACCAATATACACGTGTACCAAGTTCTGTATTGTTGATACACATATGTAAATGGGTTGTTGTAAGTTTTAAGAAATCTATATCACAGGTAATTGTACTCTGAACTGTGAAAAATATGGTTTACATTCATTCTGTTTAGTTAGAAATTTTATGGCAATAAAGATACCTATAAGGCAAACGTGACCCGAATCGCCTTGAAATGAGATCAGAACATTCTAGCACCAATGTAGATGGTTTGAACTGAACAACACCTCAATATCCATTTTCAGTAAACCAGGTGAAGAAAGATCTGTTTGTTTTAGGAGGTTAAATGTAAGCTGATTGACTGTCGAAGAGGAGAAAAACAATGTAGTTAGGTAAAATTAAACAACTTCACGAGCTCGTCAAAGAGACGGTTTAAAATTCACTTAATAGAATTTTCGTAGATAGCGTCAGTGTTATCCACTACGGCTGAACGACTGGAGTGATAAAAAGAAATTTTAATAACAAATTCAATTTATCTCCAGCTGCTTTTCAATTATTCAATACCTCTTACTCTTTTAGGGGTTTTGTTTCAGCAACCACCATAAACAAGTCAGAAGCGTTCCGTACTTTTCTCTTACAGCCGTCGACGTACCTACTATTTCTACTAATTTAGTATTTACCTTGCTGTGTTAATAAGATGTAGCAATTTTAACCAATGTACATATGTCCCATGTTTTATTTTTACATGCATACATTCACTATGAATTTTAATAGTATAGCAATAAACGTTCCAATTTTATACTAAAAATATCCTTTCTTACTCTAGCCACACACATCGCCTTTCGATGTTTTTGATAAGACTTATCGTGGATGTACAACCTTCTGATCATGCAAACGAAACTATAACACACTTAGTCTAGGCGATGTAATGCATAACAATATAAATAGTGAACTGGATTCTGTAGGACAGCTTTGATCTCTCTTATAAGATGCACAGACTTACAGGTTGATCATAAGATGAAGTCTGTGTAATTTCAAATACTAAAATTATAGTCATTTATTTAATTTAGTCTTTGTCTTATATCTTCTCATTCGCTCATAATGCTGTTTCTTTTAATTACAGTCGAACCCCTATGTCTGTTGTTCCTCAGTATGATGTCTCTGATCCTGAATCGATTGGTAAGTAGTAATTTTTGCTCCTAACACCATTGTTTTAGGACCTCGTAACCCTTCTCTACCGAGAGATACATGCCAGAGGCAATTTGATAAACCCGGACCAAATCAAGTGGTAAATAGCTTCAGTCGCGTTCCACATACCCTATCGTGTGAAACATTTTGTGGTGATTCATCAAAGCAATCCCCTATTTCTCTGGATCTCACTAATGATCTCATCTCTAAAGACTGAGTGCTTATTAGGGCATTCTCTTGTCAGTGCGATAGTTACTAATGATAATGAATCCTTCCCTCCTCAGGTGATGAAAAAAGTTAAAGCTAAGAAAGAGAAAAGGCATAAGAAGCATAAACATAAGCATTATGACAAAAGGTAACGATTATCTATCATATGTAATAATAATACTATTAGGGATTTAATTCAATTTGCTGATGATTCAACTGGTCAAAGTGTTCATGAATGCGAATGATGATATAACTTCATGTCCTAATATTAATATGTCTGATACGAAACGTGCAAAGAAACACAAGAAGCATAAAAAGCATAAACATGGGAGTAAGGAAAACCAGAAGAAAGACAACTCGGATACGAATTCTTTAGTGCAGTGTATTAGCCTTGATACAATTGATGTAAATGAATTTGTCTAACCAACAATTCTAGTTCCTTCCATGTATATAGATTTTATTGAAAATATGTATGTATATAATGCCTAGATTACAATGATCAAGTGTACGAATTTGTTCAACCTTAATTTCAAATAAATTATTTTTATCTCAAATGTTTTACTCGATACCGAAAATTAGTTTTTAGTAATTTATCCCAGTTCGACAAGAAAAACAGACAAAAACAGTGATAGATTTGTTTATTTAAAGTAAGTAGTTTACAAAAGCAATCTTTCTAAGTGATTAGATCGATAGGCAGAACACATTCAGGAAACCTTCAACTGGTTTCCAACTACTCTTCAATTACCGACTGTCTCCAAACAACTTAAGTCTTTTCAATATCTGGAGGTTAAATGAGAAGTTATCTGAGGAAAGGGGAATAGTACAGGCTTTGTTACAGATTATTTAGATTGCTTTGACTATAGCGTTGATGTTTCCGTTTATCCATAGACAGTCACCATATTTATCATCGACATACGAGGACCTGATTATTTCTAGAAAGCATCGTTTTCCTGTCCACAAGTTTGATTATGATACTTTGTTTCCATACGTTCATACAAAGTCGTCCCAATTGATTTGAGGTTTAGCGGCTTGATTTATGTTCGTGTACACGCCATGATCTTTTCTTTTTCAATAAATAACACGTGGCTTTCGCAACGGAATGATTATTATTTTGTATAACGACTAACATTTTGAGTGCAAAGTTCGTCTGAAAGACTTAGCTTCTGTGTATGATACCTTAGTTCACTTTATTAAAGAAAGGAATGTATCTTTGGGGCTATTGTTAACATTTGTGTTCAAATCAATTTGCTTCATTTTTTGAAGTCTGATAAAACGCATTTTTAAAACGGATGCATTTTACTGAATTGAGGGAGTTTTGTGAAAATAAGTATTAAGTCTAGTTATTTCCATTCGTCATAGATTGGTGTTGGTTTGGTACCACTAAAAACCAATGAGCCACCGAACAACTTTTCGCCTCTAGATGAGACTTTCAGCGGTGCGTACACTTGATTTACCAGGGAATCGAACCTATAAATTTCAGGTCTCAAACTTGGGAGTGAGCTGTTTATCACATGGCAATAGATGGTCGTGGCATTACATGAGAATAGGTATTTCAATACCGTATAGCGCCCAAGTTGTACGGAAGGTTAGGTGTACTCCAACGTGAAAGCTCTGGATTCGACTTCCCTGGTGGGATCGAGATTACACACTTCAGAGTAGTTCTGTACTAGGACTAAACAGCTGTTCACTGCTCGGTTTTCAATGGTACTAAACCAACATCAATATCTGACGAATAGAAATAACGATATTTCATGTTCATTGTAAAGTCTACTCACATTCTAAACTGTATTGCTCGACTTTCAATAGAAAATTAAAATGTAGTAGGTTGCTCAACGGTGACACCAGAAATGTAATGTTGCTTAATTTGTCGCTACTAAGCCTGATTTCCACTGGTTCAATCCCAGATGGTCATTGAGGGAAGGGCGGAGTTCCATACTATGATGAGATCGCTCTCCAGTGCTTCTAGGTCTCGATTATTTGGATTTATACAGGCAGTCCTTGATGTGCATTACGAGTCGCAAAATTTTATACAAACTTTTCTCTGAATCTTAATTATAAAAGGAATTCATTTAATTTGTATTGTGACTGGCAAGTGGAATCCAGGACGCGCGTTTCGTCCTATTTGGGACTCATCGGCTGTATGTACCTGCATCCCAATGTTGATGTTCACAGTGGGATTCAAACTCAGTCCGGTTCGAGTCATACGCCACCGCGTACACCACTAGACTACTGAGTCCAGACAGTCACGTTTGTGCAATGGGCGAATTGGTAGTAGAATGAATTTGTATATTCCCATTGATTTGTTATAGACTGAAGCTGGTCAGTCACTGTTGCCAGTCACAATACAAATTAAATGATATTTCTGAATAATCGCTATATCGAGGCGATCCGCACAGGATGCACATAAAGCAACAGTGACTGACCAGCTTCAGTCTATAACAAATCAATGGGAATATACAAATTCATTCTACTACTAATAAAAGGAATTCGTTTATTGTAAGTTTGATGGTTATGTAATTTTCAACTGTTGATAACTTGATGTGGCAGTCGTATTTGCGTATTGTGATGAACTATTTGATCGCAGGATATTAGGGACAGTTAGTAAATCAGTTGGTGCGGTTGTGAATCTTCTTCAAATGAGATGTTTAGGGCATATATTACGTATGCTCAACCACCGGACTACCCTTACTAATAGTGCTGTCTAATATTTGAGTAGGATGGAAGAGAGCTAGGAGCAGCCAAACTAAAGTGTGGCGTCAGTTCATGAAGTCACTGTATTCTGGTCTGGGCTGTGTTGTTAGATTTTAAATCAATTAATCACGGTCCGCGTGATTGTGATAGCCATTGATTGAAGACTGCGTGACAGTTTAAAATCGGTCATTGTGACACAGGCGTATTAACGCTTTATCCTTCTTTAATTTTGATCTTAAATCTATTTTATACCTCTCCATAAACTAATTCGTTTTGATTTATGAAAAGTAAGGCAATGATAACAGTGTCAAATGGTAAACCTCCTCCCTATATCCTGTAGGGATTCAAAAATAACTTCAATCTTCTTGCACGTAATAAGCAAATATTATTCTCAGAGCACTACTAAGAAAGTGAGGATAAGTTAGTGCGGAGTGAATATTGTCTTTTGTAAAATCATGATTTTAATCTGATACTACGAATTAGCTTAAATTAGACAGCCATTCATCACCAGGAAGCACTGAATAGCTTTTTTGTCCTAATATGGGACTTTTCGACAGTGCGCTCTCGTCACCCAACTAGAAATCAAACCCAAGACCTAGCTCCATGGCAAACTCTTTACCACTAAGTCGGCTGCCAACGGTTGGTATTTCAAGATACGTTCATGCGACCATATTTATTGCCGTCAGTAGTAATTCTTGGAGTTTAAGTAAGAAGACGCGACCAGTGGAGTTTAACTATGTCGCGGACGTATCACGATTTAACTGAGTTAGAAATATAAACCGTTGGGAGCCGACTAAATGGTCTAATGGTAAAGCGTTTGCATCGGAGCTAGAGGGTTCTGGTTTTAATTCCTGGTTGGGTAATGGGTACTCACTGCTGGGCGAGGCAGTTATCCAGTGCTTCCTGGTGATCAATGTTTGTCTAATTCGTTGTATCAAATTGATTTCCAGCAATCGCCAAAACACCCAGTTACATGAGATTTAAATGAGAAAAATTGCTATGCTCTATTTTCTGTTAGATTTTAAGGATCTAAAGAATTTATAAGATTTTTAATCATTATAAAACTTAAGCAAATGGTATTTCTAGACCAGAATGAGACTGTCTAAACTAGTTTTCAAAACTAGCAATCAGCTCAACTACCTCTTTTAAAGCATAGGAAAAATTATGTGACTTCAATTACTAATGATTCACCACTCTTATTTATTAGGTAGTTTGACTTCAATTAGTTTGAGTACATGTGAAGAGTTTGTTTTCGTTTTGCAACTCTGAGTGTGTGTGGGGGTTGTATCCACAATTAATATACTAATAAACGCTTCAAGGGATAGTGGCGTTTACTTCTTTAAATTCGAAGCATTAACTAATAAACAAAAATGTACTGAGTTAAATATCTTTAATACATTGTTTCATAATCAATGCAATAACTTGAACACGATAGCTTATAAATCTACTTTTGATTTATCTTTCACTACTCAATGAAAACATACTTGCAAACTAGCTCAAATAAATCTACATGAATTATGAATATTTTAGTTTAGTGGCTATCAATTCAGTTTAGTAGTCTTTGATTAGTTTGCGTTGATCAAGTCTTTTACTAGATTGGATATTATCAAATGCACAAGGGATAGTTAATGTTTACTTGTGCATTCGACTTATTATTCTTTCAGAACTGAAAAGAATAACGTACTTGTGTATGTAATCTAGAGGAGGTGAGTTTCCGTTTAAATACATTCTGAAAATAAATCGACCCATAAGGTTATCATTGTTTGAAGAGAGAAAGAATAAGCATTTGAGCAGAATAAGATGAATTCATTTTATTTTGTCAGGTTTTCATCAGCCGCGTGCAATCTTTAATATTTCATAGCCAAAATTATACATAAACCATAACATACTTTATAATTGACACTGATTAGGGATCATAATGTAGAATCACAATGTAGTATAAATCAAGGTAGAGTTACTATTACTGAATGTAATGTATATAAATATGGTGTGTAAGTGAGGGTGCTCTAACATCAAGTAAGCAACGAAGTGTTATACAGCCAAAAAAATTGATCTGTTACGCAACGGAGTAACCGAGCAAAATGAATTACGAGTAATTAGCATTTATTAACAATAAAACGAGTTGAGATTAGTCAGTGAAGTAAACAGAGAAAACCTATTAGGTTACGAGAATCATGATGATTGAAAATTATGTAACGAGTGAACGTTACGAAAGCATGAGGAAGATTAAAGAAAATTATATAATAAGGTAAGTAGAACGTTACTGTGGTGTGGTGTTTTCCTACCTGTCTCTTTTTGAATGCACAAATTTGGTTTGAATAGTTTGTTTTGCTCTTGTTTCAACAAATTGAACCGAGTATTGATTGGATTGTGCACTAGTTACTTTGTAGGATTTCAACCTACCAGCTGCATGTTTTGTATCAACTGGGTGTCTTACCATAGGACTGCTCAGGGTTTTTGATTGGAATTATCTGTACATTATCTATGATTGTTCACTTAAGTTTAAGAAATACAAATTTACTGAATTTATGTCAACTACACAACATATTTCCTGATCAATAACCAATCATTTACAAGAAAACTTATTAAATGTTAAGATAGTCATATTTGTTTTTCTTGCTCCAATTTGTCACAAGGAGATTGAACGGAATTAAACTAATTAGTTTATAATGATGTTATTTTAAGGTGAGAATTCATGTTCATTTGTTTACGTCCATTAATTCAACACATTCTCTTGAAATTATTAAATCAAATCCTAATTTCTAAAATATTATTAACGATCGAGAAAACAAACTTATAGGCAGAACATATGAAAATTTTCAATAAATTCGTTAATCACGTTATATCTGTATGCTCTTTATAATATTACTCCTTTTTCTTATAATATACTCAGTACACAATTACTATTTTTCAATTGTGCAAAATCGCCTGAAGATTAACGAGACTGATTTCTCGTTTGTATACTCCGCGTGATCATTTCTGTAATCACTCAAGCATTTCCCTATGCTAGAGTGTAGGGCAGAATGATTATCAGATACCTGGAATAGTATGTTCTATGTTCCATCTTCTCAGCTTGATATGAGTTTACATCTCTATTATAGCGCTGGACTACCTCAAGATTGCAGATGCATCTTGTTGATTGACACAAAAGCTACGCCCACGATTTCCCGTCAGTTGCTACCAATCCTCACTTAAGATCACAGACATTTCTTTTAAACGGACTCAGTCATTTAACTGTTGAGAATTAATGACTAACCATTCATTGATGATAAGTAGCTCTAATTTCAAAATCTCGTGAATAACCTACTAGACCCGTTGGTTATACCAATTTAATATATATTCATAACCATTTGACTATGAATGATGTAATTATGTCAAATATATCGTGTGTAGTTTCAATTTACATAAGACGACTTCCTTCAATGACCTGTTTTTTAATCTTATGATATGCGAGTTACAAATTTAATTTTTCGTAATAAATCATCATCGTTCACACCATTTTAGTCAATAGTTTAATCCACATATATTCAAATGCATACATTTTTCTGTTATAGAAAGTTGTATGCAATTAAATACTGGTCGTAATTAACAAAAGTAGTTGAATTATCAATATACTAGTTGAACTGTAAATATGCTAGCTTGTAGTGTTAACAGCAACACTTATACAGTTACATCCACCTGACAAGTCTCATTCATATAGAAACATTCATCCTGAATTCCTTAACTAACCACAATCTAACAATGATAAAGTTTCCATCTAAATTCAATATTAATCCAATCCGCTTAATATACACCTGTAACAATAGAGATTGATCTAATATAAACCTTAATATCAACAACTAGTTAACTCATATTCCCATATAATAGTTATTCTTTAAGTTCAAATTTCTCTTTGATTAATAGCATAATCACCTGAAGAATTAGCTTTGTTAGTTCACTGTTTTTCTGATTTTTATTTGATTTCCCATTCAATCCATTTTTAAGTATCATCTTTAGTATAATGTATTCGTGTATACAAACATTACACATTTAGTTCTAGTATAACTTGAATATACTTGTTAATTTAACTATCGTAAGTTGTTCAGTAGTATTACTTCACTTGTAATATTCAAGTTTAAAAATATGCTCTATTCGGAAATCTATTTTTGCACATGACACTGTTTCCTCGAATCAACCATATTAAGTAATACATAAATAAATGTACCATGTGGTTTATTTAAATCATTTTGTGTAACTAATAGGCTAGATTACATTACATGAATAAGTATAAACGATACATAAACAACTGCCTAATATTTAAGCAAGTATTAATCAGAAACTCTCTGCCTACTTCAAGGTTGATACGAATTTGAACTTAAATTGCTTACCATAGACCAACCTTTCTGTTCTCTTTTAGAGGAAGATAAAATCTATTTTGTATACAAAGTGTAGGATTGTTATGAAAAAACTCTGAATGTGACTTTGGTAGACCGATGCAAATGAAAATTTGTGTAAATAAAGGAGATGGATATACATTCAGATGTCGTTTCTGCTTGTGTAGAAAGTCTGTGATAACAGATCCATCTGTTCATGATCCCAAGTTCTACTGAAGAACAATGGTTATGTTGTTACTAGTGTATTAGCTTTTAGGACATCCAATATCTGGTTCGGCAGCTTTAATGGAATTATTATCGCAGTGACATGTGCAGCATATATTTAAAAGTTTGGAACTGTCATTTGGTGGTATAGGTAAAATTGTCGAAATAGACGAAGTTTGATAAGAAGACGTAAACATAACAGGGGAAGAAGCGTAAAGGGGGATTGGATAAGTTATAATGCTTACTAAACGTGATTATTAATGAATTTAGGCTTACGGTACAGAAGTAGCTACATAGATAACTTTCAAAAGGTAAAGTATCAAACAAAACGAACTTTAATATCAATAATATGGAAACTTGTCCTATCAACAACGATAATATTTACAAATGACTAGGGTGCATGTAAATGACTTTTACGTTTAAGTTACAAACATCATGATGTAAGACGAAAGCAATACACTATGGATAGAAGGGTGTTGGAAGTTATCAACGCCGACTCGTTCTAGAATGGCTTATAAAATTACTGTTCCTATTATGCTTCTGAAGGTGGACAGCTTTCTAGTCACATAGATGAGTTTCTTTATCGTCATGCCATTGATTCTGCAACAGTAGCGTTACTTTAAAACTATGATTTACTTATTAACTATATATAATCCTCGCCTCCTCTGTAATATTATTGATTATTTCCGGATAAATTATCCACTAATTAATGCTACCTTCTTATTGGCTAAAAGTGGTTAACAGGTCAAGGTGCTGATTAGTTCCTTCATAAGGTCAGTGTGTTTAAGATTGCCGATCTTTACTGCCTATAATATACTGCAATCAGCGGATATATTATCAGCACATATCTTACACTGAGTAATTGTATTTTCCTTTTATTCTATAACCTTGCTAGAGGTATATCAGTAAGTAATCATTAGGTAGTCCTCCTTTTCATATTCACCCGATAAATACAGAATGTAAATTCATAATGTCATTATTTTACGAGATTCAGCGTATGCTAATATAATATAATAATAATAATAATAATAATAATAATAATAATATATTCTGCACTTAGGCTACGGCTTGTTATATGGAACCAGTTTTCTGAAATCGAATTCTCGAAATCCTTCCTACCACAAATGACAAGACAGAAAACGAAGACTACGTCAGTAGGTGTCAAATATTCACCCTTGTAATTCATCCAGATCTAGAGCAATAAGTTGCTTCATTGAATAATAAGGTGATTTCGTGCTGAAACATTAATAAGTCATTCTAAACGGTGATTTCACGGAATGTTTCGGCTTCTGTAGGCTGATTAAAGATCTCTGTATGCTGTTCAAATATATACCCTTATGCATACTCGGTATCTGCTACGTGTTATTCGTCAGATGCTTATTTTGATTGCTTAAAATATCCCTCAAAGGTTTTACATATCAGGCTACTCAGCTAACTAACAGTTTCTCGTCTGATCTTCTTGATACAGTTTTAGCATTCTATCTCAGGCAAAATTGATAATCAAAAGAGGATAGGTCTTGTCAGTAGATGCTTACTCCAGTGAATTTACCAGTATAAACTAGAAATGATTGTCAATTGTCTGCGTTCATTGTCGTAATGCAACAGATTGTTAGGATCGACTCTGACGAAGGCAGCATTTCCTCTTTTCATTGAGAGGTATAATCATTATTAATAACACAGTGAATCTCAGGAAATAAATATGATCTTAAATATTAACTAAAAAGTCATTGTGTTTATGCGTATTCTAACGCCATTATGCACTCATTTGAGATTTGAAATGGTTTCATCCAAGTAGATGACAGTCTGAAAGGTCTACTTCTAACACTTCCTCTTCTACCTAAGGTAGATATATTGACACAAACAGAGTAGGTATATATCATGAAGTTTCGAACATTTATAACTCCGAAAAGATGCATGTATTTGTTTGCATGTTAAGCAAATGTGATTCCTAGATTCCATTATTGGCCACAATCCAAATATATTTAAACTTCGTGTTGAACAGATTCCAAAAATTCTTTACTTATTAATTATTTTACGACGTAGATTTGGTTTATCTAAAGTATAGATCTAGAAATGAATATTCCCAGTAGTTGTTAGAAAACATTTATAAGGTTAAATTCTCTCGAATAATCTATTCCTACTAATGTTTTAGTTTATGGTATACTCCAGATGAAGATATTATGTCACTTAATTACGGTGAGTCTTTTTTATGCACTAGTTGTTTTATTTTAGAAATAATTGCCAAGACGAATGAGATTTTAGGCATAAGATATAATGTCAGTGTCTGTTGTTTGTAAACTTGTACATTATATTAAGATTGTAATTCTCTTAGTGCATTTATTGAACACGATGTAATGATACAAGTTGATTGAACTAAAGTGAAATAAAATAAATGATACACCAAGAAGGATAAAGAGATTTTATTATAAAGGTAATTTTCAAATTACTAGATAAATGAGACTGTTCATTACTTATGCTCAATAATTTAATTGCGGTGGTTTTGTGGGTGTAGGCGGAAACTTTAGTTATTTGTAATTGTCACAGATTGATGTTGACTAGGTACTATTGAAAACCATGAAGCACTGAACAGCTTTTTCGCATTAGTATCGAACTCCTCAACCGTGCGCAATCACGATTCCATCAGAAAATTGAACCCAAGGTCTTTAGGTCTCACAAAGAACCACTAACCAATTATCGTGCCGAGCTGATGTCCATCAATATATGAAATGATATAACCATCCATTGTCATTAGTGGATAACTATTTCACTCTTGATAAGTATGAACTCCACCAGTCATGACTTCTTACTAGAACTTCAGTCGTTTGTTTGCGTACTGGCCAACTGTAATGTCATCATTTATGAATACAAATGATCTCACGACTGTGACGAAAGATATTGATTTAAGTTGAATGTGATTTCTAATTAACAGTTGTTGTTTGAAATAGTTTTTTAATTGTTATTCTTCTCTGTGCAATTATTAATGTTATTTCATTCAAGCACGAGTTGACATAATAATAATGATTCATTACAATGAAGAAAATTAAGTTGATTTTATTTGAAGATTTTAAAAGTACATAATAATCTCACTTCATAATGGAAACCATCTCGAACTTGGTAGTATACAGAAGTTCATATGTTATGTTGGGCGACTAAAGAAGAGTAACAAACTGTCAGAACTGTGTTTCAGAACACTATTTCAATTATTCTAACTGTAGGTAGTGTAAACAGTTCTTTTCTATGATTGTTACATTCCCTCTTACCCTACCCTTTCGGTTAGTATATTTACTCTTAGTATATTGTTTCTTACTATGAACTAAAGTTAATTGGATGTGTACAAGTTGTCCCTATTCACTGCCACTATTTCTCTTGTTCTGTAATAATGTTAGATTCTTAATTGGTATGTTGTGCGGTTTGATTTTATGTGCATATAAAGAAATGCCTGAAATATAATATGATTCTGTCTGGTCGCTCTATCGGTTCGTGTTCTTCTTATTCCGGCTTGGGACTCAGTGAACATAGAGCAGACGCGCAATTATCGACTAGGCATACCTAATTGACATTAGATCACCCAACCCCCATTTTTTCGCGTCATAACATCATATTAATTTTGTATACATCTATCAGCTTCATTGATTTCTTATTAAATCATTTTTGTGTATCAAATTATACTACTCAAAATATACAATATTTGTTTTTACTTTAAACTACTTTATAACTTAAAGACTATAATAGTATCATTATATGTTAAATATTGTTAGCGTTTAATCTATTCTGTTATTGTTAGTGAATTTCATATCATTCTTAGTAGTTTATTATCAATTTTTATGGTGTTCCATATTGATAGATCATTATTTTAATTGTTGAAAGGTGTCTCAAAGCGTTGTAAACGTCTTACATACTTCATAATTTGTAGTCTTCGAACTTCATCTTATATGTTATCTTCCATTCAGAGTAGTTTTTTACAGATAATTGTTTTATGTGGATTTGAATTATCATGTTTAATTCAACCATTTGGTTAGAATTCTTGGGTGAGGGGTGGGGTTGGATTCAACAAAAATACTGTCATCTGTATATAAAATGAGTGATACACGTATTTGTAAAATTCCAATGAGTAGGAATAAAAATTTCTGACGTTTCGCGACTTAGTGTAAGTCGCTTCTTCCAGAGAAATGAATAACCGAATTGAATTAGCACAAGTTTAAATAATGCAATGGAACAAATCAGAATCAAAATGAGTTCGTACAATCAAAATTGCGAGTTTTGATCATGTCATGTTAAGTCATTTGGGTCAAGGTGGTTTGATGTGAGACATGTGTGCATGCATATGTTAGTGTGATGTGAAATGAGATTATGTGAAAATAAATTGTATGTATGTTCATGTGAATGAAATGTGAATGTAATTTAATTGTGATCGGTTGGATAAAAAGTCCATGTTGGGTGGATAGAAAGGCCTTCACTTTTGTTAAGTGCAGTTGGATTTAACAAAATGTGAAGTGTTTCAGCTATTCGTCTTTCCTTATAATTCGAAAAACCTTTTTGGATAATTTGGATATTTTTAATATCGATTTTATGGTTATGGTAGATAGCATATACTGCTATTGCTGATATGATTTGTAATTTTTCAAGTTCAACAGGATTATTAGGAGGTCGTTTAGCATAGCTTTCATGTTCTTCGGCGCGAGTTTTGATTTCTCGAGAAGACTGTCCAATATAAAAAGCATCGCATTCAACACAACCTAGTCTGTACACACAATTCTGTGTAGAGGTGAAGGGGATCTTGTCCTTTATTTTAACTAATGTATTGTATTATTTAACCTTGTGCTAATTCAATTCGGTTATTCATTTCTCTGAAGAAGCGACTTACACTAAGTCGCGAAACGTCAGAAATTTTAATTTCTACTCATTGGAATTTTACAAATATATATAACTCATTTCATAAACAACCTATCCAATACTCAATTTATTTGAAATTATCAAAGTTAACCTTGGTAATGATGTATACTGTCATCTGTAGTTGTCATCATATCGTATTCAGCCTTAACTTATTACATGGATAACTTAACAATGAATGATTTACTGATAGCAAAATATATAATGCACTTGAGATTATTTATCTATGAGGTTCAGTTTCTAGTATACAGGTTTATTTATAGAAATAATTTTTTTATATTAAAGACCAGAAATTCTGTCAAAAGCAAGATGTATCCATATTTTCCTCATAAAATTCTCTTACACCTTTGCTCATTTAAAATGGACATTTTCCAAATTAATTTATCAATAATTGGCTACATTTAGACAACTGTTGATAACTAGGGAGCAGTAAACAGTTGTCTCATCCTCGTAGGATTTCTGTATTCATGAGCTCCTGAGTGATTACCTCTAAAGAGTTTCATACCAGGATGAAATAGGTGAATAGTAAATAACTACTAGTTCTTACTAGTTGTGACTACATTATATAAACTTTCTTCAAATCTAAATTGTAATCTATATATCGAATTGATTTATTAATTTCATGGTTAATGGCGAACATGTAGTAGGCGCTGACAATATTGTTCAGAATGACAACGGTACTTCTACAACTAACCGATCTCAAAAAAATACAACTCAAAGATATATTACTGTCAAGTTATTGCATTCAAGATTATTTAAGGTTACAGTCCTAAACCCTAAGTAATCAATTGTGTATTTTAACTGATCCATAAACATCAAGAGTTTATACAAGTTTCAGATTTTGAAAGATTTGTCTAGATCTAATTAGAGTTCTTGTTATAAGAGACGAATAAACTAAGAGGTAAAAACTCTCAAAGCTACTTCTCAAAGGTTTTATTTGTGTATACTGATTGTATGTCTTTTAAGTATTTTGTTATAAATTATTTCCCTAGTTTCAAGCTTTTATTTAAACCATAAAATGTTTCTATAGCGTTCTCCATACATAAACTGGTACAGATTATTTGTGGACCACTACTCTACTTTTTGGTTATAAATGTCATTGCTGTGAATTATTATTCCAATCAGTCTGTTGCGTGGCCTAATTTTGTACAGACAAGTGTATGAAATATAATCCTCGATATCTTTGTGTTGGTCATTCAATAGTCTTGTGTTCTCACTATTCCGTTAGAACTAGCTAGTATCTTGGCGATTGTTAAGGATAGGATAACGGTTTTGTGATTAACGTTTTATTTGTTGGTCATAGCAAGGTTATTATTTCCAGTGCACCGCGATTAATCAACGACAGGACGTAATAGTTGTCACTACCAGAATAATGAAGGATAAGTTATATCGTCAGTTACCTTCAGAATTGAAGAAAATGTAGGCTAAATAAATTAATATTGGCGGTACCATATTGAATTGTCAGTATATGTCATTACTGTGCTACAGTAACTAATATGAATTATGTAAACAGTATCTCGAATAGTTAGCTGTACTTTGTAGCGTATCATGAAGGTGCACACTATTAAAACGTATCACATTAGAACAAAAGCGCTGTCCAGTGTTTCTTTTAGTTTACAATGGCTACTTAATTTAAGTAAATTCGTGATATAAAGCTGAAGTCGGAATAGTAATCGAAAAACGATTTTTACATACTGATAACAAAGAAACATGAGTTAAGTAATATCACTCTAGTTCTAATCTTAAATTGATAACAACTTATTAATCTGTAATAATGAAATGTATGTAGTGATAATAATAATTTGCACTAAATCATCAAAGATTTATAATGATAAATGTTACTTAAATAAAAATAATACGATTTTAGATTAATATAGAACATTGATATGAGTATTTGTCTTCGACAAGTTCTTCATCAAACTCTTCATCCATAGATCTATGAATATTGTATTACATTAGATCACATCATACGTTTAATATATGAATAAACATTGTGATATAGTTAGTTAGTTATAAATTGAAAATAGCAAATTTTGCATACATGAAGTCTTTAAGTACTAGCAACTGGTCGTTAATAACGCTAAGAGTTCATATTATTAGTATTAGGCATAATATCGAAGTGATTAATAAGATTTAAAGTAAAACATAAAATAATCTGTTTTGTTGTTCACTTGATAAGAACCAGTCAAGTTTCTATTAACAGAAATTTATGTTGTACAATTTACAACAAATAATGAAGTTGTAAAAAGTGAATAAGAATAAAATTAAAACAGACTATATGAATCTTAATGCAGTACATACCTATGTCAAACGAAACAGTTTTAGTGATTCATTCTGTAAGTGATGGTTTTCAATATTAAAAGAGGTTACAATAAGCACTGTTCATAAGCTAATAAAATAGGCGAAATAGAACAAATTATATATAGGAGAATGAATCAAAGCGTCAAAAACTAGTATAAATAGATGTGGATGCTGATTGGTTAGTAACAGAGTATTGTGTATACAAAATTACCCCGAAAGAGTTCTACCTAAAATATAAAAAAAAACCTGCAGCTTCCATGAATATCCCTTATATCAAGACGCTGTTCACGCATGGAATTACTCCATATTCTGATGGTTTGAGAAATAATAGATGCCATGGAATGTGTAAGATACCAAAGTGAAGGCACTACCCATCAACAGTATGAGGATGGACTAAAATGTATCTGAGTCTATTAACTTTTAAGTGAATTAATGATTACCGGAGAGAGTGAAAAATTTCTGGTCAGTTTATTGGTACAATGATTACGGTGTGTTAAGGTATAAGCTACATGTCTGACGACATGTGGGAGACACACGTGTTCGAGAAAATATGACTATCATGGGCATAGGGTTAGCAGCCCCATCTCATAAAACAACAACCCTGCTAAAAAAAGCTAGCCAGTAAAAACTTTATAACCATTTTAACTCTGCCCTGGGAGTCAAAAGGTCTTCATTTCGAAGAGTTCTGACACCTCATGGTGAAAGCCAAGTTTTTCGGAAGTCACGAGAAAGGAACGAAAACGGTAAGAGGTTTGCAAACCTATATGCCTTCAACAAAATGATTATAGGAGGCATCATATTCTCCCACAAACGTATACACGAAACTACATGGGTTTCACCGGACCACAATACGGAGAAACGAAACGACCACATCTGCATCAATAAGAAGTTCAGAACGACCATGGAAGATATAAGATCAAGGAGGGGAGCTGACATAGCTTCAGATCATCATCTGGTGGTGGCAAAAGTAAAATTGAAGCTGAAAAAGCACTGGACAACTGAACTAGCAGTATTACAAAAGTTTAACACAATCCTTCTCCGGGATACTAAAAAACTCAACGAATTCAACATAACTCTCAACAATAAGTTCTAAGCATTTTATGATCTACTAGAAGAAGGTGGAACTAATATAGAGGACAATTGGAAAGAGATTAAAGAAACAATAACTTTAACATGTCAGGAGATTTTGGGTCGCATGAAACAACACCATAAAGAATGGATTACTGTCGATACTCTGGACAACATCCTAAAAAAAGGAGGGGCGAAAAATTGGCAATTAATAACATCCGGACAAGAACAGAGAAACCCAAAGCACAGGGCGAATAAGCAGAAGTCAACAAGCAAGTGAAGAGGAGCATCAGGTTGGATAAACGGGAATGTGTTGAGGACCTAGCAATGACAGCGGAAAAAGCTTCAAGCGAAGGGAACATGAGGCATCTATACGATACAACGAAGAAGCTAGCTGGAAAATTCAGTAAGCCGGAACAGACAATCAAGAACAAGACTGGCAAACTAATCACTGAAGTGAATGAACAACGAAACGGGTGGGTAGAACACTTCGAAAATCTGTTAAATAGACCAGCACCATTGAACCCATCAGTCATAGAAGCAGGAGCGACTGATCTTACCATAAACACCGACCCACCAAAATGGCCATCCGACAAATCAAGAGTGGCAAGTCAGTAGGGCTAGACAACATACCAGCCGAGGCACTGAAGACAGATATAGAAGCAACTGCAAAGATACTCCATATTCTCTTCAGAAAGATTTGGGAAGAAGAACAAGTGCCAGCAGATTGGAAAGGAAGATACCTCATCACGATCCCAAAGAAAGGAGATCTTAGCAATTACAAGAACTACAGAGGCATAATTCTTTTTTCGATACCAGGAGAAAATCTTCAGCAGAGTGTTATTGAACCGAATGAAAGATCCAGTAGATGCCGAACTTCGAAATCAACAGCCTGATTCCAAAAGGACCGATCGTGTATCGACCAAATCGCTACTCTGCGGTTGATTGTTGAACAATCAATTAGATGGAGTTCACCACTTTACATCAACTTCCTTAACTACAAAAAAGCATTCGACAGAGTGGATAAGAGGACATCATGGGCCTTCTACGACATTATGGTATACCCGAAAAAATAGTCAACATCATACGGAATTCTTACGACGGACTACAATGCAAAATCGTGCATGGAGGTCAGCTCACAGATTCATTCGGAGTGAAGACCGGTGTTAAACTAGGCTGCTTACTCTCGCCCTTCCTCTACTTGTTGGCGACTGACTGGATCATAAAGACTGGAACATCTCAACGGAATCTCGAAATACAGTGGACAACATCGATGCAACTAGACGACTTGGACTTTGCAAATAATCTAGACATTCTATCCCACAAACAGCAACAAATACAGATGAAAACGGACAAGGTAGCAGCAACTTCGGCAGCCAGTAGTAGGCCTCAACTTACACAAAGAGTAAAGCAAGATTCTCAGGTACAAAACAACCAACAATAACCCAACTATACTTGATGGAGAAATTCTGGAAGATGTAGAAACCTTGACATACATGACCAGCAGCATCATCGATAAACAAGGAGAGTTTGATTTAGATGTGCAGGAGCGGATTAGGAAGGCAAGGGGAGCATTTCTACAACTGAAGGACGTCTGGAACTCAAACCAACAGTCAGCCAACATTAAACTTAGAATTCTCAATACAAATGTGAAAACAATTCTGTTGTTTGGAGCTGAAACTTGGAGAACTACGAAAAGTATCATTCAAAAGATACAATTATTTATCAACAACTGTCTGAGTAAGATACTTCGGATCCGTTAGACAGATACCACCAACAACAGCCTTTTGTGGCAGAGAATAAATCAACTTCCAGCCGAAGAAGAAATTAGGAAAAGACAATGGAGGTGAATAGGACATACAATGAGGAAATCACCAAACTTAACACAAGACAAGCACTCATTTTGAATCCAGAAAGCCAAAGGAAAAAAGGAAGATCCAACAACACACTGGGTGGGGAATTGGAGACAGACATGAAAAAAAATGAAGAGCACTTGGTAAGAGTTAGGAAGAAAGTTCATTATAGGATAGAGTTGGTCGGTGGCCTATGCTCCACATGGGGTAACAGGCATTGATTGATTGGTTGTGCATAAATATGTATCTAAACTTATTTGTTATCATTATTATAAGGTGTCTTGTCTGACTCGCTTGGTTGTCGTCCAGTGGGATTACTGCATCAGAGTATATCAGTTAATGTAAACACTGAGTAGAAAGAAACATTATCTAAATACTGAAAACTGTTTAAAAATATGTAACCAAGTAAACGTATATTGTGTGAATACACTTTTTTCAGTCAAGAAATAAACAAATTACTAACAAAATCAAGCTATACAATTTAACTAGATATTGATTTGAATGTTGTTTATACTGAAATATCCTGTACTTTAATAAATCTACTAATTAGCACAAACAACAAACTGCAAATATCTGGAAAACCTAACTATTATAATTACTACTAAACTTTCGTCTAACGTAAAATCAATGTGGAAATTTGAGTTACCGAAGTGAATACTTTCAAAATATATTGAAACGGAGAGAAAAAAAGTAAATTGGTAAACGTTTATCGCAATTGAAATACGTCGTTAAATTACGGATTGTAATTATCAAGGTGTCTAAAGCTGAACATAACAAATAATTGCGACACAGGTATCTTCATGGAGATTTAACTTCGTCACTGCTAACTCACAGGATACAGCTGATCAACCACTTTGAGTAGTGTCTCCTTATGTATGTTATTCGATATTGCCTACAGTCGTAGATTATTTCATGTCTAACACTAGTGTATTTGAAACTGAATTATAACAGCCACAAACCCATATGATCATTTGCGATATAATACCCATCCTTATTGTGCTCGAATACATTAAAGACATCGAACTCGTGTTGTCAGTAAATTTAAATACCCAAATACAGAATGAAGCCAAGTATCGAATAAGGTGTAAGTGCATTGCTGTAAAGAAATCATATTGCATACTAACAGTAGAAATGTTTGAATTTGATAAGTTGTTCATCGATTTATCACTTGATAATAAAAAAATTTTGACGTTAGATACATTTAGAACAAGCGTCGATTAATATAAATGCACGATGAAATTTCAATCAAAGAACAGTTAAATGTGGGATAAAGAATTCCGAAATAGTCAAATGAAAACTCACAATGCTGAAAATAAACAAAATTAAATGTTATTCAGTTAATTTACTGAGCAAGAAAGACAATTATGGTATGTTATATCATGATCGTTCGATCAGTTACTGTAATTGACCTTGTTCATACCACAATAGTAAACAAGTCAACGAGAGATTTTAATCGATACCCATACACCTGACTGATGTCAACTCAGTCCAAGGCCGTAGCAAGGAGGAACATAAGATTGATAAAACAACCAAGCAGAATCCAATTACATTTCAATCAATCCTTTATATATACATAAACCTGACCACATAGCCAACCAATTAGAAAATTAGCATCAATACAAAGTAAGAGCAACAGTGACAGTGAACTGGAGTATGCATAAATGATAACCATAGTTTGTAAATGGAAAATGATATACTGACAGTTAACATGTTAAACGGGAAGATATAGCAAAGGGGACGTAATGATGATGATGATAATAATAATAGGTTCAAAAGTAATCATTTCGCATACAAACGAAACAAATTAAATGGTCCACTGGAAAACAGTTTTAAAATATAATCAATCATCTTTAGGTGCCCGGTATACCATAATAGTAGTGTACTACTAATTTTATACCATTACTGACACTATTGTCAACCATAAATTTAAACGGTAGGTTAGTTAAGTGATTTAATGCTGCTCATTTCTTAGATTTTATGTTAATAACAGCCACTACATAATGTGATGTCCAAATGTAAGGAATAATTTGTTTCAAGTAGCCAAGTGTTGTGTAATAAAATGACGAGGTATAGTGAAAAACGTTCTAGTCAATTAAAATTGTTTCACCGTTTTGTTTATATTGAATATTACGATAGAATTCAGTTTGTCATTTTCTTTGACTGCAACAAAACGAATTCAGGATGTGAGTCTCATCAATCGGATGCATCTATATCCCAATATGAGTGTTCACGCTGAAACTAAAATTCAGTACCTCCAGCTTTAACCCTCGACCTAGTATTCGATAAAGTTACTGAGTCAAGATAATTACCAACATGTTCAACAATATTTACGGCGGTCTGTGCTCTCTTGTGGTTGATTTTCAGCAGTGCATTTACCCGGTACCGGTTGGTATTCTGAGCAGATATAACTAACAGACAGAAGTTTTAGTATATTACTGAATTGTAACCAGTAGTGAAATTAGAAATGTGTGCTGCATCTTCCCTTGTAGCTCTTCTAGGGTTACAGCCGGTACCAAGTCCGGGTAAAGGAGGAGGGTCGGGCATATGGCTAGCATCCCTATCCCGTAAAACACAAGCTTGCTAAAAAAAACGCTAACCAGATTAAACAAACTAAACCATTTAAACTCTGCCCTGGGAGTGGAAGGAATGATAACGACGCCTCATGGTGAAAGCTGAGATCCTTCGGAAGTCATGAGGCCGATGACACTCCTAAAACCACTGCAAACATTTTTATAGGTACATGGAATGTTCGGACAATGTTGAAGAGCGGGAAAACCAATTAAATAGCAGCGAAAATGAAGAGATACAACTTGACAGTGCTCGGAATCAGCGAAACCCATTGGACTCAAACTGGATAGAAAACATTAGCTACGGGAGACACGCCACTATACTCCGATCACGAAGAGAAAAATGTTCCACACACCCAAGGAGTTGCTCTGATGCTGTCCAATAAAGGGCGCAATGCACTTGTAGGATGGGAATCACATGGACCCAAGATCATCAAAGAATATTTCAAGACAATAAAGAAGGGGATTGCAATGAACATTATCTAATGTTATGCACCCACCAACGAGGACAAAGATCAGTTTTATGATAGGATGCAATCAATTATAGCGAAGTGTCCAGGAAAGGATCTGACAACTTTGATGGAAGACCTAAACGTCAAAGTCGGAATGGACAAAACCGGATATGAAGACATGGAACGGCAAGGACTGGGAGAAAGAAATGAGAATGGTTAAAGATTTACAAATATATGCGCTTCCAACAAAATGATTATAGGTGGTACAATATTTCCCCACAGACGCATACACAAGGTTACATGGGTCTCACCGGATCATACTACAGAAATTCAAATTGAATCATACATACATCAATAAAAAAGTTTAGAAGATCGATAGAAGACGTGAGAAACCAGGAGAGGAGCTGACACAACTTCACAGCATAACCTGGTGCTTGCCGAAATGAAACTGAAACCAAAGAAGCAATGGACAACTGGAGTAACAGCATTACAACGGTTCAATACAGCCTCTCTACAAGATGATGACAAACTCATGGAATTCAAAATAACTCTCAACAACAGGTTTCAAGCCTCACAAGATCTGCTAAAAGAAGAAGAAACCACTGTGGAGGATAACTGGAAAGGAATCAAAGAGGGACTAACTTCAGCGTGTCAAGACGCTCTGGGCCGCAAGAAACACCATTATAAGGAATGGATTTCCACTGAGACGCTGAGCAAAATTTAAGTAAGGAGGAACAAGAAGTTAGGAATCAACAACAGACAAACTAGAGCAGAGAAAATCAAGGCACAAAGTGAATACATAGAAGCAAATAAGTCAATAAAGAAGAGTATTAGAGCTGACAAACGGAAGTATATCGAAGGCCTTGCGACGACAGCGGAAAAAGCTGCAAGAGAAGGAAATATGAAACAGCTATATGACACAACGAAGAAACTGGTAGGCAAATATAGTAAACCAAAGTGACCGGTCAAGAACAAAGAAGGCAAGTCAATCACCGAAAATCAAGAACAGAGGAAGAGATGGGTAGAACACTTTGAGGAACTCTTGAATAGGCCGGCTCCATTGAACCACCAGGGATCGAGGCCGCATCTACAGATCTCCCGGTCGATGTCACTCCACCAATGATGGAAGGAATCAAGACGGTTATCAGACAAATCAAAGTGGGAAAGCAGCAGGACCTGACAATATACCAGCCGAAGAACTCAAGTCAGACATAGACATAACGGTAAGGATGCTCCACGTTTTATTCAGGAAGATCTGGGAGGAAGAACAAGTACCAGAAGACTAGAAAGAAGGATACCTTATCAAGATACCAAAGAAAGGAGATTTGAGCAAATGTGAAAACTATAGAGGGATCACACTATTGTCAGTACCAGGGAAAGTCTTCAACAGAGTGTTGTTAAACAGAATTAAAGAATTAGACGATACTCAACTTCGAGATCAACAGGCTGGTTTCTGTAAGGATCAATCGTGCACAGACCGAATCGCAACACTACGGATCATCGTTGGACAATCAACTGAATGGAATTCGTCACTGTACATCAACTTCATTGACTATGAGAAAGCGTTTGACAGTGTAGATAGGAGATAATCATGAAAACTTCTTCGACACTACGGCGTACCAGAGAAACTCGTCAACACCATGCAGGGTTCTCATGACGGACTGCGGTGCTAAATTGTGCATGGAGGACAACTGACAGACGTATTCCTAGTGAGGACCGGTGTCAGGCATGGTTGCCTTTTCTCACCTTTCCTGTTCCTTCTAGTGATTGACTGGATCAGGAAGACCTCCACATCAGAGAGAAAGCAAGGAATTCAATGAACAAGTAAGATGCGACTCAATGATTTGGACGTCGTGGATGATCTAGCTCTCCTAGCCCATAGACACCGACAAATGTAAGTGAAGATAACCAACGAAGCAGCAACTTCATCATCAGTAGGCCTGAACATAAATAATAGAAAGAGCAAGATCCTCAAATACAACACAAGGAGCGTCGACTTAATTGAACTTGATGGAGAAACTCTGGAAGGAGTGGATAGTTTCACGTACCTGGGAAGCATCATCGATGAACAAGGAGGATTAGATTTACATGTAAAGGCAGTATTATTACAGTTGAAGAACATATGGGACTCCAAACAACTGTCAACCAACCTCAAAGTCAGACTCTTCAATTCGAACCTCAAGACAGTTCTGCTGTATGAAGCTGAAACGGGGAGAACTACTTCAAACATCCTCAGGAGGGTACAAGTATTTATAAACAATTGTCTTCGCGAAGTACTGAATGTCCGTTGCCTGAAAGCCGTCAGCAACAGCCTACTATGCGAGAGAACAAACCAACTTCCAGCGGAAGAGTAAATTAGGAAAGGACATTGGAAATGGATCTGACAAACACTGCGGAAATCATCAGACTGCATCATGAAGCAAGTATTGACTTGGAAACTTGTTAAAAAACGGAAAAGTGGAAGGCCAAAGAACACACTACGTCAAGAACTGGAGGCAGATATTAAAAGGATGAACAGCAACTGGAAATAGCTGGAAAGGATTGCTCATGACAGAGTTGAATGGAGAATACTGGTGAGGGGCCAATGCTTCTCCGGGAAGGGTAACGGGCGAAAGTAAGCTGCATTTCAGTTTTGAAGTAACAAGTACATTACTCGAGCTTTACTGTGAAAATCCAAATTAAAATTCGGACGTCTTCAAATGACGAGTCTCGACTAAGAAGAAACACGTTTTCTGGGTTTTTCTTTCAATCACAGTGCAAAACTATATAAAATCATGTATTTATAGCTAATATTGGAACATTAGCCCAAGATTCACAGACGTCAAAAGAAATTTATCAAATTCAGCCCTGATTATCAGAAAATAGGACCGCACAGACGCTTCAATTGAGGACAAAACGAAAATGACTCAGGTTTTAAAATGAAAGAAATCATCCATTGTATGCAAATTCACACTTAGGAATGAGTCTACACTTTCCAGGTTTTAGTATCACTACAATCCAGTTTAATGTCTAGTAGACTGAAAGAAGTTAGCTTAAACAATTGAGTTAAAATTGGAACATTCCGCATGCTATTGTCGGACAACGAGGAATATACACGACTTCATAATAAATGATTATGACAGTAAATCTCATAATCCTATCACGAACCAGAACTAAAACCAATAAGAATTTGCTTACTCGATCTGTTACAAATTGATTCGAATATAACTAGAATTCATTAGAATTAGAATCCATTCTCTACTCCATACATCAAATAGCACGGAAACAAGTCGGATAACCAAAGGTTACCAATAATATTAGAGCAGAACAATTACAGAACAGATTTGAGTGGAGAATAACACATACAAAAGAACATATATATCCGGTTATCATATCTAATCAGATGTGATGCATCACCTATCTGGCTTCATTTACTAATTAATCACGACTACTCAATTCAGCCTATCACTTTGCAATGCCAGATAATGAAAAAAATAGAATTTGGAATATCATAGAAATTTAAGTTACATTATTTATATCACGATGTTTAGTAAGTAAATGCAAAAAAGGTGATACGAACATACTGTTGAAGTTATATGCAAGAGAGCAAGTTTAATTATACATTTATGTAATACAGAGTATATTTATAAAAGATGTAAAAAAAAAACAGTTTATAATGAACATATATTCAATTGGATTTTATTCATGAAGATTGTACATTTGATTTTAAAGCCGTTTTTATATACAGTCATTCATGTATTATAACTATAAACAAATGATGTAAAAGCTGTTTTTTCCAAAAAGGATAATTCATTAAATTAACAACAAACACAGAAAATAAGTATGAAACGATTTATTCAAGTACTGACCTTCCCTTCGACAAAATACAAAAACAGTAAGATTGAAATGAAAGTGGAATTAATGACGAGAGGGAAAAAATTAACCCACTTAGCGAAGAAAAAGGAGCTATAATAAAATAAAGACTTAAAGATACACTTAATTCAACATTGTATCGGATATTTGATGTACTAAATCAACAAATTTATTAACATTCTCTGGATCAACATCTGGATAAATGCCATGACCTAAATTGACAATATAACGATGTAGTCCAAAATCACTAATCATTTCCTTTACCAAAATTGAAATCTCATTTTCACTTGAATACAATGCACAAGGATCTAAATTACCCTTTAAAAATAATCGTAACAAGAAAAATAGTAAATGTTAAAACATTTTTCATATAATTATGCAAGAAACGTGAAATAGCGACAGTATCAATCAGTCAATTATAATCAACATGGAGCCTTTCAAAACCAAGAGTTAACTTAAGTTACTATATTCCATCAGCTCAACAAAGTCAGGGGGGATTTGGCTTCGAACAAGATGATCTTGTGTGCTGTTAGAGGTATGAGGGCGGTTTTCACTTCCTGGCTGCCCACACCATGGAAGGGTGTTTCTTGAGGAACCTGAAAAAGAAGGTAGATTAGTGTTGGTCTTAGAGACCTGAGAGCGTGACCGCAGAGCCCAAGGGACAACTGCTTGAGGCCTGTCACGCACGGCCGTTTTATGAAAAGTATTTTGAGTATTAGCTCCGCACTTAAAAGCCCTTAGTGGGCACCCATACCGCCGGAGACGGAAATCTGTGAGGTAGGGTGAGATGTGACATTTTTAGGGCCGACCTTTTCTAACCCCTCCTTCCTTGTGAGAAGGCAGCATCGCTGCAGATGCTGGTTGTCCGAGGGAAACACCTTACTGCTGTCACACCCCTCTGCAGTCAGCAGTACGACTTCGCCCTCAGACCTTGAGTAGCTGCTTTTAGTCTCATCGTTCTCCAATCGACCTGCCTGGCATGGTAGAACCTACAGGAACATATGTTCCAGCCAATATAGCTCGGTTGGGTCATCACGATAGGCAAGCCCGACCACCACGTCAAGGTAGCAGCTACGGTCGGGCAGCTCAACAAAAGAAAATTAGCAATATGACAACAAATGAATTGAAGTGATGTAGTATCAACGACAGTAAGAAAAAACTAAGCATTGAGTATATGATTCGAAAGGAAGAAATGAAAAGTTATGCATGAAGGAATACTACTACTTAAGATCTATAAGGTGAATCCACCTGTATCATTTTGACTGATTCTGAATCATTGCGTGTAGTGTCTTCAACCAAGGATCCCGCGAATACCAACAAAGTTATGAATAACGGTTGGTGTCTTTATAAACTACATCTTGATTTCATCGTTTTTGGTTATTTTCAGCTCACTCCTACATCAGTCAACACCATGTACTGAGGTAAGCGATGGTTGGGTGCACGCAGAACATGTCTCAATAATCTCAGACTATGGAGGTTGAAAACTCCACCAACTGGTTTATCATCCTTACCCAGTACCTTGTGCCTAGCCTAGGTATATTACTGAATGCTTAGTCGTCTCACTATACGCAAACAATTCTTCGAAGACACCGATGGTCAAAAACCTGCGGCTGACGCAAATATGGTTGTAATTCAGTGATTTACTGCAAAGTTGTTGTAGGGCTAATGGAACAAATAACATAGAAATAAGTAAAGTCGGCTTGAATTATTACGCTAAAATGGCTTCTGGCTGAAACTTCTTGTCCATATATGGTCTATATAGTCTTTAACAGAATATGTTGTTGTTTTATAACATAATTGTGGTCACCATTTATAATTAATACTCAATAGGAATAATAGAGGACATTTATGAACTTCATACATAAACATGAGCATTTATGAGTGTAATACTATCTTGATAAGTGCTAACTAGCACAGCTAGATAAAAGTGACGTTATTTTTTACTTATTTGTTTTAAATAAACTGGTAAGATTTGAAATACATTTCCATTACAGACTAAGATTAATCGGAGAATCTCTCTAAGTTGTGAGGTTTTAGACATTTGCCCTATTTTACTGTGATATTTAATAAATCACTGTGGATAACAGACGACTTACCATTTACCCTTAGTATGCTTCATCCAATCTCAATATCACTTACTTAGTGGTTCTGAAAAATTTGAGCAATGTGTGGAAGCGTATATAATGACACAGTAATAGAGTGGCTTCCGAGTATCGTCTACCTTAAAAATCAACGTTCCACATCCACACCTTAATATAGAGCGGCGTGCTGCATAGTGTGCTCGTCCTTTGGTTAGTAGGTGAACATTTCTTCTATTCCACGGATGACGAAAAACTGATAAAGCCAAACAAGCATTTTTGAATCCAGGCCGAGGTTTCGTCTGACGCCCACATACCTATGTAATTTCTGCGTCAGAAAAATAAATGTAATTGAACTTGCTGATATCGATTAACGACTAAGAGTATATTTGAATTCTTTGAAACTATATTCACATATCAATTGTTGTCAATGTAGTGATATGCGTACCTTCAACAGTAGTGTCAGAAATTATAAAGTGTTAGATATAGGCAAACACGAATACCAATAAGCTAAAGTAAATAGCAATATTAACGTACTTGTAATGTAATATCAGAATCAACATAATTTCGAGCTAATTTTGGAGATATAGTCCAATCTAGGCTAATAACGTCATAACCAGCTTTAGACAAATCAGAAAGAGCATAATGGCCGTCTTTAGCAAATACAATGAGTGGTGGGATTGAATCCCTAGGAACTTTGTGTTCATTGAACAAACGTCTTCGCACTTCACTTGTAATTCGTTTTAAATACGGTAGACAAAATTTGCTAAATAAATGTGGGCTAAGAAAGCCAGCATGAGATTCAAAAACCTATGAAAACAGAAAATATAAGTGATGCAAAATGATGAACTTTAAAACGCAGTAAAATATATACAGCGTATATCGCACGTATGCAAAAAATATAATCAGAAATCAAGACGACGAATATACACTTGGGTATTGAATCACGCGAAATCAGGTAAGCAACGAGTCAGTGAAGGTCATCTCAAGAAGAGAAGTACTTGTGATTATGTGAATATATTGAAAGCACTCTCGATATCAGTGTTCACGAAAATAATCTAAAGAAAATTTGCGTTATGTACTCATTTAATATCGACTTTTATTCATTAACTCATTTTATAGGAATCCCAAATTAACTAGAATTGATAATGATGTCATCAATTTTAAAATAAGTGATATTTATGTCAAGAAGCATATATGATTATCAATTACGGGCAAAAACTTTTCTTTGCAATAATGAGGGAGGGGGACTTGGTTAAGAATTATTGAGGGTTTAGTGTTCAAACGAAATTACGAGCGTCCAAAATAATCGTGATAGCTTGAAACAGTCTAAACTATCTCGGCAACAGCAAGACATTCCGACCACTTTTAGCTGACTATTTCATGAACAATTCGTTAAATACTGTACTTGAGCTAACAAACAGTAGTTTACATCTATGCAAGAGATATTTAGATGATATTTTCGATATATTTATCAAAAAAATTGTACTTGACATCATGCAGGAGTTCGTCAGCTTCCAATAATCAACTAAATTCATACTAAAATCCACTTATTGGACAGTCTACTAAAAACACCAGACGGTTCTCTATAAAAATCAATATAGAAAAAGTCAATCTGGAATGGCCGATGTAAGAATAATAAAACTCAGGTCACATTAAGCCTGAAAACAAATTTGATTCACTCTCTATCTTCGAGAAGCAGATGAATTTCACAGATGATACAATTAACAAAAAAAACTATATAAACTTCGAAAGATATGTATCTATAAAGGCTACTATTCAAGGTACGGAAACCTGAGGCCGAAACAGCAACGTGAAAGAATGAATTTAAAAAAATATACCACAGAAGACATCCTAAAACGGATCAAAGGGGTTTATTAGAAAAGAATCTACACAGTCTCATATATTCCTATCCTGATAGTTCTTTATTTGTGAATGTGTCAGGGACAAGCTCTCACTTTTGACCAAATCAACGCGCAACTAAACATTTACTTGCTACAGTTTAATAAGCTACATTCGTCTCAAAAACCGAGCTCTTTGCAAACGCTTATTTGAGTATTACTTTGACAAGCTGTAAAAAGAAATATGGAACCAACCAACAGCTTAATTATAGGGCATTTTGTAAATTCCAGTTACTTCTAACCATAATCCTAGCTCGCAGTCATCTATATGGATAGGATGAATTGATGGATCTACTGACCATATTTTCACCCTCCTCTAAGTTTAGGAACAGCGTCATACATATTGTGGATCCATAAAGTTGCATTTATTGACATCAGGACTCCCTTCAATTTATCAGACCGGACTGTGCTACAGAATTATATGTGGGAAAAGAATGTGACTGAGAAGCTCATTAACACTTAAAACGTTCTGTACACAAGCACCTCAGACAGAGTGAGTGTATATAACCACCTTTACCCACTGCTCTGATCCAGAAGTGGGGTTACGCAGAGGTGTTTACTCTAATCATTCCTCTTTAGACTTCCCATTAATGATATTCTGGAAACAGTCTAGAAAGAAGTGTTTACTGGTGATGCGGATTCGTTACCTGGAGAAAAACATCTTGACCTCGAGTCTGTGGATGATAATGTCTTACTGTGTAATAAAACACAAGTCATTCGAATTGCATTTAATCGATTGGCGATTACTATTTGTAGGTATAGAATGTAGTTTGCATTATCCAAACTTAAAGTACGCTCCGCAAGACTGATAAGAGTCTGTATCTGTCAATGTGGCCCGTCTTTGGAGCCACCCATGGTGTGATTCTCACTGTAAAATATCGCGTTTATAATGCTTCTATGAGACCAATTTCGCTCTATGCTTGTGAAACCTGGTCTATTTGAGCTAAGGATGTTCAACATCTCTCTGTTTGACTACCACCATCTCAGAAGAATTGCCGACATCCAGTGGTAACATCATAATAGTAATGGTGATAACGTGTTTTCGGACACAGTGATGACAACTCAATTAGTATCACCATCTTGAGACATCAACTTTAGTGGTTTGGTTATATTTTAAGAATACTATGTCAGCGGCCGATGCTGAGACCGTTCGAAAAAAGCGGGAAGGTGGTCAGTTTCCGATATGGCACTGGAAAATGAAAGCTGTACAGGACTGGGTTCTGACAGTCTACTCCGACTTCCTAATCAGGGTCTCAGAGATAATGCTACTCAGTGGCTTGAGGCCTTATCAGACAAGGGGCGAAAATAAAAGCCAGTAGCAGATATCGATCAAAATCCTAATAAAAGTATGGTGAGATTTCTCAATTGAATGAAGTCCTTTTGTTTACATTTCTATCCGAACTTAATATTTTACTGTGTATTTTACTTGCCACCCTGTTAAATCTTACCCTTTAATAAGACCACCTTTTCGCATTTATTCCTTCACAATATCATGTTTTTAATCTTATGGCGCACATATTTTTAGCGTCTATTAGTACCAAATATTATGTGCTTAAATAAGTAAATGATTAGGCGAAAAAGTAATAAAAATGAAAAAGGGGAGGTACCACGGAGGCATCAACAAATTATCAGCTCAAGGATAATCCGTGGTAAGAAAAAACATGTCCAACCCCTCATTCTATAGTGACTTTAGCCACCCCTCTCTTATCTTCCATATTTAATAGTCAATTGCAATCACTTTCCAAACTAACTGTTCAAAACTGAGATACAATAAGAAAACAATGTCAAATTGAAGTTAAAATAATGTCACGGCAAGAACTACTGGAGGATGCAACCATAAAAAGAGAGAAAAATGTTAGACAACGTTAAGAGATTTCATTCAAAAGCTGACGATTTAGAAAACATAATATTTTTGGTAGTGCTTCAGAAAAGTAGGAGTAACTTATGGTAATATATTTTATGTGAGCAATTAGCATAACCGTAAAATAATTGATAAATGATCCATGAGAAAATGAAAATCAGAAGGTTGGTAATTACTTGGAGTAACTGGGCACCAGAAAGAGCCTGTTGAACTAAATGCTCCACAATTATCTCAGTAAGTAAGTTAAGTAGTTTTTGACTTGACTGAGGATCGTTATATAACCATCGTTTGGCCCTAGAATACGTATTAGAACTTCCGCCTTCAACCATATAGGACATTAGAGTCCAAGGAGCACCAGAAAAACCGATTAGTGGAACTTTTCCTTCCAAGCGATGGCGCGTTAACGTAATTGATTCATAAACATAATTTAATTCTTTTCGCACGTCGACATTAGCATTTAGGCGATCTAAATCCTTAATTGAATTCAGAGGTTCAGTAAATTTGGGTCCAACACCAGGTTGCATCTTGACCTCCATCCCAAGAGCCTATAGAAAATAAGAAATACGAAATAACATCATTTTATTATGTGACAACGGTCGTGTATTGTAATGATAGGAGCAACATATATGTATATAATATTTTAACTAATGATGTTTGCTTATATAGAAAATAGAAAAAGTGGAAGAAACAAGAATGAAGTAACATTCAGTTTGGTAGTAATAATTTGAGGAAACGTTTGACAAGAGGATAAGTTTTGCGGCACATATAACACTTAACGACAAGTTGATATGCGCTTTGTACTAGTTAATGGAGCTGCAGCTCTGCATAACATCCTACCTACAGAGAGTTGTGTTTAACGGAGTGTCATTAAATTGCTAAAGTGCAGAAGTTCAATGGTCATAATACGCAAATTTGTCCGTCAGTGATATTCAATGACATCACCGAAAATCCACCACTTAATATTACATCAGTCAGGATACATCACAAACGAAGACATGTTATGAATCTAAGTTCACGATCACATTAACTGACTACCACTCTAAGATTATTTCGAAAATTGATACTTTGGTAGTTTCGCCGTGAGCAAGCACCATTCCGAGAGTATGTATCAGAAAACCTGTGACGTATAGATATTTTCCACTCTGACAACCGTAGAGAAAAAAATTACTATGTAATATACGTGCTTAGAAGCAAACAATGAGAAATCTTGCAAGCATTGGGGAAACCAAAAATAAACGAAAACAAAATGTGGCACTCGTATCTATGCCTACATTTTATCAGCCACTAATGATTGATGAAACGACTAAGCATAAAATGATCAATTCAGTCAACTACTTTACTCTTCATTTAACTATGGATAAACCATTAGCGTTTTGAAAGTAAAACAGACAAAATTAGAGTTCACGAGATAACCAGTCCTAATACCGAATAAACATTTTAAACTCCATCATAAGTTCTAATAAAAACCAAAACCGTAAGCTTAAGAGGACTAAAATGATGTGATGTTCGTCAAGGTTGTCCGCTTTCCCCATTATTATTTAGTTTTATCATCGATATGCTTTTAGAGTTAACATCTAGGTCGTACGACTTCACAGGGACTGACCTTCTTCCAAGAGACGAACTTGTTGACTTAGAATATGCAGATGATATAATTCTATTGGGTGAAAATGCTGATAAAATTCAAAGGTTGTTGACTATCTTTATCATCAATGTAATCATGTTCCGGATGCGATTTTCCGCATAAAAATACAAAATTTTGCTTTAGGATTGGCTTACGTCGGCGCCGAAATTAGCAGTAGGTAGTGAAGTAGTTGAATATGTTGACCCCTTCACTTATCCTGGGAGTCTCATCAGTCCAAATGGTCTAGTGTCTGAAATAATTTCGGCTCGCATACAGAAGGCTTCATTGGCTTTTGCCAACTTGCGTCGCTTGTGGCATTGGCGAGACATCTGTCTACCGAACAAAGGATGCCTTTACTACGCAGCAATCCGATTTATTTTACTTTATGGATGTGAAACATGATTATTAAGAATAGAGACTATTCGTAGGCCCCTAGTATTCGATCACAGATGTCTTCAAAGAATTGCTCACGTTTTCTGGGACCACCGATTAAGCGATACGTGGGTTAGGAATAGTGTACTAGGTATATGTGGTAAACCGACTGATGAAGTAGTGAATATTCATCAGCTGAGGTGGTTAGGACATGTGTTACATATACCCAGACACCTCCTACTTTGATGAGCAATGCTATCTGGTGTAGGAGTAAGATGGAAAAAAGATAGGGGCGGCCAAATCAAAGCACGGTACCAGTCCATGAAGTCAATTACAATTGGGCTGAGCCATGTTAATAGGAGCAGACTACCTGGTTGGGGTCCGCGTGATGATCGTAACCTGTGGTTAGAGACTTTAGGTGACATGGTTCAAAACCGTTCGATATGGCATAGATGCATTCACTTCTTGTCCTCTTCCAAATTCTAACTTTCTAAACTCATCATAATTTTCTGTTTATTAAATTATATTTTTCTAAATCTTATTTTCGATCTATAATCCTCTCCATTAATACTAACTCTGTTACTACCTCCACTACTCTGGGATACCGTCCGACAATCTCCATTTGCTAATTGAGGCATGGCAAATTGAAATGATGTACGCAAGCACCAAGTTCTGCGTTGTAACTAACTGACTAAATTAATTACTAAATCCAGAGAATGCATTAGTTCTTTTTTAAAACAGTGCAACCTTAATAAAACGTTTGTCATATTTTTGTTAGACTCCTCCTGTATTGTGAATATAAGGTGAAACCTTAAATATTTTGCTTGCTGAAATAGGATATATTCCCAAACTTTTCAGTCAAATATAGATGAGTTTAAACGTAATTATAACAAAGCATTACAAAAGCTTGATAACATAGTGTTTAATCTTAAATACATAATAAGCTGAATTTCAAATCATTTATTCAAATAACCGTTATATTCTGACTGCCGAATTAGGTGATAGGTGAACTTAAGAGTAAACATGTAATGACTTACTCTTCGACGTTACCTAGGGACAAAAATAACTGAATCCTAACAAAGTGATCTTTTGTGTTCTACACAAAGTACAAGTACTAAGGAGACTGCTATTATAGTGATTTAGGTAGTTTACGGACATCAGTGAATATAATAAGACATACAAAACGGTAAAGTAGGATGAATATTCGGTTTTGTTTAACTAAGGTTATATAGAAAATGAAATTTAAAGGAAGTAATCAATGAAAATTATGATCATTATGCACAGCTTGGTAAACTATAATTAAACTCACCTGGGGTATAACCAATATATCTGAAAATATGATTGCCGCATCAAGGTCAAATCGATATATAGGCTGAAGAGTTACAGTGCAGGCAAGTTCTGGAGTACGACATATCTCGAAAAAATCGTGTTTCTCACGTAATGCACGGAACTCAGGTAAATAACGACCAGCCTGTCGCATTATCCATACAGGTAGGCGAGAGACGGTCTCACCTTTCGCAGCTTTAATTATGTTGTCATTTTTTAAGGCTGGAAAGTTAGTAAGCATTTCAATAACACAGATATCTAAAGAGCAGAATGTGACGAACTCACTAAAATGTTAGGGAAAAGATTTGTAATAAAGGAGTATATACAGGGAAATTAACCCTAAAAACATCTTCCAAATTACTTTGAACATAAACAGGAAATGTAGAATTTGTAGCATTTGTATGATGCTACCACTAGGACTACGGATTTGGAAAATATCGATTCGTCTGAAAAATCTATGTGCGATTATCACGAGTGGAGTTTTAACATACACAAATTACTATGTCTCAAATATGTCATGATGTTTAAAATTAGGTGCCGAATTCACAGTTAATTAGCATTCATATTGACTTAAGCACGAGAAAAACAAAGCAGTTTATTTTGAAGTTTCGTTGTGTTCATTCATTGTGGAAAATTAAAATAGAGACTGGAGACTACACAATAATTATAGTAGACGTGAAACAGTCAAACTTAAGTGATTTTAAAAGTGATATTGCGAAGCACTGATTTGCATACGACAATCAGAACACAGTAAGGTAAGGGTGCAATAAGTTTTTTAGAATCCCGGTTAGCTTTCATAGTAAAGACTCACTATAATCTCTCTCATCCCCTCAAGGAAATCTTTAGTAAAAGGCAAGGTTTAATTAGCAGATGGGTGATCAACAGTAGTTTCAGCAACAAACTATGTGGTTTTCACAATAAATCAAGTTTTGATAGAGATTCTCGTCGAAAAACCAAGACATGATGAATATTATTTCTCTAATGATACAAACACATGACTAAATCTAATCTCAAATACAACACTAATTACCATTCTTAATTAATATTCCCGTATGATTTCGATTATAACACTAATAACAACTTCACAAATTTCTAACCTTAAATACTAGTCTGAAACCATAATCCAAATTTCAGTTCTAATTACAAGTTTCTAAACCATACTGCAAATGATGACTCACACTATGAATGCTATTTCCAGCCTTAAATGTCAACTGTATTGCTAAACTTAGTGCTAGTCCGACTTGGAAATTTATTTCTAACTCTAAGTCTTGATTCCAAATGACATCACCAACATAAAATCCTAATAATGACTATGATTCTTAATTTTTAAGCTAAATAATAATTCTACCTATGATGTTTTGCAGAATCGCCAGTTGAATGCCATACCATAAGTCTTTGATCATAACCAATGCTTAGAAGAAATTCACAAATTTTTAACTGTTAGTATATTGTTCAGGGTTACGTGAATTTCTTTATCATTTGGAGTAGAATATATACCGATAACTGGAAGCAGTATGAATCCCTTCCAGGCACGTTTTATGATCAGAGTGACACCAAAACAACATTATACCACTGTGAGGCTGAGCAGAGTCTTGCTTGCAGCCGAGCTTACAAGAAGACTATTATGAAGTCGATTTTATAGACTGTCTTGTGGAATAAAGTTCATCAAATAAACAAAAATCATGCTCAAGCTTATAAACGACATGAGAATACACGGAGAGATTTTAAGTTTCCATTAAAAAATAAATGGGTATGACTAAATTATAGTGGCTGCTTCGGACGGTTCTTGAAGTAACCCTGGGGCAAGTTTAGTTAGACGACATATGTAAATCATAATCTTGTATTACTAATAACAACCAAAATTTAAAAAATGAAAGTTGACGCATTACGTTAACATGACTAATGAACCTCTCAATAGAAATTACGTAGCGTGCGCTCTAAAACCAAAATTATTGTTTCAATAATGCACCACGACCTGGAAAATTACTTCTTAAGCCTAATTAGTTTGTCTTTGTAATTTATTTATGCCAATAATTGATTTTAAATACTGCACTGATTTATACACAGTGACATTAAAATGGTCTATTTACTCCTGATTATCAAGTTACCTGAAATCAACTAACACACCTGCAAGTAACCGATAACTTGTATTTACCGCTGTATCAACGAGAATTTCAATATATTTGTGTCAGTATAGAGTAACCAGTTTGGTTTTTCTGCACATATGAGTATCTGTTATTTAAGGTAGTTAGTAGTTTTAAGTCCAAAAACGTTATACGAGAGAGATGCTTGCCATAATCCATCCGAAATCATAGATTACGTAGATAATGGTAAGAGGTCTGGGACAATTTTCAAGCCAAGGGAAATGTAGTACTGTAGAGATCTCATCATGTTTTTAAGCCGTTCAAGGAGAATAAAAAAATGTTTGTTTGTTTCGTGGAGTAACTAGTTTATTATTTAACTGAGATCTGAGTCTAGACGGAAAGGGAGCTGTCATGGTAACGCTGAGCATATTGCATGTTATGTTCCTTCTAAAGCTGAGGAGCGGGAGGATTGAATAGAAGCAGAAGCAACCTTATATATTCTCCTTACAATATTATCCCTCAGCACACGTAGTAATCAAGTAGGCACCAAGCTTCCTTTATAATGGTTCAGTTGGTATCAAAATAATTATTCAGATAAGGAATTTCAGAGATTAATATTTTGACTACAAAAACCTTTATGCTGAAGCGTACCGTATATATGACCAGGTTACGCCTGTGATATAACCATAGATGTTTTCGACGATTAGGCTAGCCCATAAGATCAGACAGAAATCAAAATGCAGCCATGTTTACAGATTAAGATGTGTTTGATCACAAGCACAGCATTAATAAGTTTAAATTGTTTATGCTGGATTACTGGAGGATACATTGCTTCCCATCGTACACTGTGTCGTGATCTAGTGGTGGTGTCTGACTGATATCCTTTAACTTGTCGTCTTCGATAAAGTGACTTGGTTAGAATCATTGACGAGAGCTTACAAAACTACTTGTTTGGGGGGCGGATTATTAGATGTTACAATGAGACTTCCCGTTCGAGAACTTCTGCTTTCTATAACAAAATATCCTCTGTGAAGCCACGAACTGCCCCTGAACGTAGTAGTTTACTTATTGTACATTTTTGGATTGACGATTAAACGATAAAAAAAACTTCATAAACACCAAGAGCGAACTTTTAACTTTTGTTAACGGCGTTTCATCGTTAATTAGAATTACACCATTTCAATTATATTCAATTCACAATCATGTCTGACTTATATTATGCAGTTATTGTATTGCTTGCAGGTGTGTTTCAGCCTATATAATGTGCCTGGATTTATCAGCACATAGGAATTATGCTATTGGCCGAGCTGAGTAAAATCATAATTCGACATTATATGGTAATTATAGCCTATAGGGTTAATAGCATACCTAACCTTAACACACGTATCGCTATGTAACTTGGACGATGAATGAACATCATGCTGTTTGAAGATATCAAATTAAGGAAAATGCCCATGGAGGAGCACCAGTTAACTTACGTCGTGAAAAGTTAGCTTGTACCTTTTGTGTACTCTTTGTAGACATATCCAAACTCAGCTAGTGTCGCACTTATTAAGGTCACCAAGGTTATGGTGGGTTCATTCATTCATCAAGAAGTGTTGCTTACATGTCGCTGTACGTTTGAAGTGTAACCAGGTATATGACCAAGTTGCGCTTGTCGTACAACCAGAGCCACTTCTATCGATTGCACCCACTCTTACGAATGAGAAGAAATCAAAAGGCACTGAATGATCGAAAAGAAATTATATTTGATCGCAAACAAAGCTCCAATCGGATAACAACATCTAGGCTGGCAAACTAAAGAGAGATGCTACCCGCGGTGGTTCGAGTCGTGATCTGGTGGTGATGCGTGACCGCGCTCCTTCAACTAGTTGTGTCCGCAAGAACAAACATGGTCAGCATCAATATCGAGAGCCTATGCAACTATTTATTTTGGGGATTATTTACCGCTACAGCTCACTCCCCCCCTAATGGGTTCGTGAGGACCCTAAGACGTACCAGCCAAAGGATAAAACCCTATGCGTTAGACATTGGTAAACGTTTCTTCGACGGCTTGCTACTGTTGTGCAGCTTCTAGACGTCAGTCCCTACGCTATGGTGTCGTCGCATAAAATATTTGAACATAATAAATCCTTGTTCCTTCCACGTTCTTCTGTTTGTTTCCAGACCGCCTGGAAGTCGAAAAGAAAAAAATTTAAATCAGTGCATTTTGTATACTAAAAAATAATTGTTAGCTCAATGCGTCTATAAAAACCTTGTTGAACACCGACAACTAATAATCAAACGCTTTTTTTAACACGAAAATTTATAAAATGCACACCGTAAATTTTTTAAAATAATAATAGTGGGTTTATCGATTTTTAGTTTGTTTCCTATTGTTATTTTTTCTTTTAAGACAACAAAAAAGATTGTTATACGTACGTAGGTAGTGGGAATCGGGAGAAAATTTGTAGACATAATATTCGTTTAGGTGTTCTGGAAATCGTACATTTCTACCAGAACGCGTAGCTCTCGGCGTTATGGAGCTCTTTGATATTTCCACTTGCGTGTTAGTCATTGCTTGATGCGTAGTGACTTCGTTCATGTTAAGTTTCAAAGGTAATGTAGCGAATTCGACACTAAAAGGTTTTCCATCTAGGTAGGCTGTTTTGAGGCGATCAAGTGCTGACGTTATCCTCGTGGCCATTCTTGTTAATCGTATAGTACTTTGTTTCAGGTTTAAAAACCTTGTATGGTCCTTCGTAAGTTGCGTCGAGAGGTCGGCGTACAGCATCACGACGTACGAAAACGTGTGTACTGTATTTTAAGGCAGGTTAGATAAAGGTGTTTGTCGATTGTTGTTGAATTTGAACTGGCTTAACTGAACACATAGCATTTGTGAGCCGGTTCACGTAAGAATTCAGATCCAAATTTGCCGAGGTGGAAAGCAGTTTCCACAAACTCACCTGGTAGTCGAAGAGTCGTTCCGTAGACTAATTCGGAAACACTGCATCCAACATCTTTTACCAGTGCTGCGAGTCCCGAGTAACACTAGTGGTAAAGCGTTGATCCATTGAGGGATGTTTGTACACGAAAGTGATGCTTTCAGTTGTTGATGGAATCTTTCTACCAAACCATCAGATTGTTGGTGGTGGACGGTCGTCCTGAAACGCGTAGTTCCAAGAAGTTTGGTCAGAGCGTTGAACAATCCAGATTCAAACTGACCTTCACAGTCTGTTGTTACTGTGGATGGACAAACAAAGTTCGCTACCTATCGTTTGACGAAAGCGCTAGCAATCGTTTCACTAGGGATGTCTTTGAGTGGAATCGCTCCTGGCTAGCGTGTGAATCGTTCAACGCATGTCAGAGGATAAGAAAATCTATTTGATTCTGGTAAAGGTCATACTAAATCAAGATGGACGTGATCGAATCGAGAGTCAGGGGTTGAGAAAGTGCCTAGAAGGCATTTATTATGCTGAATTACTTTGTTTTCCTGGCAGGCCATGCAAATGAGCGCCCATTCTTTGATATCCTTATTCATCTTCAGCCAGCAGAATTTCTCAGTAATCAGTTTACTCGTGGCACAAACTCCAGGATGAGAGAAGTTTTGCAATGTGTCGAAGATGATTTTCCGATAACTCCTGTGGACGACTGGACGGGCTGTACCTGTAGAAGAATCACAAATTGAAGTGTTCTTACCCTTCCCAATCGTTTTAGTTTGGAGTTGGAGCGTTGTTGTGGCTAACTCGTGATGAAAATCGATGTCTTCACTTTGAAGTCGAGCTATTTCGACAAGGTCGATTCCTTGGATACGATTCAAGGAATGCATTCTCGATAAGGCGTCGGCAACTACATTGCTAGCTCCCGATATATGTCGTATGTCCGTAGAGAATTGGGAGATATAGTCTGGATGACGTGACTCTCGTGGAGAGTACTTATCTGAAGATGACTTCATCGAAAACGTTGGTGGTTTATGGTCGGTGAATATTGTAATTCCCGGCCTTTGATGGAATGTTGAAAATGTCGTACAGCACAGAACATGGTTAACAGTTTACTTCCAAAAGTGCTGTATCTCGATTCAGTGTCGTTCAATCGTCTTGAGAAGAATGCTAAAGGTTGCCAAGCTTTGCCAAACCATTGTTGCAGAACTGCGCCAATGGCTGAGTCAGAAGCGTTGACCGCAATGCTGACGGAAGCTTTAGTATTGTAGTGTGGCAGCATAGTTATATTGGCTATTTCCCCTTTAGTTGCAACGAAGGCTTTCTTTGATTCTTAATCCATTGTGACCACCGTTTTATTCCCACGAAGTTGATCCGCTAGTTGTTTTACAATAGATGCACAGTTGAGGGTAAATCGTCTGTAGAAACTTACCAACCCGTAGAAAGCTCGTAACTGCTTAGTGGTGGTTGGTTCTGGATACTCCAGAATAGCCGCCACCTTGTGTTTTTGAGGCTGTATACCGTTAGCATAAGTAATATGCCCCAAAAAGTCCAAAGAAGTTGTTTCAATTTGGCATTTCTGTATATTAATGGTAACTCCGTATTGCTGCAGTCTTCTAATAGCTGTGTCTAGATGTTTCATATGTGTTTCCCTCGTCTGGGCTTAGTATCAAGCAGTCGTCGACATATGCATGGACATAGTCAACCCCGCGGAACACGTCGTCGATGAAACGCTGGAATGTTTGTGCTGCATTCCTCAAACCGAAGGACGTTCGGAGGAATTCGTAAAGACCGAATGGGGTTACAATAGCTGTTTTCGGTATGTCATTTCGGCCATCGGTATTTGATTGTACACCTTTACTAGGTCAATTTTTGAAAATACTGTCATTCACTTCAACGTGACCGTTAGGTCGTGAATGTGTGGTAAAGGGTAATGATCAGGCGTAGTTTGCGCGTTAAGACGTCGATAATCACCAGTGGGACACCAATCATTGCTATCTTTCTTCAGGACCATATGTAATGGTGACGACCATGGGTTACTAGTTGGGCAGATTATTCCAGGTCAATCATATGATAGGATTCGTTCTTCGCGATCCTTAATTTTTCACGTGCTAGTCGGCATGTTTTGGAGAATGCAGGCTGACCAATAGTCGTGATGTGATGTGTAACATTGCTGGTTACACATTATAACTTCGATGTCGCCTTATTCAGGTCCCGATACTTGTTGAGTATTGGCTGAAAATAAGGGTTAATTAAACGTCTGAAACGAAGAGGACATAAGCTACAACTTGTTGCAGTGTTTCCACGCACGTATAGCTTTGTGTTGCCGTCAACTAGCCTCTTTTTGCAAGGGTCCACAAGCAAGTTGTGGTGGCTTAGTAAATCTATGCCTATGATAGGTATTTTCACATCGGCGATAGTGAAAATCCGAGGAATGGGTTTGCGCAAGCCCACGTTCAAGCAAACATATTTTTTTCTATACGTGGCTATTCGTTTTCTATCGGTTGCCTATAAATCAAATGCAGCTTCATGTTGACGATTAAATGAAACTGCAAGAAGGACGCTGACTTCTGCGCCAGTATCGACGAGGTAGCGAACCTTCGTTGTCACATCAGTGATGAATAACAGGCAGCTGTTTCCACCGGCTACGGTTGCCACTAACGCGTGCCGGCGGGATAGTTTCCCGAGGCAGTGGGTTTGAGGGTAGGAAAACAACAGAGGTTTCTACACTTCTTTGACTCCTTGCCATAAGTGTTGTGGTACCAGCAACAATGTGAATTTTCCCTTTGTCGAGGTCGAGATGAGGATCTGTCGCGTGATGAACTTCGTCGTCGAGGATTGCTTGGTCGGCGTTGTTTCTGTAGATCGAGGAAACGAGATAGTGTATTGCACAATTTAGTTATTTCGTTTTCGGTCTCAAGAGGTTTTTCTGTAACGGAATAAACCTCATTGTGGCGAGTTTGATGATCTCCAGAATTCGATCAGCAGATGAAGCTAGTTCATCTACTGGGTTGTTGTTAAATGTTACCAATACTGCTTGCACTTGTTGTGGCGGTTCTGATAGGAAGAGTTGACGGAAGAGACCTTCATCAAAAGTGCGTTGACCAATTACCTCTTTCTTACGCGATAACATTTCGGTCGCAGAACCGCCACCAAGCTCAATGGTGTGAAACTAACTCGTTAAGACGTTGTCTGTCGGACAAGTCTCCACGTTTGAGAATTGATCTTTTGAACTGTTCGTACGGTTCTAGGCAGTCGGGACTGAAAAAAGAAGGGGTGACGTACCTGTTCACTTCACGCGGAATCGACCTTACAACCGCCAAAAATTGAACGTGTGGATCTGTCACATATTGGTCTCGAAATTCCGCTTCTGCGTAGCAGAACCAGGCTTCTACATTATCAGCACAAAAAGGAATGAGCTGAAAGCTTGGAGGCGTAGGGGTTTGAATCTTAATAAGCTCTGGAGTCTGATCTCACATCATAAAACTAGTAATGTATGCCAATACAAAGATACTGTGAAAAATATGCGGGAAAAATATATAAATAAATAAATAAATAAACACCAATAATGCTCCGTTGAAAACTATTAAAAGGAATAAACTCACAGTAACGGTCGTGTCCAGATCACGTCGGGCTTACCAATGAAGCGTAACCGGGTATATGACCAAGTTGCGCTTGTCGTACAACCAGAGCCACTTCTATCGATTGCACCCACTCTTACGAATGAGAAGAAATCAAAAGGCACTGAATGATCGAAAAGAAATTATATTTGATCGCAAACAAAGCTCCAATCGGATAACAACATCTAGGCTGGCAAACTAAAGAGAGATGCTACCCGCGGTGGTTCGAGTCGTGATCTGGTGGTGATGCGTGACCGCGCTCCTTCAACTAGTTGTGTCCGCAAGAACAAACATGGTCAGCATCAATATCGAGAGCCTATGCAACTATTTATTTTGGGGATTATTTACCGCTACACGATGGTCAAACAATTGCATCGTGCGGTTTATTATGAGATAGAAAATTGGATCATTAGTTATGGAAATATCGTCAGAGATACTTCTATTGCTTTTAGCCTGTTATCACTAGAACATACAACGCAGACGACCACAATGAAATTTTCAAATCGCTACGCAAAAGTTCGAAGGGCTTCACATATGTGTTTGCTTAAACTGCTGACATTTAATTTAAAACTTAACTAGTGATCACTTAGAATGAAGATTTGTTTGTTCCTAAAATTCATATTCCACCAATCCTTTTATACTTTACTGGATGCAAGTGTAATTTCATCAGTCGAACAGTATAGGGCTTATATTTTTGTCTTATTACCTATTAGACTACTCTTCTTTGAACACGTCCCAAGAGAACAATATTTTTATTAATATAAGGGGAATATGACATAAAAGTCATCGGCATGTACTGAAAATATTAATAAATAGTCCAGAAGTGCAGCTTCCTAAGGTTCCAGAACAAAACGTCAAGATGAATAATCGTGAAGTTTTATTTATTTGAAACTAACCAGAGTATAGGTACAAACAGTAAGACGTCTGTTGAAAAATGCTTAGTGTCCAACAGTATTGTGAGTATATTAAAATCAACATTAATGAAAAATATGCCACATGGATACAGAAAATAAAAATAGTACATACATAATGTTAACAAGCTTTTAAAAAAATTGAATGTTTTCACATCACCATACTACTGACCTTTTTGTCTATTGAATTAGCAGTCTGGTGCGAAAGACCCAGGAAAAGACGCTAAAGGTATCATGTTATTCCCCAATAATTCATTTTTATTAGATTGATCATCAAAATATCACTATTTTTTTATCTCTGAAGAGTTATGCATGCATTAAAAGGGTTAAAGTATCCTCACCGATACAGTTGATGAATGGATAATAAATGAGTCATGTCATTTGTTATTTTGGTCCTGTATAACCTACTTGACGCTTGTAGTGATATGGTATTCTAACTCAAAAGGCGGGGTGTCTGGTCTACTAACACTAGTCGGGTCACACTTGACAAATATATTGGGAAGGTAAAAATAAATTGAAATGACTCTAATATCCTCACTGAGACTGAGATACTCTGTACCTCCATAACTTTCGCTTACAGTTTTAGAGTATCACGGAGTCTAGCAGCAATAACAAAGCACAATAATGTGATATCCTGGCAACCTCTTCAAAGTAAACATCTTGGGATCAATTTTAATGATTCTGAAAGATAACAATAATGTCTGAATACTTGTCAACTTTTCCACAATGTGGTGTAATGCAGATCCCTTGACTAAAAAATGAAACAGCACTTCTGTATAAGTCATCTTTGATCAGTTGTTTAGTAGATAGGGAGCACTATGACAGCTTCAATTATACTTCGGTTTAGAAATTATCAATGTGTAGCAGCGAGCTAACTCTACCAAATATTCCGAACCCTAAAAACTGATCCACTACATGACTTTTACATTCCGTCGCCCCAGTTAAGCAAACGAACACAACGCTTGAAACATGGATCTGGATTCCCTTATAGAAGCGAATTCTCTCAGACAAGATGGCATTAAATGTAACTAGCTGATGCCTGCGAACTACGTTATTTAGTTACGGAAGACTCTTTAGAAAGTCTATAATTTGATGATGGAGGGGGGGTGTATATGACAGGCAGAGCAGGTTTCTTCAAAGGAATTATCAAAGTGGACTCGATCTTTATCTATTGACTAGATCCCCGGAGTTAGAATACCGGGTTACCACCAGCCCCTGTGTGATTACTAACTATCTGTTTATGCAGAAACGTTACAACTTGATTCCCCATGCCATCAAGGTGATAGTGAAAGTAACTTTACTATCTTAATACACTTATACTTGTTCAACAATTACAAATATCATTAGCTTGGTGGACAGCAACAATGTCTAAGAAAATAGAATTATCAGTAAATTACAAGGTACTTCTAGCGATATTTCTGCTGCATCCATGACAAGGAATGGCCAATAGCACCCAATTTAGTTGCTGTCAAGAACATAAATAAATAGAGCCAAACAGAACGAATGATCAATAGTACAATTAGTCAACTAGCACTGACAGGAGTACCGTAATAATTAAACACAATCGGTCCCTCTGTGACCAGCTTGTAATGTCGAAACAGATGCAAGGGAGTGACAGTACAAGTATTAATTCATACTCTATGAAAAAATTACTACATGAGAAGTTCATGATAATACTTAAACTGGAGAAAAGAGGTACAAAGCTTTACCACTTACTTTGGATTTATAAAGTGAGACTTGGCTGATACCTTCACTTTTAGCACTGAAAGGACAAACCATAAAAGGCTGTGCTCGTTAGTATTACTTTCACTGTTTATACTTTAATACGGACATTAGTTCATGTCACAAATGTGCACAATACGTTAGGTAATCTTGATCATCCCAACAAAACAATTCTTTCTAAACATTCAAGGTGCAATTTAGCTACTGTCGGAAACATTTAAGTGCAATTCAACTTTATTACTATTCAGACCTTTTATCATTATATATCAATAACAGTCAAGATATCTATTAACTCTCTACCACATACATGCATAAAAATTCTAGTTAGATTATCCAAGAATTGTCCTATTAGAAAAGTTAGTTAGTGTATAGTTTGTTTTTTTTTGATTTATCACCATTTAGGGCCCTGATTAGTTAGCCCTCTTACTCTATAATTGGTTGACTTCAGAGATGACAGTTTTCCACTACAACATGGGAAAAGTCATCATAGAATAACACATATATATAAGTATAATACCGAAATACCTCTGCATATGTTTTTCGAAATTTCAAAAATACATGCATGCGTTAATTCCAAGTAACAACCGAAAATTCTAAACATTTGGAGAAAGTGTATTCAACAAGTAAATTACACAAAAATCACTACAAAAAAAACAGCTTGGTTTATCAAACAAAATACTCATCTAGGTACAGACTGATTACTTTTGTCTATTAAAAGCATGGCGGTTAAACAAAACGACAGAATGGATTATCAGTAGAAATTTTATTGCATAATTTAATGTAATGTCCTATCTATGATCATATGCTCCAACGTCTCTTGTCTCATCATTACTTAAACATAAAGCGAATATCATAACCACAGCCATGGTGAAGATAGATATACTCACAATAATGTATGTCAAACTTTGATCCTCATCAGTGGTACACTGGGATTCTATGTAACAGTAAAGTAATAAGATACAAAACAAAATAAATTAAGTTGCTGAAACTAAATAATGTCAGATTTCATTACAGTGCATACACACATAAGCTGTTATGATGTAGAATGTTCCAACCTAAGGGTTATTTGGCATATTCTGAGAATCTCGTCAATGCTGATAGTTTGTTATCTAATAAAACATTTCCATACATTCGAAAAGCTAGTCTAACTTTTACTAACATTATACATGAGATAGAAGAGATGACCGTTTGCCACCCAAAGGGAAAGTACACTATCCAGCAATCCACTCCTTATTAAAATGCTAGAATAAAACTTGGCCTTTAAAGGTAGATGATAATCATAAGTTACCAGTCTACTATCATAAGTGTTTTCGAAACATTGCTCGTGGTTGTTAGGTCCAATGAGTCATTGACTGTTGGTCCTAGGCAAGATCTTAGATACAGACTACGCAATCTGGCCGTGTGGGACAATGGTAGTTGGTGCTAGGAGAAGTTGGGTGAGACAGATGAAAATTAGTCATAATTGTTGCAATATATTCACTAATTTGTCTTCCCATAGATCCTGAATTTTGGAATTATTTTCTTAAGGCTCATCTTGAAAATTCATTATTTCTACTTGGATAAACTTTTTACTTAATAATTTCTAACTACCACTAATATAACTATTACATGTATTATTTTGATGTTTATTTTTGGTATTGTGACGCGGTAGTTTCGACAGATACATACATATTCTACATTGTATGTTATTCATAAATGAATGATATTTACACATGTATATACATTCTTCAACTTCTACTACTACTTTGCAAAGATGTAAATGAATAATTCCTCTGTATTGGCAACTGAAGTAAGTACCTATAAAATTTCACTATTCAGACTATTTTCTTTTTAAAGTTTATAAATGTCATTGTATACCGAAATATGACTTCAAATATTATAATACTTGGTAAATATTCCTGGAATTACTAATTTTTTTTATCATGTAGTTATTATCCTTACAACCTTCTGAACTAAATTACGTGTTATACAAAATTTAAGACTTCAGTCATATAAAATGAAAGTTAATTTATAAAAAATTATAGAATGTTTTACTAGTCATGACAATAAAGCGTTATATTTAGATTTAATAGCACATTCTACTCTGAATGGATGTTCCTCCTATTCTAAATAACTAACGAATTGAACTGAGACTATTTGTAAAGTTTGTAATGTTAATTAACTATCTTCTTTCCAGATTTTTCCTTCATTTCCTGTTCATTTAGTGTAACTTTCACTGGATAATTCATGCAAACCGTCTAGATTTCATGTACATGCCAATGCAGTGCAGTCTACATGTTTAGTAACAAGATTAAATATAATGAAAATTATGGCTTGAAATTCAATGTTTCATAGGAAGTATATCCTAATATACAGGTGCCATGGAGTATATTAACAGAAACATGACCCGAAAATACTAGACACAGTACATTTAGCAATTGTTGAGAACAATCTCACCTACTAATTGTTGTTGAAAACATTCTAAAAATTGAAAAACGTTGTCCGTAGCACAGCTAAAAGAGGCTGATTATAGCATTCAATTCGAAGCCACATGTCACTACCACCACTATAAATAATGCTTAATTTTTCTTCCAGTCTGAAAAAATACACCTGAATAAATTCAGCATGCTCACTGAACGGTTAAACAACACACTGCTTCTCCATGATAAATACTTAGTTAAGTTTATCTATATACGTATTACACTGACTGATCGCTAAGTCTGCACTAACGCCATGTTTGTGATGTCTTTTCAATGTCACTTAACAATTTACGGATCAAATTACCAAGTGGTTATTAGCCTGAGTAGCTCGACACTGTGTGCACTATGTTGTTAGTGTTGGGTGGTTGTAAACAGTCAGCAGGACATACTGAAACTAAGTTTTGTCACCAAGGCATACCAGTACTCACGTGGTGGTGGCGGCGAAGAGGGAATAGCTAATCACAGAATACCTAGCTTTGTAATCTCATTAGATCGCTACTGGCGACAACAAAAAAATGAGACTCATAGACTGATATACGAACAGATTTAATCGGTTATTACTATTATTTTATCATTAGGTATGCACATGTTATGTTCTATCGACTATTTATTCATAACGATAAAAACCATCAAACATTTCTTAATACTTTACTGAAGTGGTGTATATATATATATATATATATATATATATATATATATATATATATATATATATATATATATATATATATATATATATGATATTAATAAACAGTAAACCATTATTCTAATGTAAAAGATAGAAGTCAGTAATTATTCAACCTTGCTTGATTTTCATAATATATTTAAAGTTATTTAGGTAAAACAACTACATTCACACTATATACAAAATTAAAACTAACCTGTACCAACATAACTTGTGCTAGAACTCAGTCTAAACGCTTCTACTTCCAAAGCATCGAACATCAATCGTACAGTACTGTGGTTTCGACTATCTGGATGAAGTTCAGCTTTCTGTGTTTCAGTACAATTATAATATTGATCTTTATGAACAGAAAACATTTCATCTTTTGATTCAGCATACATTTTTTCTAAAACAATGAAGGTACAATAATAATTTGCAAAATTAATAAATCATGAATTTGAGTAATTGACTTCTGAGTATAATGTAAAGCGAGAAAATTAATAAAAATCGTCGAAAGAATTGTTATAAATTACGTATGTGAATGAAATCTTAAGTAAATTTAATAACAACAATTAGTTTAGTTAATTGTTGTTGTTGGAATGTAGTTATGTTAGGTTCAGTTAAGTATAAATGCTATCTAAGTATAGTACTCGTATATTAATTGACTTCATGCACATATACTGTTGATCCGATACACGTATTTTAAGAATTCAGTATGATGAACTCGATAAGAGTGTATTTGTAACCAAAATTCAAGCAACTCGGCAGGAAATGTTTTTATCAAAAAGTAGTTCAAGCATATCTTGAACAGGCATACTAACGAAGAAAAACGTACAATATAATAGTTACTATGCTCAAGATATAATCAGGGCTTTTACCAAAGAGTCATCAGATGATGAACAGTTACTTTCTTCTGTATGAGTGTCTTAAAACGTAACCAGTTGTATCTAGGCTATCATAGATAAACAGTGATGACGGCAGGTAAAGTTCTGTAATTGAACACCGATCTATTGGAATAAAAGATAGGCACTCTTAGAGAAGCCAGATCTTGAATTTGATCCCTCGTAGGGTAGTTGGTGTGCAGTGTGAACGAGTCCTGTATTAAGACGAGACAGATGTTCAGTGCTTCCCGGTCTTGAATGACTGTTCTTATAACAAAAAAGTGGAATGTTTTATTTGATGGAGTAAAAATTTAGTGATCGTAGAGTACGAACTTTCTAGCTTCAATTAAAAATTCATGAAAAAGACTGACTGTACAGGGTAAACAAAGTAGAACAAACTAACTGTTTAATTCTTTGTAAGCTTGTGTTACTTCTTTGAATAGAATAAATTTCAGACTAAATGGAAGCTTAATGTATACGAGAATGTTTAGGTAACTTATCATAAGTCTTCGTCTAATAGTATATAAGTTACATCAGTTTATCAGTAAATTGGTATGTGTAGGCTACCTAGGTGGAGTTCGCACGAATGCTACAATCAATGGTTGAAGACTCTGAGTAACTGTTATGCCGGGATACAAAGAAGTGTAACAAACTTTCAGAACTGTGGTTTCGAACACTATTTCATTTATTCGAACTATCTGTAACGTAAACATTTTGTTTCTACTATTGTTACGCTCCGCTTGCCCTATCCTCCCGGTTAGCATAATTACTGTTATTATATTGTCTCTTATTATGGACTATAGTTAATTAGTTGTGTACAAGTTGTTTCTATTCACTACCATTATTTCCCTCGTTTTGTATTCATGTTAATTTTCTAATTGGTTTCTTGGGTGGTCTGACTTTATGTATATATAAAAGAATGCACGAAATATAATATGATTCTGTCTGGTTGACCTATTGGCTCGCATTCTTCTTATTTCGGATTGGGACTAAGTGGGCAGAGGGCAGACGCGCAAATAACCAACTAGGCACAAGTCATTTGCACTCGGCCATCCAATCACCTAATTTCTTGCGTCATAACAGTAACACGCTACAGAATCAGTTACAGTGGATAAGGTGTATTCACTTTCAGTCCTCCTTTAAGTTATAAGCTTAAAGCTTTCTAATAACATTCTTTCTACCAACCAATTCTTTCTCCCTGGACATTATTTTAAATGTCCACTCTTTTTATTGTTCTTATAACTATTATCGTTGAAGTAATTACTACTTTTATTGATTTCCAGTTGAATTTTCTATGCTACTAAGGTATATATATATAATCGTTTCAGATTTGATAAAATTCTATCAAACAAATTTCAATACAGCAACTAGTTTAACTGATAGGTTTATATTTATCTCTTTTTTCATTTTTTACGATTAAAAGTGACTAGAATCTGTTGGCCGATATCGAATAAACTTGTAAATGAATGCTAGTTCGGGACATTCATTGAATTAGTCAACATATAAATTCAGTTTTATATAGTAATAGAATAAAACACAGAATCTGTCCAGTATACTATATTCTTAGCAAATCTATGCAATGAATTAGTAATTGCGTTGACATAACTCATTCGAAATTAAATCGATGAGCACTTAAATCAAGTTGATTCCAATGTCGGTATATCCAGCTGAAGAGTTGGAAATAAAACGAGTAGTTTTTCATGAATCCTTCAATTAGTCAATAAACAAAATATAATATTCTAGTGTCATTATTAAATTCAGTAAATTATATAAGAATAAAAACAGTTTCTCTATTAACATTATAACTACGTTATTAATTGATTCAAACAGTAGCAATTTTGTAAATAAATAAAGTATAGCCTACCGCCATCCAATTCATAAAGAAAATTAATTGATTCAAGAACATAGAAATCACTAGCATATAATTTGAAGGCAAACGTTAGAATCCATGGAAACTGTTGATCTGGAACAGAAAATTCTATTGACAATGAAGTAACCGTAGGTTGACAATCTCCATCGAAAGATAAATTTTCATTTGTAGAATTTAAATAGAATGTAAGATTATTTCTAGATCCCTATATTGAAGAAAATAATGAACAGATATTCTTTAACAAGGCATTAAATATAACAGTCAAATAAAAATTTAGTTTTCCAGTCAGATGACACAAACACTTGGGTTCTTATTGTCTTAGTACGGTTTGTGATACGATTTCTAGGGTAACCGGATTATATGTCTGATCTCCTCGATAGTCGATACGATTAAAACGAACGCTATCTTTGATACTTGTACTTCAGAAGGAAACCACAACTTGCTCCTTATCAGCCCACAGCTATACCAAAAAAGTAGACTTGTAGGAAGATTGTATTGAAGAATAATAACTGCGACGAGACTAGCGAACAATGTTTACGTAAATGCATTGATTTTTATATTAGTTAATTTACAGTGATTATTCATCAAGTAAAATCATCAACATTCAGTTAATACAATGAAATACTGTCAAACTGTACTCAGGAGTAGGACTCACATTGAAATTAAACTAATATAATAAAATTTAAAATAGGCTTGTATCATCCCGTTGATTTGTAATGGACTGAAACTGGTCAGCCTCCGTTGCCATATGTACATCCTGAGCGGATTGCCCCTATATAGCGGTAGTACACAAGTAATATTTAAGTTAGATTGTGACTGGCAGGTGGAATCCAGGACGCGCGTTTCGTCCTATTTGGGACTCATCGGATAGATGTACCTGCATCCCAATGTTGATGTTCACACTGGTATTCGAACCCAGTCCGCTTCGTGTCAAACGCCACCGCGTTCACCACTAGGCTACTGTGTCCAGAGGCTGACCAGTTTCAGTCCATTACAAATCAACGGGATGATACAAGCCTATTCTAAATTGCACATGTACCCGTTGGATTGTTTGAAATACGATATTTTTCTGTCTAGTTGTTCTATCATCAATTATTTTTCTCTGGCCCGGAACTGAGTGGATAGAGGCTCAGTGATCGATTAGGCACCCGACTCGCGTTCGATATTTCAACAGTATTCTTTACGTCATAACATATACTGACTGTTTTATAAGAAAGAATACAAAACTGAAGTTAATAATATCTCATACGCTGAAACCTTACAATTATAAACAAATCATAATCATTAAAATGAGGATTTAAGCAAAATTAAATAAGAATTTATGAATGCGAACGTATAAAAATAACAAAGAAATGAATAAAAATCTGGAAATTCTAAAAAATTCAATCACATCGTGAAAAAAATGTTTAAAACAAGGCGTCATTCACCAATTGAATGACTCAGTTCAATAGCTGATATAATTTTGAATTTGTAAAGAAAAACTAATTACCATAACAATCGAGGCACATTTAATTAACCAGTCAACAATCATCAAACATTGATTAAACAAATTCTCCTCTCTCTTAATCACCTAACATCATTATAGGGTGTACTCAGGATCAAGTCACATACACTACTATATACGTTACAAATTTTTGGTTAAATTCACTCGTCAAAGATTGATATTGACAGGGTATTATTGAAAATCAGGATGCACTACATAACTAATTCGTCCTTGTATGGAAATCCTCAACAGTATGCAAACTAGATTCCACCACAGATGCTTCAGGTTGATGAACGCCTAACCCTATATACCACTCGTCTGCAGTCCGATGAGAGAATTTCCACTTTCATCAATTTGTGATATAATGACATGATCATCCATCCATTATCATCCTTGACAACTGTCTCACTACCAACAATCTCCTCAAACCACATCAATTATGTTACAACTGTGTCAATACAATCACATCATCACTAATAACAAGACAACATAACAATAAACTTCAACAAATTGTCATTCATTGTAATTGGTGTTTTACCAACATACTCATCAATTCATTATTAACAGAGTGTGTTCAACGTTCTCAAGTACTATTTATAGTCATTTAACTTATTTCAACTATTCTCAATATATACGTTTAATAGAAGTGTCATTTGTTTAAGAAGTCGCATTCAAAACAACTGACATGCATCGAATATCACCAACGTTACTTACTACATAATTGATCACTTGACTTGCAGATACATATTGACGAATGTAATTGGAACATTATCAGTAATAAACGGAATTATTAGTTAATTGTAGGTTAACGGAATAATATTTGAGCTATAGTGTATGCGTTTGTTGTATATATCTTATGTTGTGTAATAGAAAATGATTGCTCGTATAAAATTCGAAATATTGTAGTAGTCAGTGGTTCATATATCTGAAGAATATTTGGAATGTTTACGGAGTATATGGAACACTGTTAAGAGAGATGTTCATATTGTAACATATTGCATTACTTATCACCATAACAGTGAATTCAAATTAACCGTTAATCGAAAATCGGGGAATTTCTAACAACATATAGATTTTTAAGGTTGATTTATGTGTAGCATATAATAAATTTTGGTACATAATCTTATAGATGTTGTCAATAATACCTTGATAACTATCATGCATACCTAAAGTTGAGTATAGCCAAGTTTCTGTTTAACATTTCTAGGTTGTAATGCTCACTACTCAAATTTATGACAAAGATTTCTATGAGTTTTTTAATAATGTAAATCACATGTGTTGAAGCATTTTTAGAAAATTACTATTTATATTCAAAACAAAGTGTTGAGTGATACTGTATACCTCTATGCCAAAAAAACAAAAATATTTCATCACGCGTCTACTTCAGGCATATTCACAAAACAATTTTCTATCATTCTTTTCTTAATCATGAAATCAGATGATTCTCATCACATTATTGATACATTTTCATGCCCATCTGATTACATTCATAAAATCTTTTATAGTAGTATTCTAGGAGGTATAAATCATAATAAGTGGAACCTAAATCATCTGTTGTTAATATGATGGTAGACTTTGTTGATTAAGGCTTAAAACAGATAACATGACAGGATTTATTCTCGACTTACTTATTGACAATAATGGATAAGTTAAGTAAAAATGGTGGCTTATGTGAGTGTGTTTATTTTAAGAGCAACCAACGTTTAATTATTATTTCTTACATTGTACTTAGATTGCTTTAGTCAATAATGTCCTATTACCATTAGGTCGACTGAGAAAGCAGCAGCGACAGTGTTAATCTATATTAGTTATCCTGCAATTATCTCTGAGAATTGTGAGAATGTGTTGCCATTATTGATTTCAAGAAAACATTACATCACATTTATATGTAGATAGGTGTCACTGGTGAATAACATATACTGACAATTACCGAATGCTTAGATTAATCAATGAGTTCAATATGAGTAGACTGTAATCTATCCAAAATAAAAAGGGATAAGCAATGAAACTGAACTACGATACTCTATCTTCACAATTTATGTAGGATTCATTTGATGTCATTTAAAATTTTTTCAAAAAATTTTATTATAAATGAACCATTGATGTAAAATCTTAGTGAAAATCGACTTCATATCTTTACTTGGTGTTTTTCGTAGAAAGTTAACTGAAGAAACTAGTTATCTAATGCAAAAACTACATTTGATGATGCATTCAGCTAATTTACGATAGTCGGTATACACTGATTCCGATTAAACATTTAAATAAAGATCTTGGATAATCTGGGCATTAAATTAGTTTCATAATTTTTTCTCGGCTAAATTATGTTGTAATGAAACGTAGAATGTATTTCGATTAATTTAATGAATATATTTTCGCATAATTACAACTCAATGATTTAACCGATGTATACATGTGCAATGATATGAAAGTTTGTAAATATTGCGGTTGGAACAACGGTTCTCAAAATGTGAAAAAAAACAAGCATTAGTGGTTATGTAGTGGTAAATAATTCTTTAAATGAATAACTGCATAGGCTCTCGACATTGATGCTGACCATGTTTGTTTTAACGGACACAATTAGTTGAAAGCAGTCGGTCACGCAACACCATCAGATAACGACACGAAACGACGTGGGAAGCAACTCTCTCTCTAGTTTGAGAGCCTAGGCGTTGCTATCCAAATGACGTTGTATTTACGATCAAATATAACTTCTTCTTCATCCTTCGTTGCCTTCTGATATATTCCTATTCGTACGTATGGGTTGAATCGTTAGAAGTTGTTCTGGTTATACGACAAACTTTATTTGGTTGTTTACCAGGTACACTTCAGTTATTTAAATAATGTTAAAACTATTCTCTTTATTCATGAATCAATACAACATGTAGTGGATGGTCGAAATGAATGATAATCATCCATTAGTATATAAGAAATTTTTGTATGAATAAGCATTTTTTTCATTTCCCCCCAACCCACCCACCCTTAATTTTTCTACCCTACCCTCTGTCTCATTTTGTCCAATCAGAAATTAATTATTTTAATTCAGTTCGCTGGTTTTAGGAGGGTATATTTATTGTTCATTCCTGAAAAATATTGCCTCTTTTACCAATCACGAACAGTAATAATCATGAAGGCATCATTATGGAATTCCGTTCACATGTAGTTACCTTTACTGAGAACTTTCGCCAAAGTATGTTAACGTTAGTTGCGTAGTTATCGTAGTTATTGACTTCTGGTGATAAATAGATGAAACTATGCTTATATTAGAGTGATTTGTAAGTAAACAAAATGTCGAATTGCATTAAAATATCACAAAAGTATAAATTTCACCATTTTCTTGGACCGTAAATTGCATTAAGTCATGTTAACCAATAAACAGTGAAATAAAAATTTCTTAAGTATTTATACTATGTGTACATTTCTCAGCACTCAACTAACACATTCTAGAATGTCAATGGATATTGATGATTGATTTATTGATAAAGTGAATAATGAATGTTAGTAGTCTGTCTGGCTAGATAATTTACCATTACTATAATCTAAAGATCAAGTTGGGCAAATAAGAAACCATAGATGAAATGAGACAGTAGAAACCACATTATTGTACATTATCAAAATGAGACATTTTCATTATTTGAACTGTAATTCAAAGTAATATGAAATATTTCTACAAACTCTAATCAAATTGTAGAAATCGTAATTAATTTTTAACCGTAATTAGGTAGCATAGTATAAGATAAAAAAAAAAAACTTTTAATGAATAACAGAGTTCAGAATAGTTAAATTGTTAACAACAAAATGACTATTGTGTGCATGATGTTAACTTCAGTTGAAATGGTAAACATAAATGTAAATTGAATACAAACAAATGCTTAATCGAAGATTATGTGATGCTATAAAAGAGTAGTGTTTTCAACTAATCAGATATCAATAATAAGTTTTTGACAAAGAGAAAGTTCTCTACTCATTAATAGAATTCATTGACGCTTCAACCGATTACTAGATTTTATAAAATTGATAATGTTGTATACTTAAAGTTAATCTAAATGAATACAGCGGACAAAAGCCTGATAAACCAAATGAAACTACAGTCCAAAAGAAGTCTATTTTCATTCAACTCGATTTTAAAGGTGATGACATTGCTGAAACAATCCGAAGAAGAATTAGCTCAGCTTTAAAGAGAACTTATTATGCTGCAAAACTGCTTATATCATACATAACAACATGTTCACTGAAACAATCAAAAATCGACAGATATCCTTCTCATGTTACCGCCAACTGTCTATATAAATTTACGTGTACCTGCAGTAGTAGTTACATTGGCCGAACAGAAAGAAAAGCCTACCTACGGTTTAATGAACATGTTCCAAAAAATTTGCGACTCACGAGAACAAAGACATTTAACAGCGCAATCGCTAAGCAGCCGATTGACACAGGACACCAGATTGATATTAATGAATCATTCAAAGTGTTCAATAGACAAAAAACTTCTAATCTTCTAAAATATGCCAAAGCGATTGCCATTAAACGATTGAAACCAAACTTATGTGTTCAGAAATAAACTGTTATAAGCCTTCCTTTACCCTGGTAACTTAACTTTTGCTTTATTGTTTCGTTATTATTCTTTCGTTAAGTTTCTTTTAATACGTTTTTTCTTTTAATCAGACTTAACAATTCCTTTTTCGGTTACATCATCGTTTTTTAGATGGTAAAGTTTAACTTTCGTGTTTAATTAGGTCATTTAAAGTTTAATAACTGAGTTTTATTCACTTTGTTCTCAAATATTTCCAACCACCTCTTATTGTGTAATCAATTGACCTCAGATCTCTATTTTGCCTTCTGGTACCTTCTCTTGGATCGTATATATATTCACAGCATTTTCTCCAACATTTTAAGCCATGTTCACATGTTTATGTAATCTCCATCTCAACTGACTCCATCCGTTCTCATGAGTATGTAAAAACTTGTTTCAAATATTAATTTTGTAAAAAAATATTATTCTAGGTTGTATGCAGCTGATGAGAAACCAACGAAATAAAATGAATTTATCTTATTCTGCACAAATATTTGTTCTTGCTCTCATGTAAATGAAATAGGCCTAAGATTATTCATCTAATATGATTCAATAAAATGTTATTATGCTTTTTAATTATTTATTTAAAAAAAGTAGATAAATAGATAGATTATTAACTAAATGTTTATCAAAACAGATGATGCTCGAATGAAAAATATTCTCTTCGATAAATTCACATCAGATTCTACAAGTATGAGTTGAAAATTGATCGTCAAAATGAAAAATAGAAGCAGCCAATTTCGAGGCTGCATTACTATATACGAATTTCAGATTGTCTATAAATTATCACTAACTTCACTTTATAAATTCTTGCTCAGTCGATATCAGTTTAAGTAGAATCCAATTTGTGACTAAACATCTGATCTAATTTTATTCACTGTCGTTGTTTTCCTCCTTGTCACATCTATGTATAGATATGTTCTAATTAATAATTTTATTATTTCGATCGTCATATAAACGTATTAAAGTCAAATTTACATACTGTAATTCTTTGCATCTAAATGTTATGTATGCCTTGAAAAAGGAGAACTTCTGGCTTTGTGATCATGAATTTTTAATTCATAATTGTAGAACCTGATGAGTAATTATCGAAGTGAATATTCACTTCACGAATATCTTTGGTTTGATCAACGACTAACTGTTTATTTATTTCATGATTAAAAATAACAGGAAATTATAAACCATGGTTTATACTGATCAATATTTGTTTGATTGAATACGTCATAGATCGGTGTTGGCAGGGTGCCATTAAAAACCAAGGAACACTGAACAGCTGTTTCGTTATAGTGTAGATCTCCTCCGCAGTAAGCCAACATGAAGCTTTTGGAGTAGAATCTGGACTGCGCACTGCAGAAGATTTGCATACATGAAAAAAACGGCTGTTCAGTGCTCCCTGGTTTTCACTGGTATCCTACCAACCTCAATCTGTGACGTATTCAATCAAATAAAAATACCGAACTGTACAAAAATAACCATCTCAATTCAATTAATCAATATTTATCTGTAAAATTTATCATCAAGTCTTAAGTGTATTCGAACCCACTACAGGATTCATATTTATATCAAGAAATAGTTGTAATAATACTACAAAAATAACCTTTATGAACTTACTTTCAACGGGATAATAATTTTCATGACTGCTTTCATAATAAGACATATATTGTCACCAGATTTAATATAATATATTTTTAACAGCTTTTCGTCATTCTCTAAATTACCGAAAGGATTAGGCGTAGTAGTAGTAGTTGGATCACTATGATAAAGCCAACTCGACTGAACGATTGTTATACTTTCCACTAGATATTATTTTATATTTCATTAATTAGAACCAGCTTACAAATTATGACAACTAGATATACACCATAGTAATAGTAATAATAATAGTAATTATTATTATTATTATTGTGTTTCATAAAATAATAATTTAATAATAAGTTAAGCAATAATTGTTTAATTCTTTTAATCATTTTCATAAGTTAAAAATGATTTGCTAAAACAAATTGTTGATTGATTGGTTGAAAACGATGTATATTTATTATTAAACTAATTGTAAAATTTAACTGAATAGAATTTGGGATGGTTATTTTGTTGATTGAATATGTCACAGATTGATGTTGATAGGGTACCATTGGAAACCAAAGATCACTGGACAGCCGTTTCGTTCTATTATGGAACTACTCAGCAGTGCGAACCCCCTTCCAGATTCCACCTCAGAAGTTTCAGGTTAGTTCACTACTGAGGAGATCTACACTAGAACGAATTGATGTAAATAGGAATTTTACGATGGGATGCCAACCCACTGGTGCAGAGGGTTAGGCGTTTGCAGTCAACCTCAAGCCCCTGGTGTGGAATCTGGGTTGCGCACTGTTGAGTAGTTCTATTCCAGAACAAAACAGCCGTCCAGTGCTCCTTGGTTTCAATGGTACCCTACAGTAATATATTCAATCAAGTCAATAGAATTTTTCAAAAATTTCATATTATCTTATATCCTTATAATTGATATGAATAATACAAAATAAAGATTTGTAGAATAGAATGAATAAGTTATACTTCAAGATTTTTTTAAACTGAAAATCGACTAAATTTCAAGGAATCATAGTATGGAATTGAATGTTTAATATGCACTATCTGTTAAGACTAAGGTGAATGTTTGTAATGAAATTGAAGTTGATATTCATTAGAATAGAATACAAGTTAGGTTTGACGAGTATTTTAGTGTAGAGTAAATGCATGGGGACATAATTAACCGAAGGGAGGGTGGGAGAACAAACTGACTTACTCCTCTTATCCAAGAACGATTTAAGAAGCAAGCTACTACACTATACAAAAGGGATTCAATTCAAATTCAATAATCAATGGTAAAAACAAACCGATGAAGTGGATACAGAATAACCACTTAGGCCTGTTGAAAATAGGACTGAAAATTAATACCATGACTAAAGCATGCAAATTTTAAGTATATCGGTGATATTTTTGTTACGTGCAATTATATAAATCATACTTCTTGCATACTTTCATTTTAGTACCGTTCATAAAAGATTCGCCTCGAAATGCAGCATAAACAAGATGATGAATTCAATCTCTATACGGAAAAACTGATAAGACAGTTGAGTAAAGCACGTACAGGAAAGGTATATGGATGATTTTTATCCTGCAGGTTACAAACGCTGTCTAGCAAAAAGGCTATCCAAGTAAAGTCAGAATATAGTGCTCAAACGATAAAATTAATGGACAATTGACAACAGTCTAAATACTTTTATGGACAACAGACGCTCGAAGAAATGCTGAAAGGAGTGTCATAAGCGCCTCAAACATCCGACTGTGTAAAAAATGCCTAGGATGAAATCTCGGCGAGAATCAATCAAAGAGTCAGGGACAATGAGTAAGATAATCTTCCCTGTTGTTTAAGTGGCTGCTGTATACAATACCAGATAGTTGTTGACCTATTCAGAGATGGATCACTACTTTTCAGATATCATTTCTAATTGTCTTTACAGGATTAATATATATTTGTAGCAGCCAGAATATACAAAAAACTGAAAAAGTTGTTCCTATTACGTATCTGGAAACTTATGCGTGGCTCATCACAAATAGCTCAGTGGTAATTTTCTTTAACTGTTTAAGTGGATGACTTCCGATTGAATCCACAAGGAGGCATAAGTCCTCTCAAAGACATCAGGTATGGCTTACTGACGAATACCAAGTATTATGAAACACAGGTCCAAGTTTTCCTACCAACCATCTTCCATGTATCAAGTAATTATGTAATGATCTATTTTATATTTCTTATAAATAAAATGCTCTCTATTCGCTTAAATTCTATTACGATCAGGTGACTTTCCCCTTTTTTATTAGCTATGTAAAAACGTATCAACTTTATGTTACACTTAGCTACGATCATAAGTAAACCTTGAATTCTATTCTAATTACGAACATTCATCCTCAAATTTAACGGATAGAGTATACAAAACATTCAAATCTACATTATAGGTTCCTTAAAAATTTAGGTTGTTTTCAATTATTAAAATGCCTCGAAATATAATAATACCAATATATTCTGCAAATGTTTTAAAGTACATACAATTAACTTATTTTTCAAATAAGTGTAATGTTGTCTGCAATTTGCTTCACTTATTTCTGATCACTTTACGTCGAACTTAGTATAATTATCTTAGTACATTACATGACAAGTAAATAACAGGATATATAAGCTACTTGCATTGATCGGTCACTGAGTAGTAACCGAGACCGAATTAATTTATGCCTATTAAGGCCGATCAAATTTTATTTAATAATATGTAATGTGATCGTTAATTTAAGCGGCTCACAATAGTGTGTATTCTGCTCTAAGATAAAATGGTTTAGAGTTTGTAAGGAGGAAATCCAACTTGATCCAAGTTTCCATGATAGGTGGCAATTATAAGAAAGGTCTGCCTGCATTTCTTTAGGATTACACAATACATGTGATGACGAAGTGATTGTATTACAAATAAATTAGTTTTTGTAAAAACAAAGGATATTTTCAAATCGTCAAATTGACGATTTCAATTTGATGAAAATTAGAACAATGTAGTTCTCAGAATATGGCATTATCGTTACCGACGGCATTCATTCTCATTCTGATGAGAAAACGGAGTTGAACAGAAAAATATGTTATGTTTGCCCGATAAATTTTGAACAATCTGGTCACAAATACCTGAGAAAGCATTTAACTATAAACATGTAAAACAAATAAAGGTTCAGTTAAATGAAGGGTCAAATGGTAACAAAGTGATAATTTAAGAATGAAATATGAGAAAACTAAAGAAAGTCGTCACACTACTGATTAGAATTATTTAAACCAGAGGTGATACAGAAATGGAACATATTATAATGTACACATCTATCTTAACAGTGTTCCATATACTCCGTAAACATTCCAAATATTCTTCAGATATATGAACCACTGACTACTACAATATTTCAAATTTTATACAAGCAATCATTTTCTAATACACAACATAAGATGTATACAACAAACGCATACACTATAGCTCAAACATTATTCCGTTAACCTACAAATAGCTGATGATTCCGCTTATTACTGATAATGTTCCAATTAAATTCGTCAATATGTATCTGCAAGTCAAGTGATCAATTATGTAGTAAGTAACGTTGGTGATATTTGATGCATGTCAGTTGTTTTGAATGCGACTACTTAAACAAATGACACTTCTATTAAACGTATATATTGAGAATAGTTGAAATAAGTTAAATGACTACAAATAGTACTTGAGAACGTTGAACACACTCTGTTAATAATCAATTGATGAGTATGTTGGTAAAACACCAATTACAATGAATGACAATTTGTTGAAGTTTATTGTTATGTTGTCTTGTTATTAGTGATGATGTGATTGTATTGACACAGTTGTAATATAATTGATGTGGTTTGAGGAGATTGTTGGTAGTGAGGCAGTTGTCAAGGATGATAATGGATGGATGATTATGTCACTATATCACAAATTGATGAAAGTGGAAATTCTATCATCGGACTGCAGACGAGTGGTATATAGGGTTAGGCGTTGATCGACCTGAAGCATCTGTGGTGGAATCTATTGTGCATACTGTTGAGGATTTCCATACAAAGACGAATTAGTTGTGTAGTGCATCCTGATTTTCAATAATACCCTGTCAATATCAATCTTTGACGAGTGAATTTAACCAAAAATGTGTGACATATGTAGTAGTGAAAGTGACTTGATCCTGAGTACACCCTATAATGATGTTAGGTGATTAAGAGAGAGGAGAATTTGTTTAATCAATGTTTGATGATTGTTGACTGGTCAATTAGATGTGCCTCGATTATTATGGTAATTAATGTTTCTTGACGAATTCAAAACTATATCAGCTATTGCACTGACCCATTTGGTCAATGAATGACGTTTTATAAGACAAAATGTTTTAGAAAAAAAAAATTATACAGTGCAGTTAATATTCCCATGTGCTAGCGTGTTATCAGTATTACGTTGGATTAGTATTTACACTCAACCTAAAATATTCATTAGTGTATGTTAATTGATGAGGTGATCAATTATAAAATAAATCACTGAATAAAATCGGAGCTTTACCTTATATAGGGATATGGAAGATACATGCTAACATTAAGTGAAACTAGGCTAAATACAATAGTCGACTGCACCGACCGACTCACCTCTTGTAGATTATTCATACAGTGCACCATGACATAAAAGTTTGTTTTAAATAAGATTTATAAACCGTATGTTTACAAATGTGACTGGCTATAAACTAGAATTATCTCATATTGCTTCTGTCGTTTTTCCCCACAATGTTTTTAGCATGACCACATAAACAACCTGAGAACTTTACTTTGGTAATCAAAAACACGCTTTCACATAGAATTTTTGTGAATAGGATAATTGGAAAATTTCTTCTTTGTACTTCAGTGTGATTTATCTAAGGGGAGATATTATGTATTTGTTTGCTGATACAGAACAACCGATCACGGAAACGGTTAATTACGCATAATTTACTCATATAATTAAGTGTAACAATTTCTAGTCATTGGATTATATGTCTAAACTAATATTAGCAATCACTTCAAGAAAACATCTAATTTCACATGTATGGATCAAGCACTGCAAACCCTTAAATGACCTAGTTTTTTGTTTCTGATGATGAATTATTGTTGTGACGAGAAAGCGATATGTATCATTTAAATCGTATATTCATATTAAATTCTGCTGTTAACTAATCACCTACTGTCGACTTTAGTTTGATAACTTTGTTATTTGCGGACTTATTACTACATAAACAAAGTTCCTCTGCACTATTGTTTTCTTCCCTCGATCGCCTAGGATCCTTCTGTTTGGAATGTCGTGGAATAATTGACAATCTAACTAGTTTGTGTCAATCCTAATTAATATCAGAAGAATGCCAGCTGTTAAGAAAACTATATATCAGAACACAGTATATGACATATACTGTTTTTTTGAATTAACCACAGATGAGCAATGTTTCTACCAAAACAGATAAACGATTTGCTTTCCGACATTATTCAAACTTTATGGAAACTCTCAACATGATGTCGACAATAGTCTAGAGGAATCAGTTTATTATAGTTTACAACTGTGACAGATGACTCATCTTTAAAAAACCCTAAGAAAATCATTTAAGTTAGAAGGGAAAAGGGAAGAATTCCCTGCATAAGTAGGAGTATACAAATGAATTTATTTGCTGCATAGTTGACAACATTAGAAAATATTGACTAAATTAGAAATAATGATTTCATAAAAATAAAATGACAGTGATTCGAAAGACGCATATGTCTGTATACGCTTACATAGATATAAAAAGAAAGTACCGTCAAAACATAAAAGACAAACAGACATTGAACATAAGAGAAATATATAAACATTACTCGGAAAAATAGCGAAAATTGAGGATGAGAGAGAAATAGAAAAATTTATGAATTAAAAAAACATTGATAAACATGATCGTCGAAAAATGCACACATTCGCAAAGAAACAAGTAGAAAAATTTATCAGTCAGAAACACGATGTGAAGTGTAATGTTTGAAGTTCAGAAAACGACGTCATGAACATTTCGACAGATTTCTCTAAAATAAAGAAGAACAATTAAGTACTAGTTTAGTGGCTAAAGGATTAAATTTTTGATTATAAGGCCATATATTTAAAACATGTTCTGAGAGAAATCAACTGTTACCATTTTAAGTGAGAAGTAGGCTGAGATGATTAAACTTGTAGAAGTTTGCATTTCCAAGTTGATATTACATGTGTATGAATTGCCTCGACATTACTGTATAGTTTTACAGGCTTTATTTTACCAAAATTAGACCTCAAGTAGCTGAAGAATACTTTTTTCTTAAATGGGACGCGTCAGCTGGATATGCCTGCCATATCTTAATGTTGGTGATCACACTAGAGATCGAAACGAGTACCTACTGATTTAAAGACTCACACGTTATCTATTGATCTACCATGAAATGGATAGAAATTTATTTGTAATCGCATTTCATATTTGATTTTTGATCGATTAATAATAAGGTGACGACATTATTGATGGAACATAATAACACGTGTACTCAAAAAAATTATTTTTAGTATTTTGAATTTTATTCCAAGTTGAACAAGAATATCGTAGAAACTGAATGTTAAGTGTGTTGGGCTACGTTAAATGATAAGACACATTTTGAAAATAAGCTATATTATCCAAGTTGGATAATTCGATAAGATTATTTATCGAAATGAACTAAAATCTGAAAGGTAGGCAAATAGAATAGAATCGATTGGGGTCAATGATGTGAAGGGGATAGCGAACATTCTCTTAGATTAACAGTATGATGTAAAGAGCACAAATTTAATAAAATAAGTGATAATTGAGTTAGTTTACCCCGTAAGTTTATGATAGAATAAGTAGTTGAACCAGTTTCTTTTGTACACATAAATCAAGTATCTATGTATATGGTGACAGTCCCAAACATGACTAAGGGATGAAAATATACTGTTCGCTTTGCAAATTACTTGAAAGAATCTCTTCGAATCAAGTAGCCGGTGGTGACAAGCTGCTTTACTACTGCCCTTCTTATATAACTGCTATTTCTCTACTTTAACGAAGAAGGGCACTGTTCTTGAACTCTATTGAATTGGAGAAGCTTTACATGAACAGATGAAATGATAGATGCACATAGGAAACGGTCATTTCAGTTGTTGGCAAACACATCGAATGTGCTCAGATTTGAGTCAAACTGTCCAGGTTACTATTCGATTATCCAAACTGAAGTTGGTGAAACCTAATTCAGACCTGAGACTTAGTGTTTAAGTGTCAAATGCCTTAACCATAAAATCATTTACTCTTAGTTAAGTAGTTATCTAGGATCATTAATGTCGCAATATAGAAAATTGTAACTCAATATACAATACATGAAATTTATTTTCATCGACTTATCATCGTATGATTTAAAAAAGTGGAACTGTTTCAAAAAGTGTACAGCATATTATAACAGTAAAGAAAAAAAACTTGAAATTTTATTAAATTCCTTATTTACTGACAAAGTTTTAATCACACAACCCTTTTTGTAATAAAAGCAGAAAATATTCTAGAAAGCCGAGAAATAAAAACAATTTACTTTCACACTTAAATAAAACAGCATGAAATTTAGTAGTAAACACATGGTAATAAAGTTATTTTAAATCAAACGACAATTAGATGACATTCATTATTCAATGAATGTGTTTATGCAGTAATTTTTTTTAAATGAATAAGAAACAGAAGCCTAAATACTAGTTCTAGTAATCTATAACTGCCAAAAATAAAACTAGACAACAACTATAAAAATAAAAAGACCTTACCTAATCATTCAATTTATTACGTAGTTTAGGATTGAAATGAAAAGTAAAATGTTCACTAATATTCCATTTAGGCTTGAAAACAATATTTTGTGCATCAACATTAACATAAAAGTCGGATTTGAGATCTGATGTTAAAAGCATCATATGCTCTTTTCTGTAGAAAAAAAATAATTAATTGTAAAGTCTCAATCATATTCAAGTATTGATGAATCTATTGACTAGGTGATGACGAATTAATATGAGAAAAAAAATCAATTTACAATAGTGTACCTGATTAATCAATAATTTGAAAGAGATAAGGGGTTTATATTAACTCATTTATCAAGAATACATTAGTATACTTTGCACATTTTGTGGATGATAATTAATAACTTTAAGAGATTGACTAAATTGAAATAAATAAAGCGGGATTCGAATTAGTGACTTAAGGACAGAAGTTCGAATGCACTAACCATTGAACCACCATTCTAACAAACTTCTAGAATACTTCATCAACTTTATAAATTATAAACAATGACTACAAGCAAGAGAGACAACTTCGTTAATAGATGGAGAGTCCCAATGTCGTGTATGCAATTTATGAAAACAAAACGGAGTAGAAAGATGGAAGGATGTGCTATTAGATTAAATGGTCCATCAAGGTGAGAATATGGAGTAGGAAACTATCTTTTCGCAATCTCTGAATACGTAACGGTGTAAGGAAGGATAAATTTAACACTAATCGGATATCAAACCGAACTAAATTTGTAGCTAATCAGTATTATGTATGATCAAAATAAAACCTGGCACATGTGAACATCGGTCCAAGATGTTAAACCTCAAAAGCACAGAGAGATTAATACCACATTAGTAGAAGTAGATATTACTTCAATAATAATAACAACGAAAAAAGAAAAGTAAAGACATAGAATACGGTTCATCCAACTCTTATATCAATCATTATTACGCATCGACGTGGTTAGGCACACGTGACATACGTCCCAACCACTTCGATCGATGAAGAATCCCAACTTCATCGATTGATTTACTACTTTTGTCTAAAACTCGTCGTCTAACCTCGTTACTACTTACTCGGTGATCCCAGCTCATGCGAGCGATGTTCCGAAGACATCGATGGTCAAAAACTAATAACCCTTGAGTGTCGTCTACCCTAAATGGCCACGTCTCACACCCATGCAGTGAGACAGAGAGAACTGTTGTACAGTACACTCTTCCTTCTGTTTAGAGACGAATATCTTGTCTACGCCATAGGTGACGTTAGTTAGCAAAAGCCAAATGAGCTTTTTGAATTCGTACTGAAACCTCGTCAGAGACCAACGCGATAAGGTTAATCAGACTTCTAAGATAAGTGAAATGGTTGACGTGCTCAACTACTTCTCTCCATATCTTCAACTTAGGTGTTGACGAAAACCAGTCTCAGAGTAATAGTTTGCATTTAGAGGGGGGAGAAACGCATTCCGAGCATGGTTACATTGAGGGCTTATTGCTGTTAAAAGATTTTGTATCTTATCAGCGTCTCTACCAAACAGGACTATGTCATTAGCATATTCTAAATCAATAAGTGGATTTCCAGGTAAGAGATCAATTCCTGAAAGGTTAGACTATGAGAGTGTAATTTCCAACAGTAAATCGATTATGAAATCAAACAAAATTGGAGATAGTGGCCTGCCTTGACACCACTTGAGGTTACAAGTTTAAATGACAGTTCGCCATAAGGTTTAACACGACTAATAGTGTTTGAGTAAAAAGCCTCAACAAGATTTATGTACTTCTGAGAAACGCTATTCAGTGATAGACACTGCCATAAAACTCAGTCTACAGATTCAAATGTCGCTATGAAGTCAACAACACCTTCCCACCATTGTGCATTGTTGAAAAGCATGTGTATGTTCTAGAATTTGGATAGTGGTGAATATTTGGTCTATACAATGGCGACCAGGTCTGAAATCAGCTTGGTTTTTTCGCATGAACTTTAATTAAACGCCTGACAATTATAGAAGCTAATATTTTGGATACTATATTAGTTAAACTAATTCCTCTATGGTTATCGCAGGACGACTTTGACCCTTTTCTACATACTGGGACGGTTAATGATCGACTCCAGTCAGGTGGAATTATGTCAAGTTCCCAAATTTTAGTCAAAATATCAATCAGCCTAATCATCAAAGTGGGATCGTCATTCTTAAAGACCTATCAAGTCAATGCATCCGGACCGGTGGCTCGACCTTACCTCAGATTAGTTATGGCTTTTTTCGAATTCGACAAGAGTCGGGTTACATAAGTCGACTTTCCATTCAGGCTATCTTAAAATAGTGGAAAGTTCTAGAACAGCTGAAGGTAAAGAACTACTCCTTGAAAAATTCAGCCCATCGTTCTAAACGTTTAGACTGAGAGTGGGTAAGCATTTCATCTCTTTCGAAGATTATCTCACAAACGCTTGCTTTTTTAACCCCGGTTTCTTTTATTAACTTGAAAAGTTGTCTAGTGTTACTTAACGCTACTGTTTTCCCCATCTCCTTTGGTTTCGTTACCCACCACTACTCACGATCGTTTTGCAAACTTTTCGCCAATGTGTATCTGATTACTCTTCGCTCTTCATCGTGTTCGGAGCCTAACGGGCTAAGTTTACGGGAGTCCATTGACTCAATAAAAGCCATCGAGATCCACTGATTTTTCTTGACATGTTGATTTAGGTCCTTGATAGACGTCACTGTATATGCCACAGCTGCTTGACATCTTGCCAAGCAGCAGCTAGGTGGGTCGCATCTTTATAGTTACTTACATGATTCTTTAGTTGTTCCTGGAGTTTAATATTGGCTGTTTCGTTGCTGAACTGAATTATAATGGGTTTTCCCGTAGTTTTTCTTCGCCTAGTAAGATGCAAGCAAATGCGTGCTCGTACAAGGGCATGATCAGAAACTAAATATATACTCCTGAGAGGTGAGCAATCTTCTATCGAACCCCTCCGACGGTGACTGATGGCGACATGGTCTATTCGAATCCACCGCTGAGTAGTTCCAAGAGATCACAATGTTAGACGTTGTCGCTCCTTATACTCAAAGTTCGTGTTTGCAAAAAATAAACGAGTATTTGAGCACAGTTGTAGCAGACGGTCGCCGTTATCCATTCTCTGAGCTGGAATACCGAAGCACCCATCTAAATGTCTTTTAGACTGATTCAAGCTACCTATTCGGGCGTTAAAATCACCAGCCATGAGCATCAAACCAGTGTTCAGCATTATGAAGAAGTGCTGACAGTTTTCTGTAAAATTCGCCTTTCATATTACCCATGCTGCAGCCAGTGGGAGCGTAGGTGGAAATAACGAAAAGACAACAGTACGTGTCCCTATTTTTCAAATTCTTACTGAACCATTTAGTCAGACGGCACATAGGCGACTGTTGACAGGAATCCATTCAAGAAGTGCCAGTTCTGCCCTCATACTTAATGCAATACCTACACCGAAAAGATGCTGTCGAATTGCCAGATGAACAAATGGTGTATAACGTAGGTGTTTCATACTGGCTAGGTGAGGTCAAGTAATCGACCATGCTAGGATCCTGAATGAGCGTTTCAGAGGCATAACATAGATCAAGGAACAATTAGGTGTAGGGATTTGATTGTAAACAGGGTGCTGTTAGAGGTATGAGAGCGGTTATTACTTCTTAGTTACCCATACTAGATGAGTTCTTTGTTATGTACCTGATATGCAAATTGGCTTAGCGTCGGTTTTAAAGACCTGCAAGCGTAACCTCAATGACGAATAGACAACTATTTGAGGCCAGTTACACACGGCCTTTTTGAGATAGGATTTTGTTGTGGTAGCTCCATACATGTTAAGACCTTACAGCCAGAGACAAAAATCTTTGTAGTAAGGTGGGGTGTACATTTTGAAGGTCAACCTTTTCTGTTGGAGGGCTGCATCGCTGTCATGCTGGTTGTATGAAGGAAACGCCTTACTGTCGTCACACCTCTTTACAGTAGACAGTACGACTTCGTACTCGGACCTCATATTTACTGCTTTTAGTCTCACCGCTCCTCATCCGACCTACTTGGTATTGTAGGACCTTGAGAAATGAATGTTCCAGCCAGTATAACCTAATTAAGTCATCACGATAGGCAAGCCCGACCACAACGTCAAGGTAGTAGCGCGGTCAAGAGCTGGTTAGTAGTGGCGTAACAGATAAGATACTTTTAAGTATAATGAGAGCTGGGCCATCTTTAAAGGCGTCGTGATGAGAACCTGGTTGTAAAGGTTTGGGTTTATAACACATTGGAGAAAGTAGTTTCGTTCCATGCTTCTTAAACATGGTCTGTTCGACCATTGTAGTCTGAGAAGGATTGCTGACATTTAATGACAATGCCGTGTTAGTAAAGCTGAAGATCAGAAATATGGGATTGGGAGCAGATGACAATTCGAATGGTGTCACCATTTTAAAATATCGGATCTAGGGGCTTAGTTATACTTTACGAATACTATATCAGCGGCTTCCATGTCGTGCATTATTTGCCAACACTGGGTCTGGTTGGAAAAAGTGGAGGTAATCAGTCTATAACATATCAGTGTGAAATGAGAGAAAGCTGTATTAGGCTGGTCTATGATTAATTGAATATCTACGGCTGACTTTCTGGTAGAGGTCTTAGAAACGGTGTCGTTTACGGATAAAAGCCAGTGGCTATCTTTTTGTAGTTTTTTGCTACGTCCTCCTTTAAATAAGCGTTCTTAAATGAATGAAGTATTGTACTTTCTAAAAAAATAGAAGCATCTCTCATAAAATTTTCTTGTTCATATGTTAAATGCTACTATTTTGAATGTTTACTCTCTTCTTACACAATATTACTTGTTTAATTATATAGCGTATATATTTTTTGTAAACAATTTTTACCAAAACCTCGTATTTCCAAAAATAAATAAATGGGTTTAGTAAACATTTCGAATCGAGTCTTAGGTTTCGTATTTACTAATCATTTACATTCTAGAATTTAGAAGCACTGGATTTCTTTAAATCATATAAGGATTTTATTCATATAAAATAAATATGTTCCTCGGAGATAGGTATTTATTAGTAACAAGGACTACATTTTAAAAAGTATCGAAAATATGTATAAGTGCCCAAGATAATATAGATATTTAAATATCACAAGTTAACATACCCAATCATTGGTATAAGTTTTGAGCCGGACAGACTGAATAATGAGGAATCTATACCAAAGTCATGTTTGGCAATAATATTCTCTGGATGACCAACAGGAAATACAACTAATTGCAAAGTAGGTAGGTAATTATCAGGTGTCTGTACACTAACAGTTATCTATACCATAAGTAGAAGGTAAATACAGAAATATAAAGAAAAGCATTGAGCAATATCTAAAATATACATTATAACAGAAGAATATTAAACATTCGTTAGATTGTACAACAGAAAAACCGACATAACTGATATTAGAAACTCGATTTATGATACTTTGTGAAATATGTCAAGGTGACAGAAGATAACGTTTATTAAGTTCATGTTATTTTACTTAAATCTTTGAAATAGAGATTTGTAGGTAAGATGGATACTTTGGTCGTGTTGTGCTCTCTAAGCTCAGTAGTTTGGTTGCATAGTCTTCATTGTCGATCTAGATATGATCAGCACTTACTACACGTAAAACTGAGCTTTATGGTTATTTTTATATGCTATAAACCAGCTTATTTTTATGATATTGTCTGTAAATGATTGTCTTCAGTTACTTAGTGTTGCACTTATGTTGACTGATTAGTTCATTTGTATTATTAATTTACACTTTATATTAAGTGGAAAATGAGGCATATATTGATATACCTATCAAATGCAAATTCGAGTGAACTTTAATTCTCTAAATTACTCTTTGCCATACGATTATTATTAACGAATCGATGAGAAGCAGAGAAAATTGCAATCACAACAAAAGGTTTTCATACTGATCATTTTATAGCGACATTATTTCTTTGGCTCACATGTACATTTAAATCGTCAGTTGGTTATTATTTATTTCATAAAACGAAAGAGATGAATTTTTAATATTTTAAAACTATACAGATCATGCATTCATAATATTGAGGGATTCACATACAGCTGCTATAAACAAATGTGATTTTATGTAATAAAAAAAGTTATCATTCTTGGCAATGAAAGCAAGTTCATGAACAACGCTCGAACCTACGACAATAGAACTTTGGAGAGGAAACTAAACTCTCATAATGTGAGAATTTGTAATATAAATCAGTCATGTACGACATAGAACCTGGTACAAACATAAATCTCTTCAATTTACCACAACCCATTAGCATATAAAGATGAAAAGCAAAGCAGTATAAGTTGTAATAAAATCAGTGATAGTAAAAAATGACTGAATACGATTCATGAAGAAAGAATTAATTCGTAGAAAGAAGGTTCGCATAAATTTAACAGCCAATGATTTAAGAAAGGATAAAAATGAGTGTGCCTGAGCACTTCTGACCGATTATGAGCTATATAACACAAATATGCCAACCATTAGTTACGAGAAACGGAGGAGGGACTCTCACTCAGTAAACATAAAAGAATAATTGACTTCATAGACTGATGATAAGATTTGAATTGGCTGCTCCTGGTTTTCTTTCAACCTACTACTATACCTGTCAGCATAACTCTTTAAAATGAGTGGTGATTAGGCGTATGTAACAAATGTCCCAACCGCCTCAGTCGATGGAATTCAACAACTTGATCAAATGATTGGGCAGCTTTACCTTGTAATCTATATCTAACATCAGCACTGTTTACTCAATGGCACCAAAAATGCAGAAAATGTTTTGAAGACACTCATAGTTAACCAGTGGCAACTATTAATATAATCTATTTCTAAAGACCACATCTCACATTCATTAAGTAAAACAGAGTGAAGCGTATACTCGCCAACTAATTGGCAGACTGACGTCACGTCCACACAGTAGGTATACCAGTAGACAAAAGCGCAAAAAGGCATTCTGAATTCCTGCAAATATTTTACCAGATACTAACCACGAGGGCTGACCAAACTACAAAGACGAATAAAGCGACCAAAGTGCCGAACGGTTTCACTACCTATCTTTAGCCTGGGTGTTAACATGAACTTTTAAAAGAAATAATTAACATTTATTAACTAACAAATTTTCACAACACATGTCCGACAAGCTTGAGAAGTATTTTTATTCATGGATAAAGTGGACAATTATGAATAATTGATGACTTTCTAAAGCAAATATGACTCATGTGAACGGTCTGATTTTAGATGATGTTCATATGTTATAAATACGGATGCAAAGGTTATCTCTGAGATTTTGATATACAGAAGATACATGGGTGAAGTGATGGATACATATGACGAGCATTTTGATTCAACGTTCTTAAACAAGTTCAAAAATGTGATAAAACATGGACAAAAACAATTACGAACTGCCATAAATAAATAAAAATACCATAGATGTACAAAGATGACGAATTATGTAAAAATGTATTCCGTTTATGTCGGAGGACAGCATCTGCAAATTTAAATGATCAGGAATTGCATATTCGACATCGACAGGAGATGATCTACTTGAGATTCTCGTGAGTTGATCGTACAGGAGATTTGGTAAAAAAGGATTTGTATGTACAGAGATTGCATATATACAACCTAGATAATGAAAAAAAAAGCATTAGTGTATCAAAAGGCAATCACTTGCTTGAATGCTAACACAAGTGCAAACATTCAAACAAAAAATATCACTAAAATTGGAAGTTAGCGTGTTATCTACAAAAATGTCAAGGTACAGGATCGTCCTATGATATTAACCTTATTATAAGAATCAGTCAGTTAGTAATGAACAACGCAAAACTCGACTCATATACATGAGCCACAGTTGCAATACTACATTAGTACGACGAGATTAAATTCACATGATTAACAAAACAGCATAATCCAACAGGTAGGAGTAAAACAAATAAAAGTATGAAATAATAATCGAACTTAGGATCTAGCAGAACATAAAGAGTAAATGCATCTACACCACTGACCAATTTTAAGCCATACTATCTAACGTCACCAACCATTGTTCATGACTGTCATGCGGACCCCAACCAGGTAGCCTGATCCTACCAACATGGCTTAGACCACCAGTCAAAGACTCCATGGACTGATGTCATATTTTAGTTAGGCCGCCCCTACCCTTCTTTCATCCCACACCTACCTCACCCAGAATAGCGCAGACAATGGTCAAATATCCGGCAACACATGTCCCACCCATCTCAGACGATGAAGATTTACGGCTTCTTCGACTGATTTTCCATGTTTTCCGAATACATTGTGTCTAACATCAATGTTACTTATTCGTTCATTTCATGATATACGGGTGATACTACGAAGATTTTAATGATCAAACACCTGGAGTCTACGTACATCTATTTTCATGGCGCATGTTTCATATTCGTATGTGTACTGCTGCGCAGTACACTCGACCTTTCGTTAAAAGCCGGATATCTCGTTTATGTCACAAGTGATGTAGTTTGGCGAAAGCCGAACGAGCTTTCTGAATCCGGGTTGAGATTTTATCAGACACAAACCCACCAGGGGTGATGCGACTTCTGAGATAAGTGAAGTAGTCAACGCACTCTACTACTTCACTCCCTATGATCAATTTAGGCGATGATTTAGACCAGTCCTGGAGTGATATTTTTGGAAGTTACAGTGAGAGACGCATCCCGAATATATTTGCATTGTTACTCATGGTGTTCAGAAGACTCTACATATTGTCAACGTCTTCACTGAATACAACTTTATCGTCTTTGTATTTTAAATCGATAAGTGGACTTCCTGGAAGGAGATCCACTCCAGAGAAGTAAGATGAAAAACATATGGCTTCTGGGAGGATATCTGTGATGAAGTTCGATAAAAAATAGGGATAAGGGGTAATCTTGACGAACACCACTTGAAGTTGACAAGTCGCGTGGCAGTTCACCATAGGCTCTAACTTGGCCAGTGGTGTTCGAGTAGAGAGTCTTTATAAGGTTTATGTACTTTTCAGGTACGCCTTTTCATGATGAACACTGTCACAGTGGCTCTCAATCTACGGAGTCAAACGCGGCTTTCAAGTCAAGGAATACAACTATTGTCGGACGTTGTCAGTTGTACCTATATGCAAGGATCTGACGAAGAGTAAATATCTAGTCAATTCATCTTTGCCCAGGTCTGAAAACTTTAGGAATAGTAATTAAAAGTGCTAACTTTCAATACAGCTTTATACATTATGCAGTCAGCCTACAAAGGAAATGCGTCTATTGGATGGAGAAGATTCATCAGTCGAAACTCGAGCAACCAAACGCCAAAACAGTTCCAAAACTTGAAATGAAATCCTTATTAAAAATTATACTATAATATCCAGTAATGATTCACTAAATTAATGTCAAAATAACGAAAAGTACTGGATAAATATATGCCCAGGGAATACTGAGAAAGATCTGGATAAGTTTTGTGTTACAACGAGACTAATGATAGTGTACCTCAATCTGAGGAAACTAATTGTATTGTTAAAACGTATTTACTTAGCATTTAGTAAATAAGATATTTGTATCCCTTAAATTGCATACTTTTAATAGGCTAAAGGGTTATCATATTCATTCCCGATCCGGAGTTATTGTGATTTTACCCTAAATCAATTACAGCAAAACTAATTTGTCCCTATTGTTTTTCTGTATTTCTATGTACTCTATCACGTGATATGTAAAATCAGTTGTCCTTACTCATTAAATGACTCTACTTTGAAGACGCATTTCAATATTTCCCTTTCTTACTGTAAGAGGCTTTGGTCAATCATTTCTTATGTCAGTCAATTCGCGTTCGTGTAATTCAGTTACAGCCTGTAGCTTTCATTCCTGAATGACTTCTGTCGGATTAATATTACATTAATCTCAGCTAACATGGTCACATTCACCTATTTCAGACTACCAAAGTTGCTCCACTTTACTCAAACTAATTAATAATTTCAAGTTTGTTAAATAGTAAATGGACTGAAACATTTAGTTACCTAGTTTAGCGATTGAAAGAAGTTGCTTTTATTCGTAAAATGTAGCGTTAAAGCATAATGTCAAATGATTTCTAACAATTTTAATTATATCATGCTAAATCGATATGTGCATTCAATTCAACTTATCAGAATTGTATTGAAATGTATTGGCTAAATGGTATCAGTTAACAGTTATGATGGAAGCAAATTAATACATGTCAACTTAACCTGGCATAAGTCCACGAATACGGAAAGTACCATTCGAATCAGTTACTGACTGCTCCCGTGGTATAATATTGACTTGGTCAAGTCGAAGTCTGCAAGTCATATTGTTATTTGACTTCAAACCCAATAAATCGTTATGTAATGAATGCTGGGGTTCCGGCAACCAGGTTGCTTCGACTAACACACCTGACTCTGGGACACCAGCTAATGAAGTAACCTTCAAATACCAAAGTAAAAAGTAAGGGTTTATAAAATGAGGATACACATGATATATAAACAACCGGAATCTAATATCAAGTAGATCAGTAAACGAATGATTTTTAACAGAGTGAATATTACGTAGACAAAATCTCTAACCAGTTGATGGAAGTTCAGCACATACAACACTAAATATATTACATCAGTAAGGTATCATATTTACATCCCTAATGTAAAATAATGAACAGTCAGTACAGTCAGCCAACACTGACAACAATAAATTTTAGGAGAGTCAAATATGTAACTGTTATCATTGAACAATAAGAAAAGATGAATCAACTTTTAGACCTACTATCAGATGGTTATTTTTCATATTTTGATTAGATACTAAACATTTTACATTATTTTATGCTGATACTCTTTTCATCCTAACCGTTCACTTGAGACTGACTGTTATTATGTCATTTTCCATTCATGAACTAGAATTGATCATTTGTGTACTAACTATCCCACTATTTCGTCATTTATGCCAGTAATTTGAACCAATATTATTCTAGCTGAACTGTCGTACGGTCGAGGCTTTCATGTATATGTACATAAACGAATGTATGAAATGAGTGAACAAGTACAGTATTACTCCTTTGGGGTGATTAGCTCAGAATCAAATATTTTTCCGACTTGGCTAGATGGTAAAGAGGCAAACTTTCAAGCGTTAAGGTTCCTTGGTCATGATCAGAGGTTGAGTATCACTCAGTCATCTGTTAAGTCCACAACTTAATTCGTCAGGTGACAGTTCAGTATTACGTAAATGTAAGTAGTATATCAGTAGTAGTATATCAATAGTATATCAGTAACTGATAAATTTTTCCGAGAAAGCACAGTTGTAACCGATCGTAACGTTCAGTCAGAAAGTTACTGACTGTTTGCTGCAATCACATATGTTATGAAACAGAGAAGTGAGAGATACGTCAATAATAGATAATCTTAGTTTTTATTTATTGGATGAAATGCAAAAACTAGGTATCAAGCTCCATGATCTACAGGTCAAGTGCTCGTGAGGAAGTCTGGATGTCTTGGGTTAGATTACCGGTACGGTTGTGGATGCCCACTGCCAAAAAACACCAAACTAGCAAACATGGACTGTTTAGTGCTTCCTAGTTTCCAAGGATATATTAAGTCAGTTAGTGACAGAAACTTCAAATTCAACCGGCTGCATAACAACCGATAATAACTACGTTCGATATCTGTTTTCTATTAAAAGCATTTTCGGAAGCCGAGGAAATTCACAAAATTATATTTATCAGATCAGAGATAAGAAGCGCATCATAAAAATGTAGTAGACAACACTTGATGATCTTAAGTAATTTAATTGGTCGTGCATAATTGTTTACGGTTCTAAGTACTTTTTTCAACAAGTTTTGAAAGCTCCACATTTAATTAAATCTATTCATGAATACAATATTTTTCTATACTTGAAACAACCTTTAGTAATACGGAGTTTATTTTGCTTTTCCTTCTTCATTCACTGGTCAAGAGTCAAAGATTGAAGAAAGTTAGTATGTTAACAGTTCAGTGAATTTTCTGTCACTTTCGGCTTTAATAATTTATTTTTTGCTTTCAATTTTACCAGTAAGTGACAAACTGGACTAATACAGATCTGTAATTTTAAGCAGGTGATTAACAAACAACAAGATAAACGTTTACTATCCTAGTTTTCAGTGACACCACTAATATTCAACAACATTCGGTTAAAACAAGACAGGTAATTAATTAAAGTGCTAACAAATCTGCATAAATTGAAAATGAAGTCATTCACTTACAGTTCCTGTCGCAGAAAAGGCGATTCGAAGTGAAGACAATATCACAACAGCCGATTTACCTTCTTCTACTTGTACAGGGACAGCCTGACCTGACTCAGATTGCGAAGGTGATATAACTGTAAATGAATACTCTTTCATCATTGGACGTATATAATACTGCCCTGAAACAGAGAACAAATTGAACATTTTTAGCGCCTGTGAAATGATGAATTTTAAATAATTACAAAACATCATTTTATCACATGATTCTGTTATGTTGTCGAATAAAGAGATTCAGGGTAAACAAAAGGGATCCCTATTCAATTTACAACTCCAAGAGTTATGTACGTGTTAAAAACAATATACGACAGCAAAACCATAAATTTACACACATTGAGGAAATGAATCGAGATTTTATACGTGGGTATATGATAGAAACAAGTAGATGAGACCAGTAACAACAGTCTGGCATGGTAACAATATGATTATGTATATATTCTCGTTGATCGTGTTTCAACTAAAATGTCATGGTGGATCAATCAATGAAATATGGCAATATGCTTAATTTTATAAGAAAGTAGTAATCTATCGCCTAGCATCATTTCACATATTTGGTAGGGAATCATTTTACCAGTTAAACCAGTGACCCCGATTCAAGAATTCCGTAATTTTATGTTATTTAAAACTCAATAAAGTTACCATGAACGAAAAGGGTGATCGATAAAGTGGGTAGATATATCACGACTATGTAAAACTATTTATACCTGAGGAAATAACAACTTAATAATTCAAAATAGTCAAAATGTCAGAGACTGCTAACAATTAGATGAATAGTGCAATACAATACACTGATCGGTCGGATCTTAGACAGCTAGCAGTGGAGTAATCGTTCCTTATATGGCGTGTCTAGCAATAGTCGATTCGGTATTTACTTATACTTTGTATGCATCAAAAACGTGTATAAAAATATGACTGAAAGACAATGATTAAGTCAACTAGTAAAGAAAATAACCACAAGAATTGATTTTAAAAAATGTGACAGGTAAGACAACATGGAGAGGTTGCTCACTGGCCAAGGTATTGGACTTTTAGGTATTATGTTGTGGGTTTGATCTAGACTCTCCTACTGCAGTTTGCAGAACTGAACAGCATCAGTAGCCCAAAACTTAGAGTCGAGCACAAAGTCACTTACACGTATATGTATTTATAAGGGAGTTAAAAATAATGATATACCATGCAGTATCTAAATATTACTAAATAAACATACCAGGAGACAAACCAACAAAGCGAACAACACCATCATCATTAGTTAAATGATTTGCGCGATGTCCTTCACCAATAATAGAGATTAATACAGCTAAAATAAATCCAAAGTAAACATAACAATTATTAGACATAATCTATGGTGAAAATGGAGAACAACAAAGTTGATAAATAACAATATTAAGACAAATAAAACAAAGGTATTCCAAACAGTCCTATAGAGATCACCAGCTACCTTAAGACCATAAGTAGGTCTTGCTAACAAATGCCAAATAGCACGAAACCTAGGTCAAGAAGAGTCCCCTGATGATTATCTCTAAACATCTGGCACTAAAACTTAGCGCACGTGATGTTAAGTTAGTTTACCTAATGGCTAAAAATCAAGTTAACCGACAGAATTCAATTAGCAAAAATTGCTAGACAAATATTACACTAGTCACTATATTGTGATCAATGTAGATATCTGTCCTAAAAGACGTCACTTAACCCCCCTTAACAGCTTAGACTTTAAAATCGGATGATGCGGATTCGGAAAGCATCATTTACCTCAAGATTGTAAGCATGCCTTGGTGATGAGTGCTAAAAAGTATGAAAACTAGAGTAAAGAAGGTTTCTTGTCGACCATCCCCAAACATCTAACATCAAAATAAGGATATATGAAAACTGTTTTTCAGTTTATAAATCAGTTAACTCATTCAAAGATCAAGTTTAAAGAAATATTTTACATAGTATTCAGATTTTTGTTACTATTAGCATGAGATTAGTGGAGATTCGTAGTTAGTTAGGTTTGTCGCAAATTATTTAATATATTTATGCGGTATAAATCCAAGTAACATGCAATTGTAACATGACTACTTGTACATGTCCATTTATGTTTTGTTTAATTAATATTCTGATTGTGCAACAAAAAACAACAGTTTATTCCTAACAACCTCGCGGAATATTTCAAAATATAAAACAGAAGGCCTAGTTAACTTCAAAATTTTGTTTATTTCCGAGCGAATACAAACTAAGCACGCTGTTTGTAAAAAAAGACACTGACGGTAAGTCTTTTGCGTTGAAAATAGCGATACTATTCGGTCGCTCAAACAGAACTAAGTGGAGCGAGTCAGTAATTACCACATAGGTAGTTGAAAAGTTCATTTATTTGGATGATTGTGTATTAGTGGTGGCGCGGAAGATGACATCAAAATAATTAGTGTAAGAAATAAAGGATACCATTATCTATGGAAAGGTCATGTTAATCTAGTTGCAAAGGTTAGGGTTTACAACGCGTTAGTGAGAGAAGTATTGCTCTATATTACAAACTGATGATGTTCGGAAGTTGTTTGGATATCTTTATTAAATGTCACCGTCGTGAAACACGGTTTAGAGATATGGACACATTTTACGAATGTCATCCCAGAGGCTTCCAAATCAAGCATAATCTACCCTTTATAAGGTGTGCAAGGACGTTGTCGTACATATAGATGCAGTTACTGGAGGAGTATGTACGCTGTTGAAGAACATGTCCTCATAGTAACAGTTATCGGACTGCTAGTTCTTAGCTATTCCTTAAGGGAGAGTGAGTGCAATAGGAATCTAATGTGTAAACGGAGTTCTATTGTGGAATGAATGTGCGTATTTTGTTTTCTCTGTTGAAGGCCTCGTCCCAAGCAACTATGTTATGTTTAGAGAAAAAATGTTATCTCCCTGTATCATGATGGAATTTCACGGGAGTCGACAGTGAAAGTGACTATTAGCATTTGGATGAAGTGCCACCTATTGTTTGACGTTTAGTAGTGTCAGTATGGTTTGATCGTGACGCTCAAATGAGAAGGTATAGGTGGTGAACGTTCACATATACATAAGATAATGTATTAATTTGCAGTTTTAAATTTTCTAATATCTTACCGAAGTCACTGATCTCCATATTTGTGTTGCAATCATTATACTATTAAATGTTTCGTTAAACTGGATAATAAATATTATGGTCACAAGTGTTGTTGCTATGATCCTGACTACTGGAATAAGAATAACCAGCATTCTAAAGGCTTATAGTATCGGCCGATCACGTACCGTTCGATTAGCTTGTTTAACAGTAAATGTCAAATAACGGAGGCCATTTCCTGGTTAGATCCCCAGAGATAGCGCAACATAGTGGATTGAGATACTAAACATGGCTTAAAATAGAAACCAACAGTGATTTTGTGGTTTTTTTGTTACACCATAGATAATAGTTAGATAATATCTATTGATTGAAGTCTTTTTCAACTATATTACTAGATAAACTGTGCATCCTACAAAATACTGGACTTGTTCACTTGTTTATGTCTAATTTATTTCACTTTTTAATCACATTCCTCTTTTCTCTTCCATTTTTTCGTAATGTTGTCTATTCATATGGCACGTAATTTTTAGCACTAGATAAAAAACTTCAACGGGAAGAAGCAAAGTATTTATACTGTTACGCAATCATTTAGGAAATATCACATTTTATAAGAATGAATAAATCACGTTAACATAGTAAATCAAAATAGTGCAATTTATGAAGTCCGACTTTAAGTAAGACATTTATGTGAAAAAAACTCCATCCGTAAATAGGAATGATTGAAAAATTCAGGTAAATAAACTATGATATAATGTACAACACAAGGCAATATGGGAACGTAAATACGACTTAAACATAGATATGTGACTTTACCTGGTAACGGATGACGTGAATCCTCAGAGACAGGATGTTTATAGACAAACACTTCAACAAGTGAAAGTCTAATTGATTTAACATACCAATTGAAGCTTTCTAAATTTTGTTCAACATGGGTTTCATTGGTTAAATCAAATTTATAACCAGTTTTAGATAATGTTATGCGATACATTTTAGAAACACCAGAGAGTGATTTAATACTGAACGCTTCATAATCCTTCAACTGTAAAGCATTAAAAAAGAATAAACCTTGATTATCAGACTGAGTAACTGCAATAGGTTCGGATGAATTATCTTCCTCTGATTCAACTACCAAGTCAGAGACACTATTTGCAGGGAGAAGTGGAAGATCATGTTGAATATATGTTGAAGCTTCTTCAGATAATTGAGGCAATTTATTGTACAATTGAATATCAACCTAAATATAAAAACAAGAAAACTAATAAAAACTCTAAAGGTGGTAAAGATTTACTGTATCACAAGAAATATATAAGAAATGACTATTAAGCGTTATATAAGTTATATTTTGTATGTTCAGTAGTGTATCTCAAATCACAAGTAAGGAAACATCATTAATTCATAGTAGTCTGTCTTATGTAAAAACACCATGAGCTTTAATTGATTGGCTAATTGATTGCTTTCAGAACTTGAAATAGGTAACTTAGTTCGTCGTAAATAACCATTTTTCGAAACAGAATAGAGATCATTATACAAGATTCCAGACAATTATGTAAAACCATGTTGAAGAATACAACACCGATCGGCAAGTCATTACACGGCGGAACATATATATATATGTTACTGCTACCTTGATGTTGACAGACAGATACAACGCAGAACTTCGTACGTACGTACATCAGTTCAGATTTCCATACCACATCAGCACAGAGACGCAACTGTCAATTCAAATCCAAGAGTGATAGCGATAGTAGAAGTATTAGCAGTAATGCAGACGATTAGGGAGCGAAGATATGATTCGAGAAGTATAATTCAGTGAGATAAATTTGAAAGTAGAAAGATATAGAATTTAGAAAGTTAGATTTTGAGAGAACACAAAGAGTAGATGCACCTGCGCCATTGCAAACGATTCTGAGCCACGTCGTTCAAGGTCTCTAACCATTGGTGACTTTCGTCTCGCGTACCCCAACCACGCAGCCTACATCTACCAACATGACTTAGTCCACTTGTCAGTGACTTCATCGATTTCTGCCATGTTTTGGTTTGGCCGCCTCTAGCTTTCTTCCAACCTATTCCTACGCCGCTAAACATAGCTCGTCGAGGCAGTCGGTAGTTAGACATGCATAACACATGTCCCAATCACCTCAACTGATGAAGTTTCAATACCTCATCTATTGATTTGCCCTCCTTTCCTAGAACCCGTTTCCTAACGACAGCATTGCTCACTCGGTTGTCCCACGATACTCGAGCAATGCTTCGGAGACACCTATGATCGAAGACCAGTAACCTACGAATGTCCTCTACTCTTAACGGCCATGTTTCGCTACCGTACAGTAGGACAGAGCGAACTGCTGCACGGTACACTCGTCCTTTGGTTAGCAAGCGGATATCTCGTCTGCGCCATAAGTGACGCAACTTGGCAAAAGCCAATCGAGCTTTCTGTATCCGTGCTGAGATTTCGTCAGTCACCAGGCCATCAGCACTGATGAGACTCCCCAGATACGTGAAGCGGTCTACACGCTCGACTACTTCACTCCCTATCACTAGTTCAGGTGCCGATGCAACCCAATCCTGAAGCAACATTTTGCATTTCGAGGGGGAAAACCGCATCCCGAACATGCTTGCATTGTTGCTCAGGGTAGTCAGAAGACTCTGCATTTTGTCAGTGTCTTCACCAAATAGGACTATGTCATCAGCATACTCTAAGTCAGTAAGCGAGGCTCCTGGTAGTAAGTCAACTCCTGAAAAGTCAGACGAAGATAAAGTTATATCTAAGAGCATGTCTATGACAAAATTAAACAAGAATGGGGACAGTGGACATCCCTGACGGACACCACTTGAAGTGAGGAATTCCGATGACAGTTCGCCATAAGCTCTCACTCGACCTGTAGTTTTAGAGTAGAGAGCTTGTACAAGGTTAATGTACTTCTTTGGTACACCTTTCAATGATAGACACTGTCACAGAACCTCACGATCAACAGAGTCGAATGCCGCCTTTAGGTCCAGGAAGACAACTATTGTAGGACGCCTAAATGTGTGTCTGTGTTCCAGGACCTGTCGCAGTGTGAAGATGTGGTCTATATAGCCACGTCCAGGTCTGAATCCAGCCTGGTTTTCTCTAGTCTGCTCTTCACGAGCTCTAGTTAAGCGTCTAAGTATAATCGATGCTAACAGCTTAGAAACTATATTAGTCAGACTGATTCCCCTGTGATTGTCACAGGAAGACTTTTGTCCTTTCTTATAAATTGGGACAATCAGGGATTCAGACCAGTCAGATGGTATTACGCCCAGTTCCCAGATTCTACCTAAGATTTCAGTCAATCTAGCTGCTAAAACTGGACCACCATCCTTAAAAATTTCAGGGGTAAGCCTATCAGGACCTGCTGCTCTACCTCGCTTCAGATTTCCTATAGCCTTCTCAATTTCATAAAGACTAGGAGGAGTTAAGTCGATTTGCCATTCAGGATGACTGGGGATCGTGGGCAACCGAAGTGTGGCTGAAGGCCAGTTAAACTGATCCCTAAAATGTTCCGCCCATCGGTCCAATCACCTGGACTGAGAATGAATTGTAATCCCATCCCTTTCCGAGATAGTCTCACTCACATTCGGATCCCTAATACCAGTTTCCTTAATAAGTCGAAAAAGTTGTCTACTGTTGCCTATCGCCGCTGCCTTTTCCATCGTTTTTGCTTTCGCCACCCACCACTGTTCACGGTCGTTGCGTAGGCTTTTTATCAGCCTGCGCTTAAGCTCACTTCGCTCTTCATCATGTTCAGAGCCAGGTGGGATGAGTTTACGAGCATCCATCAGTTCGGTGGATGCTACTGAAATCCACGGCTTTATCCTAGCCTTATGATTTACCTTACTAGCAGATATCATTGCTGTTTGCACAGCCTTTTTGATATCATTCCAACCTGCTTCCGGATGGGAATCGCTTACACGGTCGCCTAACTGTTTTTCTAGTTGTTCCTGAAATATATTCTTAGCTTTATTATCATTAAGTAAAACCCTAAGAGGCTTCATTGCAATGTCTCTCCTACGTCCAGTAAGCCTCGAACAAATACGCACTCGCACTAAAGCATGATCTGAATCTAAACATGTGCCCCAGAACGAGCGACAGTCCTCTATCGAACCCCTCCATCGGTGGCTGATGGCGATGTGATCTAGTTGGGTTCAACGTTGAGACGATTTTGGGGGTCGCCAGGTCAAAAGATGCTTTTCCTTATGCCAAAAGTTAGTATTCGCTAGAAACAGGCGGTTATCTGAGCATAGTTGCAACAGACGGTCGCCATTATCTGTTCTTTGAGCCGTGACACCATAAAATCCACCCAAGTGTCTCTCATTTTCACTTAGTCTACCTACTTGAGCATTAAGGTCACCAGCCATTATAACTATATCAGAGCGCCTAGCTTTTCGGAGGAGGTCCGTAAGCTTGCTGTAAAACTCATCTTTCACCTCGTCTGAACTGCAGTCAGTGGGGGCATAGGCAGATACGACAAAGAGGCAACGACGAGTGTCCCTAACTTTCCGAGTCCTAACTGTCCCGTTCAGTCGGACAGCGCACAAGCGACTATCTACAGGGATCCAGTCTAGGAGAGCTAGTTCTGCCCTACGACTCAATGCTATACCTACACCAGCAAGACCCCTGGAAGCAGCGTCCGGGCTACCGGATACACGAAGAGTAAATCGGGCTGCTTCTTTATTTTGATACGGTGAAATCAGGTTAATGATTTTACTAGGATCCTGTATGCGCGTTTCCGAGACGCAGCATACATCGATTGAGTGAGATTCTAAAGTCTTAGCTAAGGAAGCCTGTTGCCCTATTTGACTTAATGTCCGTACATTAAAAGCTCCAACATATAGTCTAGAACGAGGTTTCAAGAGACCAGGAATGATTTTTCGTGAGCTCGCATCGTTTGCATTAGCGGTGCAGTGAGATGAAGGAATGTAAGTAGAGTTAGTCGTAGAGATAAGAGAGATATTATGAGGTGTAGAAAGGATTTGATTTTGACCAATTTGGACTCTCGTGCTTTTACGGGTATGAGGGCGGTTGTCACTTCCCGGCTGCCCACACCGTGGAAGGGTGTTTCTTGAGGAACCTGAAAAAGAAGGCAGATTAGTGTCGGTCTCAGAGACCTGAGAGCGTGACCGCAGAGCCCAAGGGACAACTGCTTGAGGCCTGTCACGCACGGTCTTTTTATGAAGGATTTTCTGAGTATTAGCTCCGCACTTAAAAGCCCTTAGTGGGCACCCTTACCGCCGGAGACGGAAATCTGTGAGGCAGGGTGAGGTGTGACATTTTTAGGGCCGACCTTTTCTAACCCCTCCTTCCTTGTGAGAAGGCAGCATCGCTGCAGATGCTGGTTGTCCGAGGGAAACACCTTACTGCTGTCACACCCCTTTGCAGTCAGCAGTACGACTTCGTCCTCAGACCTTGAGTAGCTGCTTTTAGTCTCATCGTTCTCCAATCGACCTACCTAGCATGGTAGAACCTACAGGAACATATGTTCCAGCCAATATAGCTTGGTTGGGTCATCACGATAGGCAAGCCCGACCACTACGACAAGGTAGCAGCTACGGTCGAGTCCTTGATGTTGTGATCGGGCTTGCCTATCGTGATGACTCAATTAGGTTATACTGGCTGGAACATTCATTTCTCAAGGTCCTACAATACCAAGTAGGTCGGATGAGGAGCGGAGACTACAAGCAGTAAATATGAGGTCCGAGTATGAAGTCGTACTGTCTACTGTAAAGACGTGTGACGACAGTAAGGCGTTTCCTTCATACAACCAGCATGACAGCGATGCAGCCCTCCAACAGAAAAGGTTGACCTTCAAAATGTACACCCCACCTTACTACAAAGATTTTTGTCTCTGGCTGTAAGGTCTTAACATGTATGGAGCTACCACAACAAAATCCTATCTCAAAAAGGCCATGTGTAACTGGCCTCAAATAGTTGTCTATTCGTCATTGAGGTTACGCTTGCAGGTCTATAAAACCGACGCTAAGCCAATTCGCATCTCAGGTACATCACAAAAAACCCATCTAGTATGGGTAACTAAGAAGTAATAACCGCTCTCATACCTCTAACAGCACGCTGTTTACAATCAAATCCCTACATCTAATTGTTCCTTTACTTTCACTCCAATCTTCATCTTCCTTTCATTTCTCCCACATGTGCCACTAGTGACCCGACTTCACGTAGGCTTACTCCAGGTTTCCTGAAACCACTCTTTAAACTTTATATTGGAACTTTTCGTGTGTGAACACTTTGTCAAAATGGTCAGTTCGTCTCACTAGCTAAAACTCTTGAATTTGTGTTTTGAAAACACATATACATAACCCTAGTGTAGTCATTTTGTTGACGTCACTTGATCAGTCCAAAGAACCAGCACAATATACCCTCGTTTATCCGAGGGCTCAACAGCAAGCTCTCGTGGTCTTGGTGTAGGTATAATAATAAGTCAGCAAGTATAACAGGTACTTCTCAAATGGATTCTTGAACACAGCTGTCTAAGGGTTGTTTGTCTAAATCCTACAGTAAGAACTCAGAAAGATAAGGACACACGCCGACATCTTGTTGTCGTCTCTGCTTATGCCCACTACTGACCGCAGATTGGATTGATTGAAGGACGGATTCTATAAAAGATTCTCTAACCTCTTTCAGTAAACTAAATACTCAGATATAGTGATCATTGCAGGAGATTTTAAACCTACGTTGATAGGCTAGGTAAGGCTAAAAAAATACTTAGGTGGGTTTTATAGCATGCCAACCCAACGAACGGATAATCGAGATCATCTTCTACAATTATGTTCAGATTACCGCTTATTCTTCGTGAGCACAAACGTCAAGCATAAGGGGAGACATAGTGTAACATGGATACCTCAAAAACCAACTCAACGACGAACACAAATAAACCATATCGGTATTAGTCACAGTTGGAGAGGCTCCATATAGGACTACCGCTCATTTTGGAGCACATATTTGAACTAAAGCCATGGCGTAGTAAAAGCATGCATTTCCATGCTTTTACCTGGACGTAGAAAGGACACAACTAAAAAACCCCTCGGTTGGCAATTCGTGAACGAAAAAGCCAAGAATGCATTTCGAGAAGAGTTAGCTAGACACAACCGATCAAGCTCAGAAGGTCCCTTCAGAAAAGACTTGACACAATCTTAAGACACTTATAAATGCAGCAACGCGATCTACTTCCAACCTAAATACTAGGGTTAGGAAGGATTAATCGGTTTCTAAAATCTCTACTGCAGTAATTGAGGCTAGAAAACTCATTTCTGTGGGTTTGGAGAATGATGAAGAACAACGACTACTCAAATGTAGACCAACAAAAGTCAACGAAGGATTCGTGAGCGATGGTGGGTGGCAAAAAAGCGATGGAAACGGCTGCGGCGAAAGGTTACGTTAGACAACCATTCCGATTGATCAAGGAAACTGGTATTAGAAAGTCGGCCGTTAGTGAGACTTTCGGAAAAGGATGGGTCCATGATTCACTCAAAACCTAGAAGATTAGACCATTGGGTCGAACATTTTCATAAACAGTTTGAACTGGCCTCCGATTACTCTCAAGATTTCGATTATCCTCGAAACTACCTGAGTGGAATGGCACCAGTCCATGAAGTCAATCACAAAAAGGCTGAGCCATGTTAAGTAGGTGCAAACTACCTGGTCGGGGTCCGCGTGATGAGACTTTGGGTTACATGGCTCAAAATCGTTTGCGATGGCGCAGGTGCGTTTAGTCATTGTCCTCCTCCGAATTCTAAGCTTCTAAATTAATCATAATTGTCTGTTTACTTGAATTATAGTTTCTTAAATCTTATCTTCAATCTCTAATCCTTCCCATTAAAACTAACTCAGTTACTACCTCCACTACCCTGGAATATGGTCTAAAAATTTCATCTCTATATGTTAATTTCGGTATAACAACTTAAAATAATATACGCAAGTACCGATTTCCACGTAGTAACTGAATGACTAACTAGAGTGGAAAAATGCAACGAGTTCCCTCAAAATCTTAGTGAGGTTGTAAAGGTTACAAGTAATCTGAAGTTAGAGAAAGCAGTAGGTCCAGATAAGTTGACTTCGGTTATCTGTAAGGATGGCTGTACAGTTTTCGAAGGAAAGTTTACTGAAATATTACTTAAAGTTTGAAGCCCAAATGTAGTCCCATCCGACTAATCTTAACAAATGATCATCTTAGTTTACAAGAATAGACAGAAATCCTCAGGTGACATCCATCACTGTGACTAATACAGTGTCAAAGAAAATAGCTTTTGTAATCAACAGACATTTGTATGGAGAAGCAAACAGTAAACTAAGGAAAACTAGGATCGTTTCGGATATGCGCAAGGATGAATTGACTAGATATTTACTCTTCGTCAGATCCTTGCATATAGGTACAACTGACAACGTCCGACAATAGTTGTATTCCTTGACTTGAAAGCCGCGTTTGACTCCATAGATTGAGAGCCACTGTGACAGTGTTTATCATGAAAAGGCGTACCTGAAAAGTACATAAACCTTATAAAGACTCTCTACTTGAACACCACTGGCCAAGTTAGAGCTTATGGTGAACTGCCACGCGACTTGTCAACTTCAAGTGGTGTTCGTCAAGATTACCCCTTATCCCTATTTTTTATCGAACTTCATCACAGATATCCTCCCAGAAGCCATATGTTTTTCATCTTACTTCTCTGGAGTGGATCTCCTTCCAGGAAGTCCACTTATCGATTTAAAATACAAAGACGATAAAGTTGTATTCAGTGAAGACGTTGACAATATGTAGAGTCTTCTGAACACCATGAGTAACAATGCAAATATATTCGGGATGCGTCTCTCACTGTAACTTCCAAAAATATCACTCCAGGCTGGTCTAAATCATCGCCCTAAATTGATCATAGGGAGTGAAGTAGTAGAGTGCGTTGACTACTTCACTTATCTCAGAAGTCGCATCACCCCTGGTGGGTTTGTGTCTGATAAAATCTCAACCCGGATTCAGAAAGCTCGTTCGGCTTTCGCCAAACTACATCACTTGTGACATAAACGAGATATCCGGCTTTTAACGAAAGGTCGAGTGTACTGCGCAGCAGTACACATACGAATATGAAACATGCGCCATGAAAATAGATGTACGTAGACTCCAGGTGTTTGATCATTGAAATCTTCGTAGTATCACCCGTATATCATGAAATGAACGAATAAGTAACATTGATGTTAGACACAATGTATTCGGAAAACATGGAAAATCAGTCGAAGAAGCCGTAAATCTTCATCGTCTGAGATGGGTGGGACATGTGTTGCCGATATTTGACCATTGTCTGCGCTATTCCTGGGTGAGGTAGGTGTGGGATGAAAGAAGGGTAGGGGCGGCCTAACTAAAATATGACATCAGTCCATGGAGTCTTTGACTGGTGGTCTAAGCCATGTTGGTAGGATCAGGCTACCTGGTTGGGGTCCGCATGACAGTCATGAACAATGGTTGGTAACATTAGATAGTATGGCTTAAAATTGGTCAGTGGTGTAGATGCATTTACTCTTTATGTTCTGCTAGATCCTAAGTTCGATTATTATTTCATACTTTTATTTGTTTTACTCCTACCTGTTGGATTATGCTGTTTTGTTAATCATGTGAATTTAATCTCGTCGTACTAATGTAGTATGGTAAATTTAACTCATGTGCATATGAGTCAGGTTCTACATTCTCCATGAGTTTGTTTTGTTACGTAAGAAATTACTATTCAATAGTTTGTAGAATTATCATTCACTTTATTTTTTAAATGGGGTGTAGAAAGGATTTGATTTTGACCAATTTGGACTCTCGTGCTTTTACTGGTATGAGGGCGGTTGTCAATTCCCGGCTGCCCACACCATGGAAGGGTGTTTCTTGAGGAACCTGAAAAAGAAGGTAGATTAGTGTTGGTCTTAGAGACCTGAGAGCGTGACCGCAGAGCCCAAGGGACAACTGCTTGAGGCCTGTCACGCACGGCCGTTTTATGAAAAAGTATTTTGAGTATTAGCTCCGCACTTAAAAGCCCTTAGTGGGCACCCTTACCGCCGGAGACGGAAATCTGTGAGGCAGGGTGAGGTGTGACATTTTTAGGGCCGACCTTTTCTAACCCCTCCTTCCTTGTGAGAAGGCAGCATCGCTGCAGATGCTGGTTGTCCGAGGGAAACACCTTACTGCTGTCACACTCCTCTGCAGTCAGCAGTACGACTTCGCCCTCAGACCTTGAGTAGCTGCTTTTAGTCTCATCGTTCTCCAATCGACCTGCCTGGCATGGTAGAACCTACAGGAACATATGTTCCAGCCAGTATAGCTCGGTTGGGTCATCACGATAGGCAAGCCCGACCACCACGTCAAGGTAGCAGCTACGGTCGACTTCATCGACTTTATGGCAGAAATCGATGAAGTCACTGACAAGTGGACTGAGTCATGTTGGTAGATGTAGGCTGCGTGGTTGAGGTCCACGAGACGAAAGTCACCAATGGTTAGAGACCTTGAACGACGTGGCTCAGAATCGTTTGCAATGGCGCAGGTGCATCTACGTTTTGTTCTCACAAAATCTAACCTTCTGAATTCTCTTTCGTTCTCCTTTCAAATTTATCTCACTGAATTATACTTTTCGGATTATATCTTCGCTCCCTAATTTTCTGCATTACTGCTAATACTTCTACTATCGCTATCACTCTTGGATTTGAACTGACAGTTGCGTCTCTGTGCTGATGTGGTATGGAAATCTGAACTGATGTACGTACGTACGAAGTTCTGCGTTGTATCTGTCTGTCTGTCTTATTTTTAAATGATCGGAATTTAACTTCCCCACAACTTTACCTTTCAAGTAATTTGATAATCTCTGTTGAAAACTTTATTTCATAACGTAATTGTATATTAATACTTTGGATTATTTAAAATCGATTGTCTGTATACAGCTTGTGAGAATGAAGCGAAATAAATTGAATTCAACGCATTCTGCGAATGCGGCTAAACTTACTTAGCTTAAACATATACTTATTGTAGTGACCCAATATATATTGGTTAAGACACTTGATCTAAGTGTCCTATCATGATAATATGTCACTTGAAGGACATTAAGACTAAACCAGCAAAACTCAAGTTTGATGACAATACTATGGTATAACAGCAATAAGGAGTTCTGTACAGAATAAACAGCACTTGGAGAGATAATAACTTCTCACATAAAAGAGGTTAGAAAAGTTAGGGTCCAAAAATTCACACAACCTGCCCCAGGCATTTAGTCGTTTACAGTAAAGCCTAGAAAGTATGTAGCTGGCACATCAAAAACCACAAAAACAAATGTCGCATCTCCTGGATTCTACAGTTATGCTTTGAACGACGATTAAAAAGCTCCAAAACGAGGAAAAACAAAAAAGGGTGACTAATGAAAATCTTTGATACCTGCTGATTTATTTTAAGTAAACAATGCTTTCTCACCTTCTCAGTAGGTGGATCGATACGACCTCTAAGATTGACAGCAACCGTAAGAGTGGATTCGATATTCTGTCCGACAAAAAGTGATGCACATAATGATTGCACATTATTTACAGAGGGAGATATAGGGGCTTGAAATTTAGGAGTAGCTAAACTACATGTACTATTTTCAATTAGCTGTTGTTGCTGACTAGCGCCTGACTGAAGATTAATCTCCAAACTAGATGGATGTGTTATTAGATGAACCATATGATTTGACTTTAAATTTGACAGTTTAGGAGTAACACGGACTGTGTTTTTGATATTAACCCAAAATATACCTATTGTAGATGGAGGTTCGAAGCTGTCAGGCTTTTTGTACCAACTATTACAATGAAAGAAAAAGAAAGTTAAATAATGCCTAAATGAGTTAACTAACAGGAATTAGACGTTAAGCAAAATAGAATGTAATGTTTTGCGACTTTTTGTAAATTTAGTATATGACCAGTAGTGAAACCTATAATATACAGCTCAATCCTATTAGACTATTCAAATGGATATACCTACATCTCAAAATTGATGATTACACCGAGACTTGTAATTAACATGTTTCAACGACGCGTTATGCACTAGACTACTAAGTCCAGAAAGCCGCTAACTTCTTCAACGAGTGTGATGACATTAAAAAGTGCTAGTAATTTAGCAAGGTTGACACTAAAGAATGTTGCCACATGTTAAGTCTTAAATATCAAAAACAAGGGATCATAAACCCCTAGTAAAGTAGTACGCTCATTCATCTACCATTTCAGACGCATTCCAAGCAACTTGGCTTAAGGAATGAAAACAGGCATCAAATTTATTTATTAGATTAAATTGTTAAATGCGTTACAAAATACTAGTGTATGTATTCAACGATAGATTCTGTTTACTCTGGAGGAAACCTCAAAAAACAATATACGAACCAACCGAACAAAAGTCATTATTTCAAAGCTCACAAACACGATCCGATTATCAGTTGTACCTAGCACTTATAACTGCACTATAGGAAATAACAACTAAAAACCCACTGAAGCTGTAGTGCGACTTAATCGAATGAAAATTATATCACTATTATCAAGAATGCAACAGACAAAGACAAAACACTGCTGAACGTCTTTCGCATAAAACTAATTAATGGACCAAGGGATACGGTTGTGCTAGACTAGTTATTCCCTACAACTTCATTGAATCATGTATCATTTATAAAATTGTTTCCCTCATAATTTATAAAGGATCACTCTCTAAAAGAGATATTCTTTCAAATAACAAAGGTCTAAGGAACTATTAAAATTCCAGTATTTTAATCTGAAATATGATTTGATTCTGCCATTTAGGTATTACAGCACATAATCAAAAAAGCGCAAAGAATTAGGTTCATTACTTACATTGTTTCAACTAGATTTGAATGTGCTACAGAAGTGTTGGGAATAGAATCTTCTACTTGGAATAAATAGGGAGAGGAGAAAAGCTCTTTTAAATCGCCCATAAATCTTTCGGCCACTTTATCAAGCTTTACGTGAATGAAAACAGGCAACTTTTCTACACCGATGCGAATAAGGACGGTGGAATTCAACGAAATGTGACAGTCACTCGATGGATTTATCTCAGTGGTTTGTAAAAGCTTGATTTGAGCGCATGTGCTAAATGAGCTGATTTTATACACTTTTTCAGGTGAGGGTAAACATATCTAAAAAAAAAGATAAACACATACCAGGATAATATTCACTAAAGCATACAAATATTACAATTAGCAAAATTTCGGTAAGATGGATTCGATCTATTAGAACGCCTAAGTGACAAAATGGATTTACTTGTAAATTTATTAAAAGTTTGCGTAAGGTAACAATCACAACATTCTTGCGGCAATGGGTAAGATTTTTTGGAAAGTACTCGGAGATTAGCGCATGACTATGACAGGTACTTTTTTCAAAATAATTGTGATTACAATTATGGGCCTATACTCATGTCTACATATATCAAGTAGGGTATAACATATGTGGTTTCCCACATATTAGGATAAGTATCTGTTTCAAGAAAGGGTAGATAGTCTAAATGCAAGTAATGAAATATTAGATCCACCATATTCGACGTAAATGGATGCCAACCCATCTACTCAAGGACTTCCTGAGGGGTTGATGGAGTTAACAGCTTTACTGATATGGCAATAAGTAAAACAAACAGATCCCCTTTAGTTGTTAGATATGCGTCTGACTTATAATGTTGTTTAGAGGTTAACTGTTTACAAAAGGTTAGTGACAGTAGAAGCGTCATTTATAATTGAGCTATGTTAGATGTAGGGAACACTAGAATTTTCGGTTAATCTAAGACACTTATAGAATAAACACACCAGGTTTTGCATTATGGTGTCACTACTAGGTGCTGTTACCTCTTTCATTAGTGTCCTTTAACTCATGAGATTTCATGACCTGGTTAAAAATTATAGATATTTTCATATATGTTTTATAGTTATTTTAGTTACATTTTTCTGCAGGCATCCAATTTCGTTTCAATAATTAGCAAGTATGTATAAATTATTAGGGCTTTATTGTATTGCTAAAAACATTAAGTACAACGGAGTCGAAACACAAGTTATAAATATGACAAAACATGTTCAATGTATCTGTGAAACTAATAGATGGGAAAAACTGTTCCAACCTAAGCATCTAAGAAAGTTTAGCAAGAATACCCAGTATGTATTTATGCATTTGAGATATTGTCGATTTTTTGTGTAGTAGAGAGGTTGGAAGTAAAATATGGAGCACGTAGAAGGATTTTGAGGTCACCACTTTTAAATTCTTTTTTAACTTGAACTGAAAGAGAAGTGACATTGCGATAGGAAATATGGTTGAGAATGAACTCACTGTATTCTATAAAATGCATATAAATGTTAGGAAGTTTTGACAAAACTGATCTCTACGAATACAGAAAATGGAGATTGTTTAGTATTGACAAATTTCTGAATAGTAAAGGGCAATTCTAGTCTTACTTGCTGTATTAGTTGCTAGCTTTTTACATGCCGTCATTATTTTTTTCTAAACTGCAGATCTACAAAAATATTTCTGTTCTGTCACCAGTCACGAACAGAACGTGACTGCTGAAAAACGTTTAAGTAGTGTTGATATGTAAAGCTAAATGTGGATAAGATGTAACTGAAAGAGTGAATCGATACATAATCTGAGAGTGCTAATCTAACTGAAAATGCTATTAATGCCACCAACAATATGTAAGAGTTTACACTTGAAGAAAGTAGAGTAGTCTGGCAAATTAAAGAATATTTAAGTATATTAAGAAAAACTTTTAGATGTAAGAAGATATAGTGTACGAATACTAACTAACTTTGTTACATGTTTTCGTTAAATTCCACATCAAGAAATTCTCAGTTGTTTTATTATTTTCTTGAACAGAATTTGAAGCATACAAAAGTACGTCAGGTATCCTCGTGACATAATTTGGTAATTCGATATGCACAGGAATAAGGAACCCAGTTTGATGAAAATCAAGTGCTGATTCCTTATCATAATGTAAATCACTAGAATGAATACGTAGAATTCTTTTAGAAGATTCAAGTACTTGAAATTTCCTATCATCTAATTTATTAGGATGACTCCAACACCAACTGTCTATTGTGCTAAATGAAGTTCCCGCATAAAATACAACTTGAATAACATATTCACCAGGAAGCATATTCTCAGCTTTGAAAAAAGCTACGCGTGAGTCATTCTATGATGCAAAACAATAAGGTGATACAATGAGTAGAAGTAAATCCACTAGCAAATAAAAATGAAAAGCTTTTTACTTATATTTAAAGTATCGGGTATTACATTTTCGTAGTAACACCTATAGAAACCAAGTTTGAACTTCGAAAACAAACTGACTATTCACAATAACGTAGTAACAAGATATATATTTACATAGTATAGAATAGAATTACAACAGGCAACTAAAGTAATAATCACTTGATAGGAGTCTATTTTTAAATGATAATAAAGACCATTGTAGAATTAGCAAAACGTTTTTAACCTAACCACTAGAATATACTTAGAAGTGGTTAAATGGCATGAAAGAACGGTACTTTTATGGGAAATAAAACAAATAGTGAATTTAATGTCCACCGATATTGAGTCGCCCAACAAAAGCCTAATTAGTAGGCCATCATTTGCTTTAAGTACAAGAGAACTACCTAGTCTCATTAAAGTAGTAAACAATGGGCACTAGGAAATTATACAAGAGGAAAACAGAATATTAGTACAAGTAGAATAATGAACCGAAAACATAGAAATAGAAGTGCAAACAGACTAAATAGATGGTCAATTGAAATAAATACAGTAATTATTTTGATATCGTGAATTGACAACCATTGACCACCAGCAAGCACTGAGTACCTATTTCGTCCTAGTATGAGACTCAGCAGAGCGCATCAGCGACCTCACCATGGATCGAACCCAGGAACTCCTTGACTTCGTGGTAAATGCTATGCAAGTGAACCAATGAACCGCACCAGCTGTGGAAATGATTGAGCAAATTACTACAAAATATTAAGTAGTTTGTCTTAACATATAAAATAAACAAAATGGAAAAGGCTGTTCCGCAGTTCGAAACAAATGAGAATTAACTTTAAAACACAACTTAAACCAGCAGTTAACGGCTCGAAGTTTGATGGAGTGCTGAAGTCTTTTGGTGTTAGTTCCCCTATGAATCTTCTCTTACTATAGGAGGTGGATAAACAGAATAGTGAAAAAACGAATACCAAGTTAAGACAACCGGTGAATTGAACCGATTATTGAAGATATTAAATTAATTAGAATTTGTACACCACTAACACTTACTTTGCTAGGTATAAATTCATATAATTTCGGTTCAACAGTATTTGAATGTAATAAAGTCAGTTGAGCGAAAAAAGGTGTCTTGTAATTGGAACATGTGTGAAGACAATTAATTCTTCCGAATAATTTAGCACGGAACTGAGAAAAGGTTACATTATTAACAGGAGGACCAGTTAAATCAATCTAAAGGCAGAGAAAGAATATTAGAGCAATAATTATTTCTAAAATTGGTGAACAAAGAAGAAAATATAATGGTTAAATTATATAGAAATCAGGTATACGAGAGGATATAGCTTTCCAGTTGTTCAGTACTACCATGGAGAACAATTGAAAAAAAAGATTAAAGAAGAATAACTTCAATATGTTAGGAGGTTCTGAGCCACAGGGAGCAGCACCACATGGAATGGATCTCTATTGATACTCTGGAGAAGATCAAAGAAAGTAGGAACAAAATGATGGTAATCAATAACAGCCGAACAAGAAAAGAGAAAGCCAAGGCACAAGTCGAATGCACAGAAATCAACAAGCAAGTGAAAAGAAGCATTAAAGCGGAATGAACGGATATATGTGTAAGACCTGGCAACGACAGCGTAAAGAGCTTCAAGTGAAGGAAACATGAAACAACTATATGACAAAACTGAAGAAGCCAGCTACAAAATACAGTAAACCAGAACGACTAATCAAGAACAAGAAAGGCAAACCAATCACTGAGACCAAGAACAGTGGGACAGGTGGGTAGAGCACTTTGAAGAACTCTTGAACCGATCGGCCCCACTGTACCCACCGATCATCAAAGTAGCTTTAAAAGACCTTCGTATAAATGTTACTCCAACAACAATCGAAGAAATCAGCATGACAGTCCAACAAATCAAGTATGATAAAGTAGCAGGGTCAAATAACATATCTGGTGATTCACTAAAATTAGAAATAGAAATAACTGCAAAGATGCTTCATATTTTCTTTAGAAAGATTTGGGAGGAAGAATAAGTACCAACAGACTGGAGAGAAGAGTACCTAATTAAGATACCGAAGAAAGATCTTAGCAAATGTGAGAACTACAGAGACATCACTCTACCTTCAGTATCAAGAAAAGTCTTCAACAAAGTATTGTTGAACCAAACAGAAGATCAATCAATTTCCAAAGTCGATATCAACAGGCCGAATTCCGTAAGGATCAATCGCGTTCCAACCGAATCGCGATCATTGTTAGACAATTAATTGAATAGAACTCAACACTTTACATCAATTTCCTCGATTACGGGAAAGCATGTAAGAGTGAGGACAGGAAAACATTATAAAGCCTTCTTCGACATTATATTGTACTTGAAAAGATAATCAATATCATAAAGAATTCTTACAACGGACTACACTGCAAAATCCTGCATGGAAGGTAGCTCATAGATTTATTACACTCCAACCCTTCTCTCTTTCTACTGGTGGTTGACTGGATTATGAAAGTTATAACATCTTAAGGGATGCATGGAATACAATCGACAACTTGGATGCAACTAGGCGACTTAGACTTTGCAGATGATCTAGTTCTTTTATCCCACACACAGCAACAAATGCGGGTGAAGATGGACAGCGTAGAAGCAGCCTCTGTAGCAGCAGGCCTCTACATACACAATGGAAAGAGAGAGATTCTTAGATACGACACAGCTAGAATCGACAAACGCAAAAGCTACGGGAGATGTGGAAACTTTTACATATTTGAGTAGTATCATTGATAAACAGGGGTGATCTGATGCAGATATGAAGACATAGATTGGTAAGACAAGGACAGAATTTCTAGAATTCAAACCAGCCGTTAGATAACATCAAGGTCAGAATTTTCAATACAAACTTCAAAATAGTTTTATTGTATGGAGCTGAAACTTGAGGAACTACAGAAAGTATCATTCAAAAGATACATGTATTTATAAACAGATGTCTACGCAAAATACTTCGGATTCGCTAGCCAGATGAATTCCAGCAACAACCTCAGCCAGTGGAGGAGAACAAACCAACTCCTAGCTAAGGACTAGTTAGTAATGGACAGATTCAACAAGATTAAAAATAAGTCCTCGTTGTCCTCGGTTATTGTACTGGTTTAGGGAATATAGTTCTTTTGTACTTGGCCATAGTTACGGACATAACACAGGGAAGAAAACTAATGGGATATATCAAGATGTATGCTAGTTTTAGGGTCGACAGTTAGTAACACCGTCCATCATTTTGAGAAAGTTATAACCACGGACATTACTTGCCTGAGAAAAACATCTAACTGGGTCAAATCTCAAAAAAGTAGGCTGCACCTCACTTTACGACCGTAATTTAGATGCGATTTGTATAATCACCCTTTAATTCATCTCTCTGGGATAGCAGGGTGTAGGAGAATAAATATTCCAGACAGTACAACATGACAGGTAGATAATCCTAGACAAGTACAAATACCACGTCAAGGTAGAAGACCTGGGATATAGATAATAAGTAACAATGGAACCTACAGCAACTGTTGTACATATTCCATCTCTGAGGTATATTCAGATTAATTGAATCCACCTAATTTACATTTTAATTAAAATCTATCGTTTGTGACAAACAATATAGTGACTATTTTCTTTGATATTTCACTTGCTCTACTTCTGTGAGTTCAAAATCAGTGGAAAAGTTGGGAGTTAAATTATTTATGTGCTGTACAGGTTATTTAATATAACTGGCTATTCATACCTTTATCAGTGGAATGAAATCTAAATACCCAAGACAGTCAATAGGCGAATACAAATATATTAGAAATACTACTTTATTAGGTCACGAAAATGACACTGGAGTTGGTGATTACATAATAGTAATGCTAATGAATTGCTGTTGCAGATATGCGTTATTGTAACGTACCATTATTTCAGAAGGGGAAAACCGTAATGCCTGTTTCGTCAGATTGCTGATGAGATCCCAACAATGAAACATCTGGGTGCAGTGAATAACGACCAGGAATAAGGAAAGTACAGAATCTAAATACTGTACCTTCTAGATTGGTTTCAGTGCGGATAGTTTGAGTATCGTTCGCTATGTTTCGAACAATAACGTCGACTTTAAACTTGAAAGAAAAGACAAAAATTAAGTAATTTATAAATTTGCAAGTCGTAATGACTAAACACGTTGAATAAATATGACGTTACCTGAAACGTTCGGAAGGTTCATTACTGCATAGAAATCTTTACAGTATCGACCGCAAATCACGGAGTGAGCAAATAAGTAATATCAATGTTAGGCACAGAGTACTAAGGAAGAATGTCAAATCAGTTGACGAAATTACTAACATCTATCGAGTGAGATGGATGGGATGTGTTGTGTATACCCGACCACTGCCTACCTCTCCGCGCGATTCTAGTTGTGGTAAGAGGATGGAAATGTAGGGGTGGTCAAACCAAAACATGGCATCAGTCCATGAAGTGTTCGACTACTGGTTTAAGCCATATTGGTAGATGCAGATTACCTGGTTGAGGTCCGCGTGATAATCGCAATGAATAGGTTGAAAATACTGGGTGACATGGCTCAAAATCGGTCACAATGATGCATGCGTTCCACTCCTTATCTTTATCTAAATTTTAAGTTCTATCATTCTTCTATACACAGCATTAACGTTATTCTCTCCCCTATTGTATTCTGTTGCCGCGTTAATATTGCAAGGTTGATATCGTCGTGATAAGGTAGGTATGGCAACTTAAACTTATGGGCATACATGCCAGGTTTTACGTTGTTGAGGAGTGACAAGTACTGGAATTCCGGTTACTTTACTGACACTTTGAGTGAGTGCTCCTTATAAAAGGGTAATTTTCAATAAAGATTTCATCTCCGCAGTTTAAGCATATCCGTAAATAAGCGTTATACAAATGTAAAAAATAGCACCGTCCAATAAATATAGTAAGAGCTGTAATGACATCTTTAATAAAAACCACACCATTTAGGAGAATTCACGTGAGTGCAACATCATTAGTGAACGTCAAATACGTTGCGGGTAACCTCAACTTGAATAAAAGTTGACAGATAATTAATTTTCTCCAATCTTTATATAAAAATAGGCCACTGTAACTTTTTTTATCAAGTATTGCTTTATGTATCTGAATTTGAGTAACACTTCTTGTAAGAAGGAAAAGGAAGTCCGAATATGCAACTTATTGGTTGACAGTCAAGGAATAGGCCCTATCACTATAAAATCTCCTTGCTAAGACAAATAAATTTACCTTTGTGTATTTCTCTAAGCTACTTGTTTCCCAAGTACATAAACTGGCACTCCCTATAAGAAAACTACCCAGCTGTCCAAACGGAATCTCAGGAAGCGGGATGCGGAGCAATGACCTTGTGGCTGGAAGTCGAATATACAAATCACTAAGTAATAGCTTTACCACTGACAAGGAAGTAACAGAGACTGGTGGCTGTAAGATTATATACATAAGTACAAGTAAATGACATAAAATATTCAGAAGCAATCTCGTTTTTGTAAGGTTGTGTTAGCTAGCCTCTATTAAAAGATGACCTTCTTGAACAAACAATTGCCGAAAGAGAATATATTAGACATTACATCAAGCGTCGGTAACTAAAGAGGAGATAAAAAATTTTCCCCCAATGAGAGTTTTTTAGGAAAGCAGGAACACTTTTGAGGACGAATCGGATCTTGCAGTAGGTCTTACTAAAAAAATATTAGGATTAACAATCCATAACAAGATCGACATATCTTGCGCATGATTCTGCTAATACCGAATACAATGTCAGTATTCGGACGCCTTGAACCCTCCGAGCCGCAAATCAGAAGACAAGTGGCAAAAAATCTATATTCCAGTAAGTGATATATATCGTATGAAACACTGGGGTATTTATAGCTTTCAGCAAAATTGAAATGATCATTACAGTGATTTTAAGTTATTGCCGAATAGGAAGACCTCAAGTCAGAACTATGGAAAGTTCTTTCGAACAGTGAGTGGATAAAATGTCTTCGGCCTCTCCAGGACTTGTGGAAGTATTATCGAATTTTCTGGAAGCCATCCCGGCAAAAGTAAACCAAAATACTCCAGTATACAGTACGAAACAAATAATTTCAAATATAATAAATCCCTGATAGGTAAATAACATTCTTACTTTTAAATTTGATGACATATCAGCTGGTATCAAGCTTCCGCATACAGAAACTTTGTCAGCAGTTAAGTTAGGAAGAGATTCTAATTCATAGTTTAAACTCATTACAGAAGTTTCAAAGTAGGCACTCTCAACTTCAACCTATAGGTAAGAAGATGCAAACAAAGTACGAATAAAACTGAGTATATTTTTACTCGAACTTACTAATTTTTAAAAAAGAATGCGTTATAACAGAATACTTATTTTTGTACAACTGAACTGATCATCAAAATACTTACAGAACTTAAAGGAAAAGCTGTTCGTATGACCTTCTACATTTCTTTAAAAAATTACACTAACTTCTGTGTTCTATCGACTTACTCCTAATTTAAATGACCTCACTCTCAAGGATTTCGACAGCAAATAAAAAACAATCGACGTTAAAAAATTGCTGATTTTTGATCAGTGGAATTTTGTGAAGATCTTATAAAGCAATAGAAAAGTAAGAAGAACATTTTTTATGCAAATTATATAAAATTCTTATGTAAAAAGAACACTATATTGACTACAGGGTCTGGAAAAATAGGTAGACTACTCAGTATATTCAACTTAATTATAACATTTACTAGTTTCATTTTATTTATAACTACTATACTGGATACTCAACACTATTACCACAATTACTACTCGTAAGTAAATCTTGAACTGTTGCTTTCTACTAACTCGTTTACCAGGTACAAATTTGTGTACTTGACTTTAAGACATTCTATATGTGAGGTATGTGATACTGTCAGGTTGCTCATAACAAAGGAGAGTGGGTAGAGTTCGCCACTGGAATTTCGTGGTCAAATATCATATATTTTAACTACTGCCTCACTATTACTATTAGCGTAACACAATTCTATGGTTATAATTTTCAAATACTTTACCATATAATATATCAAGAAATGTAGTTAAAAACAAAATAATCAATGAAAAAAAGTAATACATAATTCACAGTGTACATTAAAAATGCTATCACTTTTTTAAAAATAAATAATTTAAGCATACCTGAAATTTATATTCACCTGGAAACAAGTTATTTAACTGATAAAATCCATTAATATCAGTTACAACAGATTGCTGTGAAGCACCAGTAATTGTAACCTATACGTTAAAAGTATATTATGTACATGTTTACAAACATTTAATTTAATAAAATTAGGTAAACTGGAATAAAAAGATTTAATAGTACATATTAGGATGAACTTGTATCTTCCCGTTGATTTGTTATGGACTAAAGTTGGCCAGTAACTGTTGCTATATGTGCATCCTAAACGGATTGCTTTGATATAGCAATTATTCACAAGTATTATTTAAGTTAGATTGTGACTGAAAAGTAAAACCAAGGACACGCATTTCGTCCTTTTTGGGACTCATTGGCTGAATATACCTGCATCCCATTGTTGATGTTCACAGTGGGATTCGAACTCAGTCCGTTACGTGCCAAACAAGTTCATCCTAGTACCTATGCGCCCGTTGTACAAGTGCCTGGACTCGGTAGTCTAGTGGTGAACATGGTGGTGTTTGGCATGGAACGGTCTGAGTCCTAATTCCACTGTGAACATCAATAATGGGGTGCAGGTACATCCAGCCAATGAGTCCCAAATAGGACGAAACGCGTGTCCTTGGTTCCACTTTCCAGTCACAACCTAACTTAAATTAATAGTACTGAGTTTAGGAAAATGTATACAGACATAGACATCAAGCGAACGGTAACATTTATACCATAAAGCTATATAGATATCTAAAGTAGTTTGTTTTCTTAGACTTAAATGTACGTCACGACTTAAGTTATTCATAATGTTAGGAACGATAGTCTTGATCGAGGGATGCTCAAAACATACATGAGAAACCCTACAGTGATTGGTCCATTACTAGCCAATCAGCGCAAAGCAAAAGTCGAGAAAGTGCTAGGACGTTATTATGTGGATTTTATACAGTCTTATGTATTTATTTACGTTCTGATCTGCTGTTCATATCTTGGAACATATTTAACAGCTTGATCAAGCTATGTTCTGACTTGGGATCAAGCCCGGAAAGCTGCTGTATCGTAGAATACTAGACATGGATAGAACATTATACATGAACTCGATAAGATTGAAGATAACATGATCACAAACTAATCTAAAAAATAACAAGTAATAAATTTTTTTATTAACCTCATTTGAACAAACTGATTTACGGAAGAAAAGGCATCAAAACCTGTTTGATGAAGCAAAGTATTGGGATGCTTTAAGTGATAAAAGGAATTCCCTCATTTGTTTTCTGGTAAACAGTACAATGTATATACTCGGGATCTAATTTCCGGCAATTTAGGCTGGTCGACGAAATTTAGTGAAAAACATGACTCGTGTGTTTGTGATTTAGACGGAGTGCTCCACTAAGTTAATAGTTCCATAAAGCTCATCATCAAAATCATTGTCTGCTTAAACATCTCTTACATGGATGAGACTGCTAGAAACTGAAAAGAATTTAATAGAAACTACGAAATTAAAGAGTAAGAAATAATTTTCTATATAAGCAAACCATATGGCTTCAGTAAGTAAAAATTGGACTTTACGTTCAAAACTCAAGTTCCTAGTTGATGTGGTGATAAGTTAGCATTAGGACAGATTTGATCACAGAATAATACTAACCAGCATCAATGTTATTGATGGTAACAAATGTTAAACATCATCTTTACAAGCAATGCTTTCCCAAATAAAACTAGCATGTGCAACACTATACTGTAACATAGTCTTAACACTCCAAGTGTTTCACTTTCTCCTTACATGTCTAATAGACAATTATCTCTCAGCGTTCTAATCTGTAAATTATTTCCATTTGATTACTATATTTTAACCTTAGGACAACACCCAACCCTTTAGTAATACTAAGAACTGAGGAAGAAATAAAAATAACTCAGCGAAGGGAACTTTCTTATCGATAATATCATTATACAATCGTATATATAGTGATTATAACAACCAAGTATTTTGAAAGTCCTAAACACCGGATAATCAGTTTCTGAGTCATTTACACTATTGCTTAACGTTTTCGTGGTTCTTTGATACTTTAAATTTGCACGTATCACAATATGTAACTCCTTTGTATATTTTAGTAGAATAATATCTTGTAATATATATAAATATACGATTATACAGACATAGTAAATGATACTGTAGAAAAGAAAATTCTCTTCGCTCAACTATTTTTATTTAGTTCTCAATTCTAGGTATCGCTAGAAGGTTGCATGTTGCCTTAAGGTTAAAAAGAACTAGTCAGATAATTGACTCTTTTAAGCACATTATGATGTAATCTCAACAGACTTATATGTTTGTTGTGCATCTAAATAACCTCCAGCAAACGATATGCCCGAAAAAAACATCTTTCACTGAACTACAATTATTCTTTTTCCAATGACACAATTGATTTTTTTAAACCAGACGAATTCAAGTACAAGGATGGAAACAAGTAATGGTTTTCGTCAATTACACAAAATATAATTCAGGGTGTTTCTGATCACTACACTTACAGCACACACAAAGGAATCTTGGTTTGACGTTCGTTGAAAAATAATTGTTATTGAAACTTGAATGACGCGGTGAAATACTGTTATGAATGAACTTGTTAAATTGATGAATAATTCACGTAGCTAATCTCAAATTGCAACCAATTTGATTTGAGAAAACGAAACCACTAGCTGAACGATGTAAATGTTTATATTAAGGAATTAAAAGTGCTATTCAAATACACAATATTCAATCAGAATATTATGACCAAGCTACTTATAAGGTAAGAAAAAATCACTCAAAGATAAAAAAATGGAGGCGACAAAGCAACTAATACTTAATTTGCCTTTGCTGGTCATAAGACTAATAAAGTTACACATCAGCAAATTTCCGGATAAATGCTTAATATAAACACAGAACTAAACCGAAAAGTTATTTTACCTTAGCTGATGGAATTGGAGCACTATTAAGGCCACATAATACGTCCTGGATTTAGTGTGAAGCTTTGTAAAGTAAACGTACTAGAGCCAAGATCCACATCTGTGTGTTCCATAATTACTGGGAGGAATTTCGGAGTAAATGAAAATACAACACTGGAATTCTGAAGCATATACAAAGGTACAAGAAGGTAATCACCGCCCGGAAGACGATCGAATGTAAAATAGCCATCGGTGTCTGTCAAAGACTAGGATAAAAAAAAACTTATAATCACAATATACAGCATGACAATACAATACATTGAAAACTACCAATCCGGACTGTTATATTAAGATACACAAGCTATCAAAATATTCAGAGACATATCAGTATAAGCAAGCAATTAGTTGTTAAGAACTAAAGTTACAGAAGGCTTAAATACTTAAGTGATGGTAACTAGTAAGAATGTGATAATCATTTTAATTCATTGTTGAAAGGAAAGATTATTTAGTATGATGCATTTAGTCAAAATATACAAAAAAAATACATTTAAACAATATTTTCTAACCTCCTGTGTTAGTACAAACTTGTGATGGATTTCACCAAGTATCTCAACTACATATTTAGACACTGACGTACTCAAAGTGGGAGACTTGATTACCATCTTAGTTTTATTACAAAACAAGAAAACTCTTGCATTGACAAGAGGACTTTGGCTGAAATCTACCACACGTCCACGAAGAAAATGTCCCTAAACAGAGAGAAAAAAGAATAAACGTATCGTTAATTAAGAATACACTTCAAAATAGCGCGTGTAGGCTTATTTTACTCTAATATTTAATATTTCGTACGAAAGCATGTTGTTTTTTTAAAGGAAAGGCCTACTCTAATAGGTGGTTGTCCTCTGATGACTATTTAGAATCTGTAAAAATAAACCAGTCACCTGAACAGCCATCACTCAGTTAAATCGTTTGGCGGCGTATAATCAATCCACCATCAGTGCATGCATTAATTTAACTATTCCCCAACGCAAACATTTTTTATAAATCTTAAAATCATAACTCATAGCAGTGACGACGGGTGATATGACATAAAATTGGTTACACAGGTGCAAGTAATATCTAATCATTCATATATGAAGTTCATAATTTATTGTTTCATGCGTTTAGCATTGTTTTAAATACCTCTCCTGTACCTTTAGTTGATATTATCTTCGGTGCGTACACATGGAATGTAAACAATTGGATAGAAAAACGTAAGACGGTATACGTTACTTCTGTTTAAGTTTCTTCCAAAACTCACTTTCAAATGGATAATTAGCTAGTACTACACTTTTAATGAACATGGAAAGGAATCTAACTGTTAAAATAATGGAACTTTTATATTGAGTCACTTGACGATTTTGCTTAATCCAAAATAAAACAGATACTTACGAGCAGAATTATTGGTTCTGACAAGCTAATACTATCAGACTGAACTTTAATACTGACAGATGCTCTCGTATGATCTTTATCACTGTGGTCTTGATTGCTAATGGTCACTAAGTAGCTACCGGGTGTGACAGGAGATATTGTGAAATAACCCTGATTTTGAGTAAAATTATGAAGGATTGGTTTGTGAGAAGTTGGGTCAGTTAGTCGGACCGATAAACCAGATGGACCAGTTTGCATTCCGGAAGTGGTTACCTAAATAATTGCATTTTTAAAAACGATAGGTACAAGAACCCACCTGTCCGAAAACTGAGAATCCAACAATGTTGAAATCAAAATCTCTAGAACAAGCATTTGAATCGCTCAGAAGGTCTAAAATGTAACCGTCAGACGGTTCGATGTGCCAGCCTTTAGGTGTAGTTAATCGAATTCTATAGACACCTTCATCGTATAATGGAACAGAATATGCTCCGTTAGGGAGTACATCTGTTACATCTTTTAATGTGGAAGTAGTTTCTGAAAACAAACTAATTTTCAGTTTTTGGAAGTCAGGAACGGAGTTTAAACGGCTGTCTTTCCATTTTATAAACCCACCACAGCCAACAACAGTACCGGATAGCTGGCTTGATATTCTTGTCGGGAAAAGCAACAATGAGATAAGTAGAATTATCATTCTCACTCCAAAGTCCTGAAACTAATAATAACATAAATAACAGCAATAATACGAATTCGAACGAATACTATGAATAATATATGGTCGGTCTCCCAAATCTTACTAAAATGATGGCTTTCTACTCAAGCTACAACAACATTAAGTGGTTAGACAACAGTCTTTTGTTTAGTTTTCCAAACAAAACTGATGCTAATAAGTTAGAGCTAAACATATTAAGCCATAGATTTACTGCATTTGGCAAAATAAAAAAAAATTTCAGTATAATGAATTTCATCTAATCAACTTCAACACGTTAATAAAACCATACTATAGCTGAAGTCCAATAATTGCTGCATTCTGTTGTGTCTATTCGAAAGGTGCTGCACACACTTTCACTAGATCTCAACTATCAATAACGAAATATTCGACTAGCAGTATTGACTTATGGTTGCAGCCACACTGATAAAGAAGAAAACCTCGATGTCTTAAAAAGATAGTAATACGAATGTATTCGCCAAAAAATTAAGATAAATCAGTACAGAGGTAATCCGTTTGAGAATGGGATTTAATTTCATACTGGCATAAAGTTGGGAACAAATGAGTAACGAAATATATGCCCCACACAATTAAAAATATAATATTGTGAAGAAATAGAAATCAAAGATTATAGAAAGAGACGTAAAACTTAACAAGAGAACTAGAAAATTACAAGGTAGATGATGTAGTTTGGATGGAAATACAATCAAGACTTTATTTCATTGAATGAAATCAAGACATCTATGAAGATTTTAACAATAAACTGCAGAAGGATCGCCACTGGTTTCTGTTTCGGGTCATATCAGATAAGGCCTCAAGCCAGTAAGATGTAGCATATATAGAACCTCAAAAAAGAAGTTAGAATGAACCAACAAAGACTAGTCCTATACAGCTTTCTTTCATTCAGTGGAGCCATGTAGTAAAGTAACCATCTCTCGGCTATTTCCAGTCAGTACCAACGACGATAAAGTGCGCGATATGGAAACCATTGAGACGTAATTCGTAAAACATGACCAAGCTACTGAAGCTAGCTTCAGCATTACTAACACAAAGTTACCGACAAGTGTCAAAAATTGTTCAGAAACAGTGACGGTCAAACATAAAGAGATGCCAAACATCGCCAACTAGTAAGAACCACGTTTTACAAGTATGGAGTAGAAGTGGTTTCATTGAAACATTGAAAGCCCGACCATTTGAAGTCACACTCACATCACGACAGTACCAAAGATAGGTCACTTCGGTGTGGGCTGATTCGGCCTTTAAATCCCATAAATCTGGCACACCACCATCAGTAGTTACACGGCTACCAGACACGAAGTTTTTGACTACTTTTGACAGGCTATCATCAACAGTGGGAGCAGAAACGGAAGCTTTCCAGTCTTGCAGAAGTACTTTGCGTTTAAAAGTGCAATGCACACACTATTACCGAGTATTTTAGGCAAAGACTTACTATATTCCTAATGTTACAAAGCAGAATCTTCTTAACCTACAAACACTTACCTTAATATGTTTTATGTATCGAGGTTGCTACCTAATTGCAACAGTGATTTGCTGCAGCCAGAGAGAATTCCGTTAAGTTAAAGCCTTTAATCCGACCACAGCTTATTGAAGTACTAAGGTAACTGGATAATCAAACTAAAACCATATATAAAAGATAAGGACGCAAAAAACTGAAAAGGAGTAACATGCAACAATGAAACCCGCTGGTACTGGGTTAAGAAAGTGTAATACATTGCATCTTCATTTCGAACAAGGCATTGTCATGACAGGACCAAATATTTAGTCCTAATTTAATCATGCAGCAGGTATAGTCGCTTGAAGATTACAATAAAATGTTTGGAGTCAGCTAGAAACTTGAGAAACACACAAGGATAAGCATAAGACGCTTAAAATGTATTCCTTAACGTAGAACGTGTTGGAATTCCATATTCTGAAAAAAATGGCGGGTACTAGTTTGTCCCTTAAGGTCTAGGAATTTTAAAAACCACTACGGAAATGTCCAAAAATAGTAATCTAATAAAGGTATATTAAGATTCTATCTGCACACTAAAGCGCATTACTCGAACAATAGATAATAGCGTCATCAGTGGAAGTATTGCACAAGAAAACCAGACAAGCAGTTCAAAAAATTCCTCAAGTACCAAGACAGTTGCCGGACTTATGTAACCAGATATACAATCGTGAATTATTGGTATCTCCTAGGTCAATTAGTATGAAGTATCGTCAAGGGGTCTAATATTTAATACTTTTGTGATGAGCATTTGTACACCAACTTATTACTTTGCGATCATATCTAGTGTCACGGTTTTAGGCCCTCGACTTTTTCCTGATAATAAACTGGCTAAAAGACTTCTCCATATTTACAAGTATAAGCTGGCTCTTCATTTCTCTATTCACATCTTTTTTTATATATGTACATTGACGATCATTCAAACATAAAACAGGCCTGTTTGAAAGGCATCAAAAAAGAAAACAAATTTCAAGACTTATTCAACTCAAAATAAATATCATAGAGGTTAATATGCCAATGCGACCCGTCACCACACAACCTCAGCATGTCGCAATAGCTTGATTGTGGCGGCACCCAGACCTTGAGTTTTGTTAATCAACATTCAACTACACAGTCAACAATGGTTCAAACATTACTTGACATAATTAAAAAATCATTATTCTTCATGTCTGTGTAAATGCATTAGTTAAGCTCAGAGTTGCAGATGGTATGAAATTCGCCAATTCTTACTTAAAATAAAGAAAAATAAATTCTTATGAGTTAAGGGACAAAATATTCGGTATTTTTCTTTAAGTCCTGCAGAGGTTAAGTGTTCATCAAAAAGATTACTTAAATCCTTTCTCGTGTGTTTTCGTGAGGTCGTGATGAGTTATTGAGCTTTTCTTAAAACAGTCAGGAACTAGTTAACATTGAATTTTACAATATCATACGTTCATATTTTATAGTTGAGTATTGTGAAGATTTCTTTGTCAGCTACCCACTGATAGTAATGGATAAGGTCGTGCGAACGCGTCACGAATTGACTGACTTTAAAATATTGATTATTATGTGCTGACTCAGTTGTTCAATTGTTGAAGAGTCCATTATAAGGGCAAAATAACTGTCCATTGCCTCCAGGTAATCAATGATTGTTTAGTTCAGACCGATTCACCATGTTGAATTGACCTATATTTTAGCTGCACACTAATGTTTTCATTTTCGACATGATTTCTAACTGCACTAGATCTTGTATGTACTGAAGAACTATACAATAATGATGACATTTTGTCACCCCTGGAAAAAGTCGTGGTACAAATTATATCAACTAAGACCATTTAGGTATTTGAAATCAGACTAACATGATCATTACTATTTTTTAGTGAACAAGCGATGAACGACTGAAATGATTGATCCGCATTCTGCACACGGTACTCATGTAATTTCAATTTCCGTTTTCTAACTTTCACCTGTGAATATTGTCGTGACTTGATTGTATTTCATTCAGGTGGTTAAACTTGACGTGTTTAATAAGTAAAAACTTATAATGTTATGTGGACCATAATGGATGGTGGGGTTGTCATTAGAAAGATTAAATCATTTTTGGAACAGTTTGGGGGATTTCTAGTAGGGTCGCTGACAAATAATTGAAATGTATTATGGAACAAAAACAGTCTAAAATTGAATTTAATTTACCCTACTCTATTTTAGCACATGAAGTCAAGAAGAAGTATACTAAAATCAGTCGAATTCGGGTTAACATAAGCCGAATTATTGCAGTCTGACTGCAACTAAACTTTGGTAGTATATCCCTTCAAAATAGTAAATGTCTTTAAATAAACTGCAGAATTTTAAGATAGCTAATTTTATTGAGTGGTAGAGAGATCAATCAGGTCACTTAAAATCATTTAAAGTTTATTCGAATTTAGTGTATCTTTATATAAATTTATAAATATTTATTTTCATGTATTTCAGTAAGACTTTTCCGTTGGGGATTGTAGCAACGAATACAAAGTAAGGAGGTAGATATTAGTCGCATGGCGAACACATTCAAATATTTGCGATGATTGTGTTATGATGCCGCTTCTTTTGACGACCATAGAAGATGACAAACTACAAACGAATAGAAGAATTATGTTTTACAATGTCATCAGAAGTTATCACTAGGCTATAAAGTAGTGAAAGGATTCGTTTTGAACATGCTACTCATAACCAGATTCGTCTATTAGCATATTAGGTGACATGTAATAATCTGTTAGTCTGAGGGTTTTACACGACTAATCAAAATCACATAACATCAACTAAGATTAATTTACCATCTTGCAAAGGGCTAGATAAACATGAGATAAGCACAGTGGGATTCTAGTGTCCTGTGGGTTGTGGCAATAGTGGCTATTTCTGCATAATGTGAATTCATTACGAAGATCTCTGTTAAAAAAATATCTCCTATGACATCTTTAGAGATATCTGGAATTCATTAAATATCCGAGGTAATCCCTTTTTCTGTCAAAGTAAATGTCCCTTGACGTTCGTTCCTGACTTTATAGTTATCGCCAAATAAAACATCAAAAATCCATGGCTTATTCTTAAGTAGGTCATTTCCTTACTTTGCTCTGTTAATGTATGCGTCGAGTCAGTACCTGACATTTCTGGATACCAGTGATACAAATGATTTTGATGTGCAGTCAAAAAGCGCATCCTTGTTAATCTTTTATTTCCATTTGCGAAATAATGTTCACGTAACTGTCCTTTCTCACGTAAACAAAAAGTTACTAATCGATTACGATGCACCCACCTATGGTAACTTTTGACTTCATATTCTGAATGTCACTAGACATTATATCTTTGTGTAAAACACATCTTTTTATATTTATAGCTTCATCAGATGACGTTGATTATCAGAGTATTGGACTGATTTTTTTCTCTTTTATCTTTCAATAAATGTCTGCACCATGAATAGTATCTTACAAACGACTTAATTCTTGCATGGTTGTATGTCCTGTAAGAAAGAATAACACACTCAACAACATTGGGCATAACATAAAATATAGATTTGCAACTAATGAACTTCTACCTTAATCATTTAGAATGTACAGTTTATCTAATAGTCGGCTACTCTGACCGATTCCTTGGAATTTCCTGTTAATACCAAATACACGTTTTAAAACAAGGTGAGCGAATTTAAAAGACAAAATGGATGATCTTCAACTTTACGTAGATGCATAGTGAGCGCAGGCTATCTACAATAGCAATCAACTTTCAAATAGAAAAATTATCAACCAAGCACTACATCTTCAAAGCTGCTTTTATATCTATAGTTAATTGTCCTGATGAATAGGCCAATAAGCTATTATTGAATTTAAAAATTAATAAAACTTGAAGCTATATTTTTTCTGTATAGATTTCGTGACAAAGGAGAATTTAAGGAATTTACAGTTCATTGGCTATTTAAACTATAAGCAACGTATGCAAATATGCATGTTGTTAAAAATAATGAGAGCGAACGAAGAACAACCAATCCGATACGCACAAGCGTGCACGTTATTTATCCATATATGTCCTGCGTTGGTTTGATTCCTCCGATTCTCGTAAGGCGCCTGGGAATACGTTGTTAACTCCCGATAAATGCAATGCATTAGTGGAGAACTGGGAAACGTAGTCTTAACGGCAAGATTTATACCGAGTGTACTGATCCGAATATTAGTTCATAACAAACGTCAATGGTTTATAATCGGCCTTTGACATAGCGTTAGAAATCCCGTACAGCACAGTATATAGATAGTAGCTCACGTCCCAGAGTTGTATTCAGAGTCAATATTTTGCAACTATCCTCAGAAAAAAAAATACCGAAGGTTTTCACATATTTTTAATCCATTATTGAAGTACTGAAACGACAGCTAAGTTTGATGCGTCAGCAGAAATTTCGATGGATGTTGCAGGATTTTGATATTCTTCAATAACCACATTAGTTATTGCTTCTTCCGCTGCAATGAAGGTTTACATTGCTTTTGCACATATTGCGACGTCGTTTTCAATCCACAGAGTTGATATGTTCATGCTTTCATGAAAGATACACAGTTATGTATAAAACACTTGTAGAACGCTACTAAACCATTAAAGGCTGAGAGCTGCTTAATGGTGATTGGTTTTAGATACCCCAGAATAGTTACCACTTTGTCTTTTGGCGAGTCAATACCATTAGTAATAATGGTTATAATGGTAATCCGAAGAAATTGCTTTGATTTGGAATTTCTATATATATATATATATATATATATATATATATATATATAGTAACGCAGCATTACGATGTTATGACTAGATGTTTCATATGTTATTTTATTCGGATTTTTCACCAATTAGTTATCAGACTTAGTCATGCATGGATAACGCCAATACCTCCGCAACATATCATCTATGAAAAACTGAAATGATTACATTGCATTTCCAAATCCGCATAGCAATTTAGGAAATTTGTAGAGGCTAAATGGAATTATAATACCCGATTCTAGGAAGATCGTCTACAACCATCGGTATTTAATTATAAGCCTTCATAATATCAATTTTCGAAAATATAGTTATACCATTTACCAGTCACAATCCAACTTAAAAATATAGTAATACCGTTTAAGGTACTCGTTAAGTCATGAATGTGGGGTAAAAATATAATGACCTGGCATAGTTTGGGTGTTAAGCTGCCGGTATTCTACGGCGGGGAATTAATTATTGCTATCCTTCTTGAGGACTATATGTGATGGAGACGATTATGGGGTGCTAGGCGAACGATTATTCCCAGATCCGTCATATGGCGAAATATATTAATCGGTTATTTTTAGTTCTTCAGGTAAAAATTAGAATGATTTAGGAATTCACACTGACTTGTAGTTGTGATGTGATGTCTACCATTAATAGTTATAAATCCCTTATTCAGATCGGGAAACTTGTCAAGCATATGCTGTAACACGAGGTTAATTAAATGTCTAAAATCAAGAAAATATGAGCTAAAACCTGGGGTAGTGGTTCCACAGACGAATGGTTCATTGTGGTCATCAACAAGCCACATTTTGTAAGCGTCTACAAATTGGTCGTGATGGCTCAGTAAATTGACACCTATGTCGGGCGTTTCACATCGGCACTCATGAAAATTCAAGGCACAGACTTTAGTATATTTTTGCTCAGGTAAACATATATTTTGCCTTATGTGGCAACTCCTCCACTTGGTTGTCTTTGGAACTGACGAAATTTGTATTGAAGATCAGATAAAGTTACAGGTAAAACACTGACACCTGAGCCAGTGTTGACGTGGCGATGAACCTTAGTTATTATATCAGTTGGGAATAACAATAAGCTATTTTCAACGGCTAAGATTGACGCTAACGCATATCGGCTGGTTAGTTTCCTGACTGTTCAGTTGAAGGTTCAAGGTTAAGGAAACTACAGTTTCCTGCACGTTTTTAAAGCTTTACCATAGATGGTTTGGTATCATCATCAATGAATGTTTTTTTAGTCGTCATCACGATGATGATATATTGCGTAATGGTCTTCATTGTCGTGGATTACTTGATCTGTGTTGTTCCGTAGGTCAAGGAAACGAGAAAGAGCTTCTCACAGTTTTGTCGTCTTGACTTCTATCAGATTAGGCTTCAGTGTGACGGAACATACTTTATGGCGGGCTAAAGTCACTTTCAGAATCCGATTAGCAGAATTAGCTAGTTTTTTTACTGTGTTTCTATGGAATGTTACTAGGATTGTCTGCAGGTATTGTGGCAGATTGGACTGGAAAAAATTAATCGAAGAGACCTTTGTTTATAGTTCGTTACCCGCTCACTCCTATACGTGACAGCTTCCCTGTTTTTTAACTAACAGCAAGCCCAATATTGTAGAACAATCTGTCTAGTTGTTGAAGTTGGATAACTCTCCATGGTCAAGGATGAACGTTCTGAGCTCATAATAAGGCTCTGAGCAATTGCGATTAAAAAGGCAAGGAGTGATGTAATTTTTCAGTTTGCAAGGAAGTGACCTTAAAATGTTGATTATTGAACCCGTAGATCTGTCACACTGTGATCTAGAAACTCAGCCTCTACGTAACAGAAACAAACCTTTGTGTTTTCTGTGAAAAACGGAAGGAGACGAAAATTTAGAAGAGAGGGAGGTTTCTGTTTTAATAAACTTCGGAACATGATCAGTCATCATAAAAATATAAATACACGCGAATACAAAAGTGCGATACAGAAAGACCGAAAAATATAAATATAGGAAAATACTTTATAAATACTATAGACAGGAAAGTACTTATAGGTTTGAACATGCTCATATCACAGTTTGCTCGCCAGCAAAGTGGACTCTGTATATGACCAAGTTGCGTTTATGGTGAAACAAGAGTAGCTTCAAACAGCTAAACATACACGTAAGAATGGGGAGAAATTAGAAAACAGTGATCAGTGAAGAGAGTCATATATATAATTGTGACTGGAACAAAATCGGGATTTAGACGTCTCTGCTGGCTGACTAAAATGAGTTGCGTCCAGCGTTACGTCGTGTCGTGATCTATATGTGATGCTTTACTGAATGCCATCAGTTAATTGTGTCCACTCTAACAAACATGGTTAGTATCGATGATGGGAGCCTACGCAACTACTTATTTGAAAAATTATTTGCTGCTACAGGCTGATAACAAAATACTTGAGATTGATAATTTATTATAACAATAATGGAGAGCTGAAAGTAATTAGTGTCCAGAAAACACGAGTATTAATGCAGATAAAACACTAGTGGGGACGTGAATCCCATTCACCCAAAACTTTCTTTGAAAGATTTTGACTGCATCTAGTACCCACCATTATTCAATTTTTTTTCATCTTCCATCATCACTTATACAATCATCAACAATTTTGTTGACACTTTCAAAGTTTGATCTTTCAATTATTATAGGAATATTAGTACTGTATTAAAGTTATGAATCCCTATTGATTTTTCGTATCACATATTTAATAATGCAAACTCACATTTTTATTTATAATATTTTGTATTCTAAAATCACTTTCTTTCTTCCTCAGTATCAGATATATGGTTTATATTAACGTTTCATTCCGAATTTTCTTTCATCATGTAAACACATTTTAAGCATTATATACGTATACTTTGATGAAACTTGGAACGGTTTTTCCACGACACATCCTAAATAAGCTGTATGCGGTTAAAACTAGGATAAAATGAAAACATACTCGTATCATTCAGAATAAATACCATGACTATATTGTAAATTTCTAGAATATTTTTAAAATTTTCATGAATCAGTCGTTTAATTGACTATGATATGACTGAAGTTACGAAGACTTAGAAAAACCCCAGTTTTTGTCAAGCTTTCTTTTCAGTTAGTCAAATCTAGAATAAGTTGAATCATTGTTACAAGCTTTTGGTGCCATATACTATCGATAAAAAATGTATTGATATAAAGCCTTAGTATACCACGAATGTTGGTGCATTTAAAACCGCTCGTATCCATTATCTAGTGGATTAGTCAAATGAAGTTCACCTTTATATAATGGTTTAAAAGCATTTTTGCATTACGAACATGATCAGTAGCCTATGCCGATGGTTTACTTAAATTACTTCTTGTTATATCAGGGCAATGAATTAAAAATCACACTTTTTCCGAGTCTATTCTCAGTGCTATTAGGACACTTACACATAAACTATTTCTTACTAAATATCCAGTAACTATAAAAATTCTATTGCTCAAATTCTTCAGCTCCACACTGATTCATTGTCATTTACATTTCTGTTCTCGAATTATAGTAGCCTTATTATGATACTGTGATCCCAAAAACTGTAAACAACTCAGACAATCGTTCCCATCCCTCCCAACATACCAAGTTTGAGCTGTATGTTTTCCTGTGGGTTCTTCTTGAATGTATTATTGAACATTCTCACTTTCCACCAGGTGACTTGAATTATGGTGACTTGTTGGATTGTTTCGGTACCGAATACATTCCTATTTAATTCTTCACATTGGTTTCTTAATCTACATGCATTTGACCAACTTTAAATAAGTATGTGAAATCTTTTGATATACAAGAAATATGCTGTTCGTATTTAACTAAACCTAATGCAACTACTATTCAGCATCTGTGGTTCTAATAGCAGGCGTCGTACAAAGCTCTTTCTGTTTTCCGTCCCATTATAGAATTTTCCACAACTCCCTTAATCCAGCTTTAATTGTATTTTGCAATTTCTGTTTATTAATTCGTCGAGTATATGGCATGTAAAATTCACTGATTTTACCCAGTCAAGGTCTTGGTTGTAACTTCCATTCATCGATGATTGTTTTCTCTATTTATCCCTCTGTAGAAGACTTTAACAGACTAGACATAGTTCCATCCAGTCGGAAATTTCGAATCTGTCAGGTCATAGTCATAGAACAAGTCTCATTAACTTGCTTTCCCGAGACAACTTCAAGGTCATTCGACACTCCCAGATCATTTACTAACCTATTTGATATTTTATGATAATTAGTATGATGCAGTAGTATAACCTACGTAATTTTATGTATGTGTTATACGCTCCTTACCCTGTCACACCCTAATCATGAAAACCAGGCTTCTTGATTATTCAAAACTAGATGATGGTCAAGTTTTGTTTACAGTAGTAATATTAGAAAAGTTACGTAGACAAGAACCTGCATCATGATACGACAAGATCTATGACCAGGTTAAATAATCAATAATCTTTACCTTGACCTTAACTTGACGCCAAATGACACAACTGTTCATTGTCCATTATGACAGAAGACGAAGGTGAGTTACCTTTGGGTTATTTCATCAACCCTTCAGATACACATAAATACATTGTTTAGTTTAACGCGTTTATGTCTTACTATATGATTTAGTTTATGTAGATGGTTGAGAACTTAAAATAAGTTTCTGAATTGGTTAACAACACCTCACTGATTAATAATGACGGGCATTAAGAACAATTAAAAAATATGGTTTCTGTGAATGAGCGTCACGATCAAATAACAGATGATCTTTCATTCCGTGAATTTACTTCTTGAGTCACAATGATTTACAGTGATATAGTTTAGAAAAATCTGGTATTCCACAGAGTGTATCACTGAAGCACATGAAAGTTTCTTTAAGGAGTACTCTTTTAAACCTTGATGACTAATCTTTTACTTCGTGATATATTCTAGTTTTCACACATTTCCATTTGCAAATTTTAGTTATTACTGAATGAGTTTATTTTAATGAGTCGAATTCTCAATTTACTAGTCGTGTTTTATTTTTAACTCTGATTACTTGCAAATCGCCAGCCCGATATAAATAATTGTGAGCCTTACTTGATTTGTTAATGAACGAGGTAGGTTTCTGATCAGGTAATGATGGGATTATTTCATTGCATGTTAGGAATTCTGTCATTATAGACCCTGATGTCTTTGATGACTTACGAATTAACAGAATCTAGTTTGTGAATACATAGATAGGAGAGTTTATCATTTCATTATTCCCATTCCAATCTTCCAGATAATGAGTGGGACAAATTGACTGATAAACAGTCAAAGTATTTATGATATGTCAGCGTTCTTAATAAGCGTGAATAAGAAGTTGACATCTTGACTGTATAGATGACAAGCTACCTGTACCTTCACTCTTATTACTGTTAACATCAACACTGATGAAGTTACTTCTAGCTGTCAAGTTTGAAATTCCACGAAAGGAGCCTTTTAATTGCCGCTTTTTAGCTATAATCCAACTGTATTGAAGTTTGTAAATTTCCTACATATTAATGTAATCCGCACAGAATGCCTATATAATATCAGCGATTGATCAGTTCCAGTCAATAACATTATCAATAAAAAGACACAATTACTTATATAAATTAAGTATTATGAGAAAATAATAAAATTATTAAAATTTATGATTTACTTCTAGTAGATTATACTTAACAACAAGGTAATATTCATGTATGTATTCCAACGTAGGATGTTTCAGATCGAGTAAGTGTGTTAATCAAATAAATTAATTAATTATTAATTCATTGACTTGACATAACATTTGTTTTCAGTCATGGGTAAATAACGATGACGTTATTGAATGAAACACATTGTTATTATTATTATTATTATTGTTAGTAATGTATTACTATGAAATAAATTTATCAAACCTATAAATGATTTTTATGTCAATCATACTTTAAAAATTTACATTGTTATTATTGAATTCATGAAAGAAATTCGTTAATAAGTGGGGTTATTTGACTATTTTTCCACCCATTGTACACAGATATTTCTATGTGCACATATTAAATCGCCTAGTCAACCCTGTACTACTAATATTCTGTATTCGTAGAATGTATGTTATTTTTTCGTGTAAATTAAGTGGAACAATCAATTAAACTATATCTCATATTACCCTTATTCTTCTTCACTCACTCACTCTCTCTCTCACTCTTTCGCTTTCTTCCATTTTTTTACTTGCTCACCTAGTTATAAATGAATAATATATATATGATTTACATTCTTAAAATAATTTATTTCTATTTTATTACTGTTTAAATAAACATGACGGATAGTACTGGTAAACAGAGTGTAGAAAATTTCCTATCAAAATTTCGTGATCCTCAAACACATCGTTTTCATTCAGTTACTGCATTAGACTTTCTTAAATGTTGGCAACATTATGATACAGATGGTAATGGTTATTTAGAAGGTGAAGAATTAGATGGATTTCTACGTGAATTTATTACTAGTGTTATACCTGGTGAAATCGGTAGTGAAATAGTATCCCGAAACAGCAATGCAACAATTAATGACAGAAGTTATGGAAGCATATGATGAAAATAATGATGGACGTATTGATATCAATGAATTATGTCAAATACTACCTACTGAAGAAACATTTCTTGCTTTATTTCAAAATGATACTCCATTATCTTCCAGCGTGGAGTTTATGCGTGTATGGAAACAGTTTGATACAGATCTAAGTGGTTCAATTGATGCAAATGAACTAAAAAATTTCTTGAAGCATTTAACTGTTATATCAAAAGTAGATATATCTAGTGAGAAATTAGATGAATACACAGAAACATTAATAAGATTATTTGATCGTAATGGTGATGGTAAGTTACAATTGAGTGAAATGGCAAGATTATTACGTGTTAAAGAGAATTATCTTATTAAACCATTATTTAAAAATAATAAATGTTTAGATGAAAGAACAATTGATAGAATATTTCGTAAATATGATACTGATGCTAATGGTGTATTAGAAAATGAGGAATTATTAGGATTCTTAAAAGATTTATTAGAAGCTAATGGTGAAGAATTGAATGAAGAAGGCTTAAGAAATATGAAAGAAAGTATTTTAAAACAATGGGATATTAATAAAGATGGTAAAATTGGTCGACAAGAAATTAATGATCTTATACTTCAAACAGTTCGTATATTAGAAGAAAAAGAGCATATGAATAAATTTAATGTTTCATGAATCAATCAACTAGAGAATGATTTAATGTTAACAATGACAATGTTTTCATTAAACATTAATTCTTCTTACAAAAATAACTTTGCTTCATTTATTTTGACAATTTTATTCATAGATATAATATAATATTGAATGAATTCATATTGTTTTGTTTTTTCTTTCTATTCTCTTTCGTTAGATAGATAAGAAACTAAATTGTAACTAATTAAAAGTTCATTCTATATATGTTGATTCTGCATTTATAATTATCTATTCATTATAGAGCACCTTGTTATAATTGAGTCATATTATCAATATAAGAATGTTGAAGGTTATTTTAGGTAGTCGATAGAGTAACCTATTTCATCTAAGATAGATATTAATTTGTAATACGTCAACAACAAGTACCTATAATGTTGAAGGAAGTAATGCTAGTTGTGGAATTCTAACGTGCGTACGATCATTTCTATCGAGTTATTTGTTAATTCAACAAAAAATGACTTGACCTTAGTAAATTAATAATACAACCCATTAATCGAACTGGTTCAAGTTTCATTTTTGTTTTAATTTTGTCAGTTCATTTAAACAGAACTAGAGGCAAATAGGATGACATTCGAATAGGCAATCTGATAATAGGAAATTAAGCACTAAGTGCATCATGTTATTACTTAGATTACATATGAATTCCTTACATAATGACTATGTTAAGAAGTTAAGAAAAGATTAAAAGTAATGAAATGGCACTGCTACTACAACTGCTACCATTTATTTTGAATTATGTTACACACGATTGCCATATTTGATTCTTAACAGGCATGATCCTTAAACTAGGAGGCGAACAGTGTCTAATATAGCACTAAACATCAATCTTTAACTTCATTAATTTGCTTAATTTACTGTTTGGGCCACGAATATAATCTTCTGAAGTAGTTATTAGTGACGTTTCGGGAAACAAATTTAGATACTTAGTTTAAACATTGTTCAAGAAATCATCAGTAATATTTGCAATGTAATTCATCATAAATTAAGCTTAAAGCGATTTAAAAAGAGCTAGAATATTCATTAGACAAAGTCTGTAGATGATTGATTATTTGTTTCTGTCTTTTGACAATGCTCAAGTAAGCAACTAATTCTTATTTTTACATGTAAATATGTCAATAGAATGATGAATTTTACAAAAGCATGATAATTACTAGTATGATACAAAACAAATCGATCTACTAAAACGAACACATAAAATAATTATAAACGTATAATAAAACATGGTAATTTAATTTATTGAAATGAAAATTAAATACTTGACCACAGGGAAAATAACTTTCATTAGAAGTTGATATCATCTGGAAACTAGATTAAAGAATGACTTTTCATCAATGAAAATAAATGATAGTCGAAATTCGCTATGAGTCAATTGATACTGAGTAATCTTCACTACTGAATGAGCTCCAACTACTTGGTATTGTCTAACATATTCAACAGGATATGAAATGTGTCAATATTTTTCCTCGTAAAGGTCTAGAATTTTGACCACTAAGTTTAGTGTATATAAAAATGATTCTTTTCAATAAAACCAATAATGATACCAGTCTTTTTATAATATAGGGGTCAGACTATTAAACGACAATAAAGAAATTTCTGGACAGTTATTGAAAACTACTTCGTGTTTTTAGACGTTCCAACTGAATTACCAATATATTTCGAACACTTAATTTTGTGCAAATCACTACTCATACACATAAACTACGTATGAACCTGAAAAATTATGCTTCTTTAAATAGTAAAACTTAAATCAACAATAATTTGTGTTTCTACACATGATATTCTTTTGCTTTTAAACATGGCTGCTAAGTGTATAGAATGGTCGCTTCATTTAAATGAAAGTGTTGAAATAATAAGTCTAATAGTTATGTGTATTTGATAACAAAACAACTATACTCATAAATTTTTTTAATGAATTCGATTAGTACTGGCTATTAAACAACCTAAAATTGGTTACTTTCATATGATCAATTAGTGTTTGTTCACTACAAGTGAGATCAACTTCTCATCAAGCAGTTCAATTGTAGAACTTCTGATTGAAATCAACGCAACATAGGCTTGAGTCTTACTCTGAATACTGATTTCTACAAGATTGTAAATACAACTTGTTGATAAGCACCAGCTAACATCACAAAATGTAAACAATAGTATTGCTATTTAGAAACAAAAATGAAGTAATATAGGATATCCTCTCGATATATATATATATATATATATATATATATATATCAAGGCATATGATTTGGAAGAACAGAGATACGAGTACGTTTCTGTATTCTCAAGGACATTCTGGAAAGGTGGCACAGCCTTGAACAGCTAATAAGTTCGACATCTAGTCGATAGCTGTTATACTATAAACACTTTTTACTTTAAAATATTTAACAGGCAGATGAACAACTCCATTACAATTCACTGAAGAAGCATGATCCAAAATGCTCGAAATAAATCTATTTGTTCATAAACAGAGAGTTAATAATTTATCACTACTACGTTTAATTTAATTAAACGTTTGTTTACTTCCCTTATTTTGTAGCTAATGCTTATTAATATATCGATATTTCAATTCTAGGTAATCACATTTTGAATACATCTCTTTAAATAATTTTATGCATACATCTACATCCATATGATGAATGGATATACTGTATTACTTCAATTGTTAATTTACAATTACCAATCATTATGATTGTTTTTTATAACGTAATAATTCAGTTAAAAATTACTGAAACCAACAATATAAAAATGAATGTATTTTATTCTACGCTAACTGATATTCATGCTTTATTCAAATGCGTAAATTCCAAAAATTGTTTAAGGTCTATGGTGTCGGTGATAATTATTGGAACTGAACAATTCGGTATGAAGTTCCTAATCATCGGAAGTAACTATCATACGGTATACTGACGGAAATAAAGAAAAATAAAAAGGTAAAAATATTGAGGGGAAATGTTATGAAGTAGGCTGAGATTTTACAACTGTAAACTGACAAAAATATTAGCGAATTCTTACCATGTATTTTAAAACCTGGCTATCTCTAGTTATTTAGCTTTAGCTCTATTTAAAACATTTTGTACAGCGACAAATACTACAGCTACATATTCTCCTTCTCGCTTAGTTTAATATTACACAGTGTAAAAAACACAACAATATATGGGTTTATGCAACAGCAATAAGTCCTAGTCAAAGTATTCAGTTGGACTGAGTGTACTGCACTCTTGATTCATAGAATTAGGTCTCCGTTTGCGACTCATTTACCACTATCTGTTAAAAAAAATTACCATTTAAAAAAATCAGTATGAACTGAAAAATACGAATGCGCAATTAGAAAAGTGACAACTTAGATAAAAAAGGAGTTAGTATGTTAAAATTTTACAACACTCAGCTTGTATACATGGCGGCAGATCTCTAAGCTAATGTACGCAAAAAGACTGAGTGTATCTTTTCTAAAGGCATAAATTTTAGTCTTTTTCTAGATAATTACAATTACTCTCCTATGCATATTAACCGTAATCATTATTCTTTAAGTAGTTTAACACAAATCAACTTACAAAATGATAAAAATGAATGCAGTAGAAGTTAAACATTCAATTGAAATATTATGTAGTAATTAGAATCTAGTATGAAGTGAGTATCTATAAACTCGATGACAAAATAATAACTGAATACAATACATTTATTAAACATCACAAGACATTTGAATAGAATATATTTGTAAATTATCATAGCGGATTCCATTAAAGAAAAATTCCATTGTTTCACTTGGCAACCTGGTTTGAGCTTCTTCAGGGAAATAACCAAAATCAAAAATTATCTAATATACTTATAAAATAAAAAGAGGTCAAATTGAATTACGAATATTCAATTGGATACAGGATATGAATAAAACATTGTTGACAATTTTACATTGAAAGAAAACATAAACACTAATCTACAGTAAGAATAGTCAGTAGTGAATAATATGCAAAAAGAAAATCAAATACAAAAAAATTATATGAAACTAATAAAAATTTAAGAAATAAAAAAGAATCTATAAATTATCTACGATTTTATTTAGTTGATATTTTCGCGCTTTTTTTTATTTTAAAAAAAGAGTACGATTTATCCATTATTCACATTTCATATATTTTTTAAATTCTTGAAAATCAATAAATCCATTGTTGTCAAGATCACAATATTTAAATGCTTTCTCCACTTCTGTACTTGTTAGGTGTCCACTATATTGATCCATATACCTTTTAAATTCACTTTTACTAATTTTTCCATTATGATCAATATCAGCTATTCTGAATATATACATCCAAAATTCTTCACTGTTATAAAAAAAAAGTATATTGAAATAAAATACAATTTGTACAATTAATGGTCACAATAAGATTATAGTATAATTTCATTATATTATTAAGATTACTATTATTATTATTACTATTATTAAAAATGTATATTATAGATGTTATAGATTAATAAAATTACATTCAAGTTTTAAGTTTAAATGCTGATGACACCACTTAGATAGGAAACAAAACAAACGTGATTGAATATAAGCATGACATTGAACATATTTTCTTTTGTATATTGAAGCAACACTAGTACTAATAGGAAACTATTGAGTAATATCGCTTTGGTCAACTTGATCTACATACTTTAAATGAAATGAATTCTTTTATCTAAATAATATCTTGAGTGCAGTTAATAGACTAAAATAATGAGAAGAATACTAAAAGTCTAGTAATATGTTTTCTATACCTTTCAACTTATAACTGTTTAAATTGAAGACAAATAAAAATTGTACCTGAAGATCCACCACTCACCTTATTAGCGAACAGAAAATGACCAAACATTCTGAATACCTATACAATTAGTGAACATCAATTACCATAGGTCACATATCAAAACATTCCAATGTATATCTTTCACCTTCAGTAATGCTGGTTTACAGTATCCTCAATGTTTTCACTACTCATTGTGTCGTATTCAGCATCTTCGGTCACTAGTTTATTTAATCAATTGATTAATTATATCGAAATATAATTTTCATTGAGTTTTTCATTTCAAATGATAACTTCAATTAGTTTCGTTATTTTCATTGGGCATGTTTACCTACATTACATCAGACATGCTTATCAAAGCATCGATACATCTTTTAGGATTCGTTATAAAGAGTGCTACATGATATGTTATATGAATATAATTAATTACAATTACCATGCAAATTATTTTTAAAGGTATGCTAACTTAATTGATACTTTAAATGCCTATAAAGGAACTCGTATATATTTTTAACAGTGACTAGTTTTCACATTGTATTATTCCCCCCCTTCAACCCCACCCTACCCTTATATCTGATTTTTAGTAGACCAAAAGGCTACTCTGAACACATTTCAATAGAATCTATTACTTAAGCCAAAACCTGCTAAATAGTGAAGGTGGGTTCATTCAACATTCCATAATATTGGCTAAAAAGGCAACATTTTTATTTAGTCTGTCATGAATACCTAACTGTATTCCAGAGAACTACTGTATAGTCACATCTATACAATAACTATAACTATACAATAACTCATTTATGCATATTATTCATTAAGTTTTTGTTTAGTTTCAACATTCATTGAAAAATACTTACTTACCTGGACATCTTTCGGTTATAACTGAAATCTAATTCCATTTGTTTTTTCCTTTTTAATGAAATTTTGATATAATTTCCTGAGTATCTTCAATTTTCAACTAGTTAATCTTGTGGTTCAAATGTAAATACTACTAGAGATAAAATGAAATTACATATGAATCACCTTTACCAAAAGTAATTATGCTTAGTAATATACAAAAACATGATGGTTACATTCCATCCTTATATACACTATGCCAACAAAAAGTAATTGGTTCTTGCAATTTATAATAACTTAGTGACAATATTACTAAAATTGGTCATTTGTCACTATGTAGTTTTTAAACCAATGACAGTGAATTGGTTTTTCTTCTAAGGTAAATGATGAACGACTTCATTTTTTACAGTTGATTAATAGTATTGTTTATTAAATAAGCTTAAATACTGTAACAATATCACTAGAAGTAACAGTGACAGTAAAATGACTAGATACAGAAAGTAATATAGGAAAGACATAATTATTAATTTCAAAATCGGTAGACTGATAAAGAGCATCTGAACTACTGAGACTGATTCCGAACTATTTCAAATAATATCTTCGACCACTGATGACCACCGGATCTCAATCTCATAATTTGTATTCATTTACATTGCTCAATACAACAACTGGTAAGTTCATGGTTTGCCGCTACGTTTTGATGCAGCAACCCTTATTTAGTTCTACTCATTCTTACACTAGGCGAACGAAACGTGTCAAGCGAGGTGTTAGTTTAGCATAGGTAAAGCATACCAAAGCCAATTCAGTTTATGGGGATTCACGACTTCATCGAAAAACTTGTAAAAATCTGCCTAGTACTCTACTTCTAACCGTAATATTCCTCACTGCTTTGTTTCATAACACATGAGCAAGTATCTGTAAACAGATGTAATCAAAACATACGGCATATTCATTCTCTCCATTTTCATATCCCATGTTGAGTAGTCATTGAGTAATACAGAGTGAATCACTGAGTAGTACACTCATCCTTGTAGGGAAACAGATATCCCGTTAACACAACCAGTAATACAAGCTTGAAAAGGCCATACAAACTTTATAAATCTTTGCCGGTAGTTAACCAGATACCAGCCCAATAGAACTACTGAGGCTACTAAGATAAGTGAATTTATCTCTCCTTTAACTTCGTTACTCTTCATTGTTGATTTAAGTGTTGACAAATGTCAGTCTTGAAGCAACACTTTTCTTTCAAATGAGAAAAAGCACTCCATTTATTCTTGTGTTACTCAGTGTGCCTGGAAGACTCGGGGTTTAGTTTGAATGTGTCTTATTTCTCACAAAGTTGTCTTACTACTTTAAGTTCGCCTCATTACTTTATATTACTTCATAACCAGCAAACATTTTTAAATGCCAGTTACTCTAAATATACAGTGAAAACATTTAGTAGCGGATTTTATAAGTTACAATATAAGAGGGTAATTAAAAGTTCACTAGCAAGCTTTATAAAAGAATTGAATAACGTTGAACTTGGCTTCAAAAAGACTATAACGTACTAACTAACTAAATAAAGCGATAAACAATAAAAGCCGAAATTTACAGCCATTCAGTCTCGACATTGTAACTGGGAAAGGTGTTTATCTAAAGTGTTATTACCAGGTATTATAATTCAAATCAGCATTCACTTCATATGATAATGTAAAATAAGCAATGTAGCTAATAATACGAATAGATACTCAACAGGTGTTCTTTATCTTTTTATGAGAATGTCATAGCCCTTACTCTTAAATTCATGAGAAGTAGGAGACATGATTCTGTGAACTATAACTTTTGCTTCGTTTAACGACTATAGGTTTTATTAGTAAAACGTTGAAGTCCATCGAGTTGAATTAATTCTCGTAAAAATGAACGTGAATACATGGAAAGTAAACACTCCTTGTGACTTATAATCAAGAAATATATTTGTTCTTTTCTCTGCTTCAGCTGTATGAAATGTGTTACGTACACACTATTTTCTATACTCTACTTAATGTAAGGATTTCTCATTACTATTTAGATAACAGTTCAACAAATTAATCATTATCATGAACTTGAAACTAGTAATTATTAAACTTGATAGTCGAATTCTGTAACTCGTTTTCAGTCGTGTAGCATTTTAAAAACTAGTTAATTCGTCTTTTCTTCATAAGTCATTGGATTTATGAATTCCTAATGTAGGATTCCTTCAAGAGGTAAATAGAAAAGGAAATAACTCAAACTATTCTATTTCATTTATTATTCATTGTATTTATCATTACAATACTTTGTGTACTTTCTATAAAAGTTAATAATTAGATGCAATTATTACTCATAGAGTTTAGTTAAAACAAAGTCAAAACATACGTATTTATTGACTCAGTTGAAAAACGAAGAAAGATAAAACATTTAAGCAAATCGATAAAAATGAGTAATGTGTATTTCTAATGTTCTAATGAGTAGAAATTAAAATTTCTGATGTTACTAATGGCAAGTGCAAGTTACTTCATCGAAAGATGAAGTAAATAACTAAGATGAATCAACATGTAGTTAAATAATACAAAGAAAATAAATCAAAATAAGTTAGTGCAATCGTAATACAAAGCTGATTGTGTCATGTCAGGTCACTTGGGTCAAGGTGATTTTAAAGTGATACAAGCTTGTATTTGTATGTGTAATATGAAAGGGTGCGAAAAATGTGTGAAATGTGAATAAAATTCTAGATACGTTGGATGGATTGTCAAGCTTGTCTTCTTATTAAGCATAGTTGGATTTAAGAATATGTGAAGTGCTTCAGCTATTCGTCTTTCTTTATAACTGGAAAAACCTTTTTGGATAATTTGGATATTTTTAATACCTGATTTATGGTTGTGATAGATAGCAAGCTAGGCCTGAACATACATAATAGAAAGAGCAAGATCCTCAAATACAACACAGGGAGCGTCGACTTAATTAAACTTGATGGAGAAACTCTGGAAGGAGTGGATTCTTCCACGTACCTGGGGAGCATCATCGATAAACAAGGAGGATTCGATGTCGATGTAAAAGCAAGGATGGGCAAAGTAAAGGCAGTATTATTACACTTGAATAACATATGTGACTCCAAACAACTGTCAACTAATCTCAAAGTCCGACTCTTTTATTCGAACGTTAAGACAGTTCTTCTGTATGGAGCTGAAACGTGGAGAACTACTGCAAACATCCTCAGGAGAGTACAGGTATTTATTAACAACTGTCTTTGCAAGGTACTGAATGTCCGTTGGCCGGAAACCATCTGTAACAGCCAACTATGACAGAGAACAAACCAACTTCCAGCTGAAGAGAAAATAAGTAAACGACGTTGTAAAGGGATAGGACATACGTTGCGGAAATCATCAGACTGTATCACGAGACAAGCACTAACTTGAAATCCTGTTGGAAAACGGAAAAGAGGAAAGCCAAAGAACACACTGCGTCGAGAACTGGAAGCAGACATCAAAAGGATGAACAGTAATTGGAGACAGCTGGAAAGGATTGGTGAGGACAGAGTTCAATGGAGAACACTGGTAAGCGGCCTATGCTCCTCCGAGAGGGTTAGCAGGCGTAAGTAAGTAAGTAGATAGCAAGCATTGCTATTACTGATTTAATTTGTAATTTCGACAGGATTATTAGGAGGTCGTTTAGTGTAGCTTTCATGTTCTTTGACACATGTTATGATTTCTCGTGAAGACTACAATATAGAAATCATCATGATCAACACAACCTAAGCTATAGATACAGGTCTGTGTTGAGGTGAAAGGAATCTTATCTTAATTAATGCACCTCGAAGAAACTAACGAGTTTAAACAAATCCTTTGTAACTTCCTAGTTTCATTTAGCACTTATTATACTTGAAATTAATTGTTAAGTATTTCAGTGAAATTATCTAAATATCTGGAAAAATTCACATGTACTTGTCTACTATGTGTGTAGAATCAATGAGTAGTTCTTTTTTTTCTGTTTTTATCTACAGCCTATGCATATTATTGAACCGTTTAGTAATCGCTTATAGGTAGTGGACAAGATACATGATTTAAACTAATTTGTACAGTAGTTGGGACTTGTAATCAAAAAGTATCTGCAATATTGACGGAACTGATGCGTTCTCTGGGATTCGAACTCATATCACCTATTTTCATATTCTGAGATGCTGTTACTGATCTTTCAGGCTAATTTATTATAGAACTTAAATATCTACATTGACTGATCTCCCAGCGGTAACTAATTTCATATTTGTTTAATCCTTTAGTACTGATTTATCACTATATCGTAATCAATTAATCTATTAAATGTCACGTTACGTAATTCAGTCTTAGTTAAATGACATAAGTGAAACTAACTATAAGAACTGTGAATTCTAAAGAAAATAATAGTTAGTCTTACAAATTAAACTGATAACAATTTTGTCAGTACTTTTAGCTTTATTAATCTTCGTAAATAATAATAACATAAAATATAAATCATAGAAAAATGTAATTTAATTCTTCTGCAAAATAATGCATTAAGTAGTATATACATAAACGGTTACAATCACATGTAACAAAGTCATTGAAATTTCATTACTAAATATATCTTTCAATGAAATCTATTAATTAATTTTACATACTGTATTGAGCAAAAAACTATGTCCTTGATATAGCAATAATACGTTAGTCTCTAAAGATAATATATTTGATTATTGATTAATATGGATTAACTTCAGTCATAAAGCAGGTAAATATAAACACATAGAAGGTATAACAATGGAACACACTTATAATCTTTCCTTTGTATAAGAGATATATAGAGAAAAAGAATAGTTAATTCCGTCTCTATAAGAAATGTTTCTATATAGGAAGGGGAGAGTGGGAAACTAGAAGCATAATTTTGATAAAGAGGTTAAGGATTTTTGCTAGGAAAACACATTATGCTAGCAAGTTAAGAAGATCATTAAAGCCGACAAATGGAGGTACATCTAAGGCCTTGTAACGACAGCAGAAAAAGCTGCAAGAGAAGGAAATATGAAACAGCTATATGACACAACGAAGAAACTGGTAGGCAAATATAGTAAACCAGAGTGACCGGTCAAGAACAAAGAAGGCAAGTCAGTCACCGAAATTCAAAAACAGAGGAACAGATGGGTAGAACACTTTGAGGAACTCTTGAATAGGCCAGCTCCATTGAACCACCAGAGATCGAGGCCGCATCTACAGATCTCCTGATAGATGTCACTCCACCAACGATGGAAGAAATCAAGGCGGTTATCAGACAAATCAAAGTGGGAAAGCAGCAGGACTTGACAATATACCAGCTGAAGCACTCAAGTCAGACAATAGACATAACGGCAAGGATGCTCCACGTTTTATTCAGGAGAATATGGGAGGAAGAACAAGTGCCAGAAGACTGGAAAGAAGGACACCTTATCAAGATACCAAAGAAAGGAGAGACGTGCTATTTTTTGTCTACAATAGACATAATGATAAAAATCGATCTAGTTGCCAAAATTATATGCTGGATACTAATGAAAATGGTAATGATAATAATTGAAGGTAATGTAAAAATATTATCACATTAGAATACAGTTGATAGAAGGCTAGATTTTTTAGTGAATAGTATTAGAAATAATGAGACCAAAGATTGAAGGCGCTATTATCATTATGTGGGTTTTGAAATAAAAGATAACTAATATTTTTAAAGGTAATAAGAGAAACAAACAAAACTAAATGCAGACTTTTGATACATTATCACATTATGTCTTGATGTGTGACCGATTGTAGATACTATCTTTCCGAATCCAAGTACCCGAAAGTGTCGACAAGGCTGAATTACCTGTACCCACTGGTCTAACCCAATACTACTAGTTCCAAGCTGGAAGGAGACCAACAAGAGATTTGTAAACCAATTAACCAGTGTCAGATTCTGTATTACAATAATTTTCTTATAAACACTCAAGACAAACAGTGCAGCTAATCAATTAGAAAAATGATATCATTAAAAAACAAAAACGAGGACCATAATAAAATGGGGTAACATGTATACAGTTAATTAGTCATAGTTCGTACATGTAAAATGGTACAACAACAGTTAGTGGGTTAAACCGGAGGTCATATCGAAGAAATCAGTATAAATAATTGATATAAAACTTTTAATACTTGTGTAATCAAAGTACGAAAAATAAATTATCAGAGTTCAGTCATTCCAGGTAACTTACCGGTTTTATCTTATTAAAAACCAATGATAAAGAAAGTGAGTAAAAGGTAGCAGGGGTTCGTATGATTTAGTTTCTTCGTTTCTTCTTTGTAACGATGAATAACGAATTGCCAAAAATATGGTATCTGCTCTCTATTCTTCATCCACATTATAGTACTTAATGAAGTGTTTTCTTTTTGATTAAATAAGCCATAACATTTATTCACCATTTGGCGAGTCCAGTATGATCATATATTGTTTACAGAAGATGAATGAGTTAAGCACTCTCAATTCTACCTCAAATATTTGCTACCTAACTGTAAACTGCATAACTTATTACTACAAACGCACAAGGTGAACCAAGAATTCCTTTTTTATACTTAAGTTTGGGTCAGTATGATGAACAGCTTCCGCTTATGCATAACACAGAAGTCTGATGCTATTCTGTCTACTCATGTTTTACATAGCAACACTGAGATTCATCGAATGGCCTGTGTTCGTAATGTGACTTCCTAAGGCACTACTAGATAATTTAGAGCCGTTCAGTATGATTTTATTTGGTGTGTGGATTCTAAGATTCCTGTATGTAACACTGTCTCCATTCTTCCAAAATATCATAATCCACATTTACATGTAAATTTGTATATGTAACTGGCGGTAGCTAGGAGGTTCACTATCTAAGTTAGACTATGAGCACTTCTCATTCGGAGTAGTGTAATAATTAGGTTTGCTGTAAAAATAAGTCATTCTATGCTGATCCACAATCGATGACTAAAATACACACTGAGATCGTCTCGGTTGAATGGAAGATTAGTAAACATATTCCTCTTGGGGACTGTGATTTGTTGTGAAAATACATATGTTGGCTTAGAAAGCTTTTTGGTGAACTTATGGGATACCTATTGCCGGACCAAAGTTCTATGAGTGATTCACACTTCTTTGTTAAATTTATCTTTAGAATATATTCTTGTAGCTCTCATGAACAACTTTCTAACTCGACTTCTTTTATAGAAGATTGGAAAGTAGTTGTTAATATACAATTATTATACACAGTTAAATTATTAACGAGGACTGCCTTACTAACGTGTGTATGTACAATAAATAGACATTATAATGTTACTTATTCACAACTGATACATGACCAGCATTGTAGTCCAAAAGGCATAATTCATGCTATTTTGGACATCTCAGTTTGATATTACCTATATTTAACATTACAAAATTTTAGTAATAGTCAATACTCCAGTTTTGTAAAATATTATAAGTAATGATAAAATAAATAAGTCAGGCGTTTAGATTCAGTGAAATCATGCTCATTAGTAATTTGTATGTTCTCGTTTCCACAAGTTAGTGTATGCTTTAAAAATTATATTGTATAAATAAACATTATCACTACTAACAGTAGTAGATAGATGAATAACATTCAAAGCATGAAATAGTTTATGTCTTCCTGTTGTTAACGTTATGAACTGTAATTAATCAGTTTAAGGCAAAAGGTACTAAAGTTGAACGTTATTGTGAGCATAAACACTAGGGTATGTGTTCAGCCAGACATCAGGTTTCAAATAAGACTAAACGTGTCTCTTGAATTCTAGAACTAGTCATATACCGAATGGACTAAGATTTTTAAATAGTAGTTCAAATGTTTTCTAGTGAAACGTTGTTTAAGAGGATTTAATTTAATGTTTATAAACTGTGATTATAATTTGTTGTTGGTCGAATTTCTCTAAGCTATTGATGACCACTAGGTGATTAGTTGATTAGGTTTATTTGACTTCAAAAGAAGTCACCAACTCACTCTAAAGTAAAAGATTTAATGATTAAACGTATTTTAATTTCTGACTAAAATTAGTAACAAACTTGCACAATGATACCTTATCATTTGTATAACTTATATTAGTCACTTTCAAAATATGACTTCTGTAGTAGCTTGTAGAAAAACAGATGACGTTATGAAGAATGTGATGTCTCTGTTTATGAATATAAATAGATTTCTGTATAATGTAAAGACGTCATTGAGTGAACTGTTTAGTTCAATTAATGTGACTGAACATGGGACTTAGCATACATTTGTTAATCACGATGGTTATTTATTTATTTTAAATTTTTATCTAAATGCAATGCAATATAATGCAAACGGTATAATAAATGTAACATTAGTCACTGTCAGGATTATAATAATTTTATAGACTTCTTTTTATTTATTTAATAATCACTAATTGATCCGTGTTAGACACGCATTTAAAACTAGAAAGCACTGTCTTGTTCTAGTATAGGACTCTTCAGACGTGTGTATCCACGACTGAAGAATCGAACCTACGACCTTTCAGGCCTTACTGCGAACAATTAGCTGTTACCCTATGAAGCCAAATCCCAGCAGTTGATATCTATAACCCAGTCAATTCAATATGTATTTACTCGACCTCATTCATTAAAATTCGTAAGTAATTGCTTTACGCCCAACATGACTGAATTCGAATGGTCACGTCTTTACACTAGAACTCCAGGAATAACGTCCAAAAATAGTCACTAGTTAGCTGACATTGGTTGTACATGGATGTCATTGACTAAGTTAGAGATATCAACTGTAGGGGAGCCGGTTCAGTGGTGTAGTGGTTAAGTGTTCACATCAAAGCCTAAAGGTGTTGGGTTCGATTTCCCAATTGATCGTGGATGAGTGCATCTTGGAGAGTCCCATACTTGAACAATACGACTGTCTGGTGCTTGGTGACTTTTAATGGTTGTCTAAGTCAGACCAATTTGTGATGTTTAATTAAAAAAATTCAACAAACACCAGATTTACTAACCACTTATAAAGTATCTTGATCTATTCTGCTTAGGTTGTGAGGGTCTTCGAATTTATTTAGTCGAAAATGTTTGAAGCTAAATCAGAGTGAATTTTAACTATATTTAAATGTACTTATTTGTATTCGCCACAGATTGATGTTACTTGGGTACCACTGAAAACCAGTGATCAGTAAACAGCTGCTTCTTCCAGTCTTAGGATTCTTCAGCAGCACGTACCCTCGACTTCACTAGGGAGTCGCATTTAGAGCCTCAAGATTGGCGAATGCTTAACCATCCACACCTTTGAGCCGGTATATAATAGTAGAATTCCCACTTTCACCAGTTTATGATATAGCTAGATGATTATCGAATGTCAATCGTAATAACTCACTCCAGACAAGTCTGAACTTGACCAGTAAGACTTCTCGCTAGAACTTCATGAACATCCTAATTTTCAGTAGTACACAACTGACTAGTTAATGTATGATCATACACTTTATGTTGATTTATTAAAATACTTCAAATCACCAATGAAATAGTAAATGATCTCATTTAATTTTATCATCTATTGAATTTGGAACTATATTTATCAATTATTTCATGTTTTCTCTCTAATGATTTCCACCGTGTATTAATTCATGAAAGTATTGATATTCATTATTAAAGTTTTCTACATTTACTAAAATATCTATGATATTGACTAGATAACCATTAATGTTATCAATATTCAAACATACTGATAGCTGTTTATACGAAAGATAAATGCAGATGTAACTCACTTATCAAGTATAGATTCACGTATTCGTTTTTAATCCAAAATGTATTTATGAGGGTTGATGATACTACTTTGATATCAAAACGAAAGTTAGTGGAGCGGGTTCGAACCTTTGATCTAGTGGTTAAAAGTCTAAAGATAATACTGCTGAATGTGTTTAACAGATGACAGATATATTAGAAAGAAATACCTAGATACTGTTGCATATATATAAAGAGTGATTGAAATATACTAAAAACATTCTTTGAGCTAGTGAATCAAGGTCTTATGTTGTTAGTCTATTGCGCCTGGATGAGCTGATTATCGAGCTGACTGTAATCGGATTGGATAAAGATCGAGTGCTTACGTTTGTATACATTGGTCGTAGAAAAGTCATTACATTTCTTACGTACGTTACGATTGGTCGAGTCTTAAAATACAACAGATACACTAAAATAATAACAATAATTGCAGACAATGAACATCAGATGAGTTAATAATTGGTTTGCATGATTCATTTAGTATAGAGTAGATTGGTGTTAAAACTATATCGACTTAATAATTCCCATTGTTTTCAAGTATTGTTCAATTAATTGGCTTACAATTTATTCCCTTTCTAATATATACTGCATATAAGTACTTAAAGTTGATGAAAACGGAGCAAATAAACAGGAAAGTTTATTTTCTGTAACTGCTGAAACGAATTGAAGGTATGTGTTACTCTAACTCGTTTTAAAGTGCTTCTTAGTATCTCTCAATCGGGTATTGATATTATAGGAAATGAAATGAAGATGAGGCAGAAGGATCTCTTTCAATTTAGTTTTTACTAGACCCTACGCTTATATATATATATATATATATATATATATATATATATATATATATGTATAATATATATAATATAGCAAGTACAAAGATAAGTGTTTATAAATATCATTAACAAAAGATGATGTAATCATAGTAAATAGACTTTATCTATCGTCCAACGAACAATATATTCATTCCCACAGCTCTTCACTTCAGCAGTAAAAAAATCTTCGTTAAGAAAATAACAAGTTGTACTGAAATAATTTGCAATTGAATAGGAGCTAATCAGTATTTGTAACCAACTAAGTACTAATTCATCAGCAACATATAAACTGGATAACAATGAAACCGATGTTAGTGACTGTCCTGTGGAAGTTGATACTATTATTACCAAGTTTTAATGAGGAATGATTAACACAGTTACTTTCTATTGATGTCAATGTTCTGGTTGGGGTGTTGTTTAGTCTGCTCAAGTATATTAATCTTTAGAAGTTTATGTGAAATAAATACGTAAAGAATTCTGAACTGGTTAATTTAACTCATGTTCTCCCTTTAATCTAAAAGCTAAACATACTGGAGCAGACTTTCAATAGTTAAGAATATGAAGTCCTTATTTTCAGTAACATCGTACATTTTCGGTAAGTAGAATATTGTGCATCACTCAATCGCCTACTAAGATAGTCCATTCTGTCATCGACTGGGCTAGTATATTACCTTAAATGGCTGAATGAAGGACGTTATACACAGTTTAAAAATGAAGTAGATACTGAGATACTAAAATACGGTTTAAGAAGATATGGAAAAAAAAACGTTTAGTAACTAAAATCGATAGCTTACAATTATCACTTGACTTCCATTATATCGAAAGTCACATTGACTTCTACATAACCAGTTATATTGAGACCACGATTCAGGCAAATTCGTTATTTGTCACCATACACTATGGGGCCGAGATGAGTAAAGGGTAACTCAGGAGGATTGAGTTACATAAATGACATAGGACATTGAATTGACCTAAATAACTATTGTCTAGTAATAAGTTGCAATTCACCAAATGTTCTATTCGACATAAAGGTTTGATTTTCACACACATAATTGATGCTACTGGAATTTACATTAATAAACCTAATTTTTTCCATGTAAATTAGTATTTACAACCCGTTGATGTACTTTAGTCTTTAACAGAAGCCAAATCAACGCTGGGTAAAATAAAACTTTCTGAACATTTTTTTCACTTTTTAGTTTTTTTTAAAATAGTTCTCATCTTTGTCTACTTACATAATTTTGGTAATATAATAATTGACTTGTCAAAATGCTTCGCTAACTCTAAATTAATTTATGTCTGACTTATTTCAATCACTCCTCTGCCAAAGTCTTTCAAGAGCTTGTTTTTCTGTAACATGTCTGCCATTTTTATGCATACATTTCTGTGTAACGTAATCTTTATCCATACATAGCTGACATTAGCATGCGATCTCTTATCAAAGATACTGATTTAATTGGAATTTTCTCAATATGAATCAGGCAAAATAGCTTTTGTATATTCTAGCCTAGTTATTTAGATGACCAGAATTAAGTCAGTTTGAATAAACAAACTTTTTGATTTAAATGAAAACGTTTCTGCTGCATTCAAATATGCATCATTTAGGTTCATAGTTGATAACGGGTAAAACTGACATTTGATTAGCATTCAGTAGGGTTGCCATAATTACGTTGATTGATCATTGGATATTGATCATTGTCATATTTATCTGGTTTTTAATGCTGATTAAATTCATATTTTATACATCAAGAAAGTTAAAAAAGATTCTGTGTTTAATTAAGTATGTAATAATTAAGTGAAAGCTGTCTTCATGTTAAAGAATTTCAGTAATAAGAAGTAGATAGGCTACTAATGATGTCATTGTATTATAATGTTTGCTACTATTGTTCTTTAAATTCATAAAATTAACAGGTGCGGTTTAATCGTATGGACATGTCAGTAAACATTTTACAACAATGATGTATTGTATTATCTTTTAATATATTTTTATTATTTTCAAATATGTTCATTGTTATTCGAAACCATGACAACGATGCATTAACAAATTAATGTTTGCATTATGATCTATTCAATGTAATTAGTATGTCTTAATTCAGTATAATAAGAAACAATGTTTTGTTTTAGTTAATTCAACAAATTTACTGGATCATTGTTTGTTACTAACCATTTAAGGTGAAATTAATCAACAAATTAGGGAATCATTATATTAAATAGTTAGTATATACATGTAAGAATTTGAAAGATTCCGTTGTTAAAATCATGAAAATGATTACCTCATTATAATCTTTTTCATTTACATGTTTTTAGTAAAGTTATCATTTGAAGCAATAGGTAATGGGTTCCAATCAGTATATTATTCATAACACTATGACGCAATTCTGTCTAAGTGACAAGTCTCAAAAGAGACAACAAAAATTTATGATCATCAGTTGAAATGACTAATACATAATATTAACTTGGATAAGTTTTGGGATCATTTGTGACAATAATAATATGGATAATATAAAGTAAGAAATTAAAACAAATATTCGGTCGAAGATTGTATAATGTGTGCATTGATAAGAAATAGTAAGTGACAGGAAGCAAGAAGATGCGTTTAATGAGTGTTTTCGTTTGTGTTATGCTATGTCGAGAGAAAGATGGGGGGGTGATGATTGGATGGCCGAGTGCAAATGACTTGTGCCTAGTTGGTTATTGAGCGTCTGCCCTCTGCCCACTTAGTCCCAATCCGAAATAAGAAGAACACGAGCCAATAGATCAGCCAGACAGAATCATACTATATTTCAAGCATCCTTTTATATATAGATAAATCCAGACCACACAACAAACCAATTAGAAAATTAACATTAATACAGAATGAGGGAAATAGTGGTAGTGAATAGGAACAACTGGTACACAACTAATTAACTGTAGTCCATAATAAGAAACAGTTTAATAACAGCGATTATGCTAAACGGGAGGATAGGGCAAGCGGAGCGTAACAATAATAAAAACAAAATGTTTACATTACAGAAAGTTTGAATAAATGAAATAATGTTCGAAACCAGAGTTCTGAAAGTTTGTTACGCTTCTTTGTGGTCCGACCTAACAGTTACTAAACTGATAATAATAATCACACAAAGATAACTGATTAGTGATGATGATAATAATTGAAGAAGACAAAGTTACTATAAATATGTAAAAATGAAAACTGTAAATCCGTCGGTCCAATTAAGTCATCTAATATTTAAGCCTGACTAGTGAATTATTTAACTTGATGCTGGCCAAAATAGAAGTTATTGAGCAGGTTTATATACAATAGTATAAGCTTTTTAATTCATTTAACAACTTACTTCGAAAGTTACAGACTCAATAATTTTCTACGAATGATTGATTTGTTGAAGTCGCATGCACTATTGAATTAAAAAGACCAATATCAAGGTGCTACAGGTTATAAGAATTTATACGGTAGAATATCATTCAAACATATCTGTTTTAGAGAAATTTATAAATAACTTTGGATTCATGCTAATCTACCCCTTTGTGATAAAAGCAATCGTTTTTGGATTATCACATTCAAACATTTCTATGTTACTTTTATTCTCGGAATTTAAGTAGTACTGTCAACCACAAGACAAAATGTCTACTTAGAAAGTTTATGGTGTGAACTTATGCTAGATTAATAAATTATTGTAAGTACTACTTCAAAATTATATTGCATGATAATTCTAAAATAGCAGTTATAATCAAAATGTCATTTGTAGTTGTTCAGATATGTAGGTGTATTAGAACTCTAAGAAAGACTAGATCATGTAGACGAACTACTTACTATAGAGTACGGTCGACTTTCAGTCATAAAACGATTATGACTATAACATAAATGAATATCATGACTTTATTCGTGCAGCTTGTAGTAAACGGGTTTCTGTGAGAGGAAATAATATTACCTTATAGAAATATCTTCAACAACTCAACATTTACAAGGTGTTCTCTTGACAGCCTGAACTGCAATGTTCGACAAAGTAAACGCTTCGATTAGAACTTTAAATTAGGAAAGAAACACATATGAATAGAATATATTCGTAAATAATCTCAGCGGATGAAATTAAAGAAAATGCCAACTTTTCTCTATAAAAGCTGATCCAAGCTTCTTCAGGAAAGTATATATATATATATCCCTCTTTGCATCTTTATAACTTTTGTTCTCTAACTACTCACATCTTTGTATTATTTTTACTATTATTCGTCCCATATTCACATGAATGACTGTAATGGATACTCACCTAATCTTATTATTTCACATTGTTTACTATGCACTTACACTTAGTGTTCCTATCTAAGAACATTTGTTTTGTTTTGATTTGCATTCTCATTGCTGACGTTTAGTTCACAAACCCTATTCCCCCTCCTCAGTCTGCATTTATACTTGTGAGGATTATGATCATCCTAAAGCATAAACAATTCATTTTGACAATAACAACCCCAGATTCATTGACTATAATCTAATTTAAAAGATATTTCCACCTTAGACATGGCTATTTATTTTGGATTACTATTTCGGATTTATCACTATTTAGAACCTGATGAGCATTCATCGAAAAGAATATTCTTCGTTCATCATTGCATTGATTTGTAACACTTTTAACTTAAACGTTGTGCTGTTATTGTTATCTAGAAATTCGAAATTATCTTTAAAACTACACTATTTAGCTAAGAAAACCCAACTTCATTTATAGCAGCTACTGATAAGCTTGAACAGAATATTTCACTTATTGTACATTCTTTTCTCTGTATTCGTATTATGGTATGACGACGGATTTTTGGTTTTGGTTTATTGTTATGGCTCACTAAAATAAATTTCCTCGTATCAAGTAATCTTTCCCCTTTCTACGTAGTGCGTAGTATTTCGTAGAGTACGCAAGCGTTGGTCGAAGGTAGCTGAGAAGTTGTACAGTTCAATTTCATTTTTGTTACAGAATCAGATAGATCCCAAGCATTATCTAAGTATCGTGTTCATTAAGAACCGCAATCAAACGATACACTAGTTCATCATCGTCAAGTCTACACATTATCACATCACATTACATATCATCCTCTTGGGATATTATACATATATATAAAGTTTGAGAATGAAATAAATACGTGGATAGTCTACGATCTATTCCATTCACACAGAATCGTTGGGTTGATTCCACTAAACATTCATTTTTGTACTTAGATAATGATTACAATGACTTGAGTAATTTTTATTGATCTGCAAGAAAGTATGCTAAATGGTGCTAAAAATAGACTGTTAATTTAATTTTTCTTGGTTATTAGAAAAATAACAAACCAACTTGGCAATAAATGGCTTGATATTACTATTAATATTATGGGTTTATGTAAAGAACAGCCTATGTGATGATGTTTACAATCACTTATGCTAATCTATTTTTTCATAATTGTTTCATGAGTAATACAACAACGACACTGGTATACACATATACGCACATTATTTATGTCCTACTGCTAACAGATCAACGAAAAATTAGTATATAATAGTGATCTCATTCCTTATAATCACTAATAATAATACATTCTTAACCTATTTCAGTCTTATTTACGTGCACTCAGATTAACAGGTTAGTTTGTTACTATTAGTTAATTATAATTTGTCATTCAATGTTGAAAGATGGTATACATTTTTTATCCATCAATGTTTACCTCGACAGTTTACAATACGGGGGAATTTAAAGTCAGGAATACATCGTATTTTCTTGACTTGAAATTATTGCATAAACTAGAAAAAAAACACTGATTCATGACAACTGATTCAGTCTTAGGCATTTCTTTGATGGTATAAATCTAGCTAACAGTTGTATTTATCATATCTCGAATATCTTAGCCTCAACTACAGGCTATAAGGTTAAGCGATATGAGTTTGAGTTAAATAGTGAGCATTAGTTTTTTCAAGATCACTTGTACAAATTGCTGGTGATTGACAGCTAACATGAAAATTAGATCAAATGAAATTCCCTGTCCATTACTTTTAACCACCTAGTATCAAAGCATAGTGTAAGTAATGCTGATTAGCTTTGGCTAGTGCCAACGTTTCAACCTGGTCGTTACTCTTCTGCTAGATATACCGACAAGGCAAACATTACACATGGTCACTTTTCAGTGAACAGTCAGTATACAAACACTTTGTTTTAAAAACTCGTGACTAAACTGATTATACTTATCTAATAACAGTCAAATCGTGATCTATAAAAGAGGCGAATTTAACTAAATTGCCTATATTCTAGTTGGAAAACATGTGATTTTATCTTTCATTTGTATACTTATCTATTATTAAGGCTTATTTATAGTATTTAGCTATTTCTCTTCTGACTTGAGTGTATATGACAGTATTAATGTGTCATCGTGCACTAATCGATATTCTGTCAGTCCAATTACGTTGAATTCATGCTTTTACTAGCTGCATCTTGCCAACTTTATAAGGACCCCTACTAAAACGAATACAACTTCTACTTACAGACATACCAGTTTTAATGATACAATAATCCACTTTATGAAGATATTTTATCTGTTTACATTAATACTTAGTGATTATGATCACGCACGTTTCTAATATTCATGAATTGTTACTCACTTCGCTTCCCTTAATTTTTGGAGGATAAGCGCTAAGTACTAAAGTAACTTTCATTATAGACTTTATTCAGAATAGCTGTCTGTTATGAAAATGTCTAGTCTTGTATGGTCCAACATACTAGGTAAGGAACATAAATGTGGTTCAAGTCGAGGATTGAAATGAAATATTTCACAATAATGCACATCAACATACAGCACTCATTCATTACATGAGCAGAAAAAAAAAGACCAGAAGTGCCGGATAAGTTGCACTTAATGAACAATGAAACTGTTATGGATAACTTTAACTATATCTACTACTGAATTAGGATAACATACTATTTATAGAATGTACTGTAGTATGTAAAGTTACTAGAAGAAAATATAACTTATTAAATTGTATGCTAATTACATCTAATGAGACCTGTATCAAAATATCCATTCACTATTAATAAATAGCAGTCATTACTCTTAAGTTCTTTACTAGTAAACTAAGAGGAATAACTTAGAAAAATTAAATGAACAATACCCTTTTGTTAGTTGAAATCAATTGAAAAATGATAAATGATCATTCTACTAGACTTAATAAAGTAAAATTTATTTAACATTAAAATGTAGATGACATATTAACATTTAATATTATCAAGCGTAATTTGTTTAGTTAAATTATAATTTCATTGGTACATAAATGATTTCCTTAATTATAGCACTAAGAGGATGAAACTGGTTTATAATGTTTCCTGTAAATTCAGATATCTGCTTTTATTGGTGACAATAATCTTTAAACTTACATTATTAGTGAACTGTGGACTGATTCATTTATAGACCTAATAATATTAAATCACTTAAACTAGTACAAGCTTTCTTAACAAAATTTAGTATAAAATGTAAAGTTTTTTTTTTGAGAATATTTGTAGCATTTTTTTTTAATTTCTCTGGACTGAAAATGAGCAGTCCCTTTTGCCATTTATGCATTCAATAATGATTTCCTCGATTCATGGGTAGTTCACACGTATGATATGATATTGTAGATTATGAAGAATTTAATTATTGTGCTTTCCATCTTTGTTTTATTACAGTGAAACCAAATTATCACTGATTCTATTTTTTATGTTTACAGATAATCCGTTGGTGAATAACCATGAACAATGAAACTTATTTTGAGTAAGTAATTCAGTTGATCATTTTAAACACCATTTTTTACTTTTGGTGGCGTTTTTCGTTATTTAAATTGGTTATTGATATTATATAGTATCAATCAAAATATCATTTAATCTCTGTTACCCCATGTGGAGCATAAGCCGCCGACCAGCCTTCTCCAATCACCTCTGTCCTGGGTTTTACTTTCTAGCTCTTCCCAAGTGCTCTTCATTCTCTTCATGTCTGTCTCCGATTCCCGATGCATTGCGTTCTTGCGTCTTTCTTTTTTCCTTTGACATTTTAGATTTCAAGTTAGTGTTTGTTTTGTGTCACAGTTTCATGATTTCCTCAATCTGTATACTATCCACCTCCAGTGTATTTTCCTAATTTCTTCTCCATTAAGTAAAATGAGGTTATTGTTCGTTGTCTTTTATCGAAGGACTTTGCTTTTCTCGTTGTGCATGTTGAGGCCTACTGTCACCGAGGCTGCTGCTACAATGTTCATCTTTATCTGCCTTTGATGCTGTGTATGGGATAGAAGATCTAGATCATCTGCAAAGTCTAAGTAGTCTAATTGTATTGATGTATACACTGTATTCTGAGAGTGCCTTGAGATGTTGCGGTCTTCAGGATTCAGTCAACTACCAGCAGAAATAGAAAGGTCAAGAGTAAGCAGACTTGTCTGACACTGGTCTTTCCGTTAAATAAATTCGTAAACCGGCCTCGATGCACGATTTCACAGTATAGTCCGTCATAAGAATTCCGTATGATGTTGACTATCTTTTCGGGTACTCCATAATGTTAAAAAAGGCTCTATCTTATTCACATGTCCACTCTGTCGAATACTTTTTCATAGTCGGGGAAATTAATGTCAAGTGGTGAATTTCATCCAACTGACTGTCCAACAATGAACAGTAAAGTAGCGATTTAGTCGATACACAATCTACCTTAACGGAATCAGGCCTGTTGACCTCGAAGTTGGGCATATACTGGATCTTTCATTCGGTTCAATAACACTATATTGAAGACTTTTCCTGGTATAGAAAAAAGATTGATGCCTCTGTAGTTCTCGCAATTACTAAGATCTTTCTTTGGTGTCGTGATAAGGTATCCTTCTTTCCAGTCTGCTGGCACTTGTTCTTCCTCCCAAATCTTTCTGAAGAGAATGTGGAGTATCTTTGTAGTTGCTTCTATATCTGTCTTCAGTGCCTCGGCTGGTATGTTGTGTGGCCCTGCTGACTTGCCGCTCTTGATTTGTTGGATGGCCATTTTGATTTATTTGACTGTTAGTGGGTCGGTGTTCATAGAGAGATCTGTGGCTGCTGCTTCGATAACTAGTGGGTTCAGTGGGGCTGGTCTTTTCAAGAATTCTTCGAAGTGTTCTACCCACCTGTTTCGTTCTTCACTCACTTTAGTGATTAGTTTGCCAGTCTTGTTCTTGATTGTCTGTTCCAGTTTACTGAATTTCCCAGCTAGCTTCTCCGTTGTATCGTATAGGTGCTTTATGTTTCCTTCGCTTGCAGCTTTTACCGCGGTCACCTGATTCTTTAGCATAAGATTCATCTTGAAGGATTTTATTCATGCATGCTAGTGAAGGAATTAAAGTGGGAAAATGTCTGATACTAGTATTTTTTCAGTGGTCTTACAATCAAATGTTAATGGAAAATTTGTTCAGGAACACATCATAAAGAACCTCTATAAAGAACATAAACTAAATCAGTATGTGTTTAGTTATATATGAATTTGATGGTGTTCTGGTAAAATGCTGCTTATGATGTTATCTCTACATAGAAATCAACATTTACACGCATCAGGTTTAAAAGTTTTTTCTAATGAATATTTAGGTTTTCATTTTTTAACTTGTTTGCAAATACTTTAACGTAAGTATTAAAAAAAATGTTGTTGTTTATAGGGTCAATTAAAGAGAAAATACGGATAGATATGTAACAGTATTACTTTTGTGATAATGGGGAAAACCCGAAGGTCACATGTGTCATATTAGTGTTATTGGGTTCCCTGAACTAATGGTTTCTTTAGAAAACTTTTATTGTTATTATAGATAATACCATCATTACTTACTTCAGAAGTGAACATTTTAGTCATTCCACGGGCGTTAAAAATAATCGTCGTAGTACTTTATTCGTCTTTATTTACTTTAGTAGGTATTACTCACTTAAGTTATCCGTATTTTCTGTTGACTCACATGTTTAGTTTACCTCGGACCACGTTCTTGCTTGATCTTCATTGCCTGCGTTGGTATATCGTATATATGTCAATGTATCTTTGGTCACCGATTGATTTAGAGACTGTAGCTATGCAGATTGTATGGAATTCTTAAAATCACCTTGATCCAGAATTTTGGTGTTTTCCTTATCGAACTCATGCCCTCGGTTGCCCACGTACATTAAGATCAGTGAAAATATATCATAGCACTTCAATACTAGATTGTGCTTGCTTAAATGAAGAGGACGTTCACTTTGTCAAATATAGTATAACTAAAACTTATTTTGTCGATGATGTGCAGTGTATTTTCATTCGAGTTGTTATTCGATCTGTATAAAATTGACTGAAGATACTGCATTGCTTTCTAAAGGGGATTCCGAAATTATAATAAGGATTTCTTAGATGTTTTTTATTTATTGTAAGATGAACATTTTTCTAGTTTCATTAGTTAGTTTACTGGAGGTTGGAAAAATTCTTCAGGTGCAATTAGATAAAGTTCTTTGAGTAGCTTTTTTAACAAAAGACAGATGGAAAATACTATTGAATTAAGGTTACAGTTTACTATGAATTCATAAGATTTATATGTTTAAATCATTATTGTATGCTAACTAATTGGGAGTATACTTGTCACAACGCATGAAAATTTAAGTATGAATATAAACTGAGTAATTCTAAATCTTCAATGATGCAGCTACCCACTGTCACAGTTGCTTGTAGATTTCTTAATCTAATGTTAGATCATGATTAGAACAATTCACAAATTAATGAATTCATCTGAAAAAATTATTTAGTTGTTTATTAGGTATAAAAATCTGTTATGTTTTTCAGTCATAGTACTTTAGAAAGGCAATTTTTAGAAAAACACATTAACGAACAATGATGTTTTAAGCTAGATTTTTTATCACCATTTACCTTAATAAACAGATTTTGTATGTAAATATGACCTAGTGGTGCAGAAGGTTAGGTGTTTACAGACTTAAAGCCCTTAGGACAGAATCTATAGTGCATACTGTTGAGGAGCCCCATACCAGGACGAAACAACCATCCAGATTTCCATGGTTCCCGATAACACTCTGCCAACAACAACCTTTGACGAGTTCAATCAACTAGAATATGAAAATATGGTTAAACTAATCAAGGCAATTCATGTGTCACTGAAAGCAACGAAATGGATCATGTAAAATTAATCAAATTTAGTGATACAAACAACTAAATAGTTTTGTGGTAGGCATGTTAGTAGAAATAATAATAATAAAGCAGTGTGAATAAATATTCCAATAACAGTCGCACTTCAAAACTTGGGGCGATCAGTCATTTATAATAACATATAATTAACACAAGGGGTGAGAAAGGAAAGAACGAAACAAAATAAGTCAAAGCAAAACAATGAAAGATGTGAGTAACTGACACAAAGTCGTATATGAAATTATTCAATCAAAGAAGAGACAGGGGTGTTATACATTTCTTTTGAATAAGTAAACTAGGGTTGTTGTCTCAGTTTCTCACAGCTTCTGCCTTATACAAGACGCCATACTGAATTCTCCATTGAGAAAACTAGTAGATGTTTGATAAATGATTCAGGAGGCTTTGCATTCGTTCACTACTTGATCAGTGTACACCAAGTGCATTGGCGGCGGTTTATTCTGACTCTTCTTAAATCATAAAGTTAGGTTTTTGTTAACTGGTTAGCGTAGTCGTTTGGTAGTATGCCATATGTAACTTTTTCCACAGAAGTATCTGTAATGGTAAATACACAAATGCGACAAAACTAGAGAATTCATTTATGAGTAATTGAATCACCCCCTCCTCCCGGTCTACTGGAATATGATAAACATTAACTAACTGCATAAAAGGTTCCTCTTACTATTCTATTAAATCTGTCATGTAGGATGTTATTAACTGTATCCCCACTGAATTGCAGCTTTAAGAATAATAATTTCTTACTATGAGCCAACTCCTCCATCTTCCCGTTATTGGTATACACATTCCTTTTCAAGAAGCTTCCTGGACATTTCATTTGCTCAACAAATTACTTAGTCCCCAATTTATTGTTTATGACATCTATGGAAATATCTTTTTCTGCTCCATTTGTAAAATATTTTGTCTGGTTATTCCTGATCTGAATGTGTAAGTAACTCAAGAAATGTGTGTATTGGCAAGGCGATGAGCTTTCTAATGAATGCTCCCATTGATAGCTTGATTTACTTTACTTCCTAGCAAAACATACAAGAAATGCAGTTTATTCTCATACTATATCTCGCAAGTATGACTGACTGATGAGTGTACACTGTTAAACTTACTTAGGACTTCGTCTTTGCTAGCATTTTAATCAACAGTTATGAAAAGGCCGTCAATATAGCAACAGTAAAAGTCTAGGTTACCAATTCCTTCAATAGAAGGTTCTTTTTTAATTTCTATAGGAGAAAAGTGGCTAGGAATGGGTCTAAAGAAAAGTGTATAAATATACCATCAAATTGTCTGCAATATATATTAATAAGGACAAAATGAACATTCATTGTGCTGCTTAAAAATAATTCTTTGGTACTAATCTTGCTGATATGTACAGTTGATGACTTTAATTGAAGGTGCATTCGTAAATAAAAGAGCAACATTTAGTAATATCACGTGTTTCACATGTAAACTTATATGTTCCACTTTGAAAATGATACCAAGAACATCTTTAGTGAATATTTTAACGACTAATTCTCTAAGGGTTTGATAGTTTCTAACTAGCCGCTTTACTGTTTTATGGTACGATGAAATCAACTTGTTCAAAATTAAATGGAGTGAAAGTTCTGATCCGTTAACTTTGAAAAAAATTGTTAAAGTGTATTAAATCAAGTCAGTCTGAAAAAGTCATGAATGATCGGCGTGATTATAACTTCATGTTTCGATTTCCTAGCGGAACTAGTCGATATCTTCTCTGATTTCACATTTATGTCTTTATTGCGTTTGCGTTCCTGAAATTCAGTTCCGTCATTCAACAACAAGTTCATTTTGTCAATATAATCTGCTGTATTCAATAGCACCAGTCCTACTCCTTTGTGTGGTTTACTTATAATCAGAGAATTATCTTTTATAAGCCTTATAAGGCGTCATGATAGTGTTTTGCTAACAAACATTTAGTGGTATACTTAGAGTTTTTGTATTTTGGCGTCTGTCAACTAACTTAGTTGTAAACCAAGCTATTCCCCCGGGTGAGGTTGGGACCAAGTCTATGGTTTGTGAAAATAAATGCTCAAAATGTATGTCAGCATCTAGTTGATTAGCAATTTTTTATGGTCCCAGAATTTAGGACTTAGTGATAAAGCTTTAGTTGTATATTATCTAGTTTGACTCCGGAAAATATGCACACTTGTCATTTTGACTTATTCGGAAACTTTCTTTCTAGCTTGTATTTTTCCAGAGACTTCGTTAGTTTAATTTTTAACTTTTATCTGTTATTTATAACTATATCCACATAATTCATAAAACAATTTTATTAAAGTGACTGGCAAGTGGAATCCAGGACGCACGTTTCGTTCTATTTAGGACGCGTCCGCCGGATAAACTTCCATCCCCATAGCGATGTTCACAGTGGGATTCGGACTAAGTCCGTTTCGTTCCGAACGCCACCGCAGTTATCACTAGACAACTGGTTCCAGACAGTCACGTTTATGCAACGGGCATATAGTTAATTAGGATGAACTTGTATCTTCCAGATGGTTTGTTATGGACTGAAGCTGTTCAGTCTCTGTTTTTGTGTGTCCATCCTGAGCGGATTTCCTCAATATAGCTATTATCCAACTTAAGCAACATCATAAAATCAGTGAATTATGCACCAGCAATATCTGCTTCATTTCTTATGTAATTAAAATGGTGTAAATCCAATACTGAGCACAAGTTTTCACATGTTAACAAGTATATACTTTTGATCAATGCCAGTTAGCACAAAAGTAAATGTGAAGCAGAATTGTCAACTGACCATTTCTGAACACCTACTGTATGCATTTAAATGAATATCCTAAAAATTGTTAAGAAATTTCTAGATGTCAAAATAAAATGATTCATAACTCCTACAAAATTGTTATTACGCCCAGGTAAAATGTTTTAAATATTTCATCAACTTATATGTAACATTAACAGAAACTTACTAAACACTACAAGGTATTGTTAATCACAAGAGGCAATGTTAAGAATCACTGACACTCGTGTAACATGGAGTTATTTTCTGTTCTCTTCTAGCTTTGTTGTAGCTTTTATTCTACTTGTAAAACAGGATAGTTAGTCAATGTAATTTGTTTAAATAAGTATGTAATCGACTTATGTCAGTTACACTTTATTTATTCAATAATATATAATACTTACTTACATTCATTAGTATTTCAACATGCATTATGCAAACTGGTTAACGTAATCAACTTAAGAAAACATTGCTTAAAGTACTATACAAATTAAAGTTAATAAAGTTATTTGAAAAATAAAACAACAACAACAACAGATTTCTACACATGATTCTTAATGTCGATTGTGCTAAGTTGCAAATTATTATAATAATTAATATGGTGAAATATTTACCAATAAAAGTAATAAATTAAGGTGGTTTTGTAAAGATAAGTATTCAGTTTAGGTGTATGTATTCGTCATGTATTGATGCTGCTTGGGTACCAATGAAAAGCAGAGAACAAAGGGCAACTTTTTATCCTTAGTATGAGATTTCTCATCAGTCTGCACTTTAGATTCCGCCAGGGAACACGATTTACGGCCTTCAGGTTTCATCAAGAAACCTTAACCGTCTACACCATTGAGTTAGTGTCCAACGCCAAAATTTCCACTCCCATCACTTTGTGATATAGCGACATGACCATTCATTACCATTAGTGATGAGTGTCTTGCTCTCGGCAAGTTCGAAACCCACCAGTCAACTATCTTTTATAAATTGATAGAGGTAGGAATTCTACCATTTAACCCTGTTAAGTGGTGCAGATTGTTAAGGCTTCACCTAAAGGCTACGGGTTAAATTTCCTGAAAGGAGGGTCGAAGGTGCGACTGGTGAGGGGTTCCATGCTCAGACGAAACGGTTATGAACTGCTCCCTGGTTTTTAGTGGTACTCAATCAACACAAGTATGTGACGAATACAAATAACTGGAATTTAAAAATAGTTTGTTCAGGTACTATATGAATAGATTCCTACGGTTTTAAAAATCTTTTACTGTATCAACAAGAATAAACTGTAAATCTATTGTAAATTATGAAATAACGAAAATTTAACCAGAATGGAAGCAATTTATCTATGTTTTATTCAATGATTAACACGTGCATTTCTGACCTTATAAGAAGCCATCGATGATCTACCTGCCATAATTCTTGAACTGATGTTACCTATTTCGCGGTTGTTTTAACTTTTAATTTTTGCTTAGTCCTTTTACGTTGAATGCTACGATCTACAGTGAAAAACCTGTAAGTCAAGGATCACCTTTTATCGCTTATTGTGGCATTAAAGCAAAGTGTTACTGTCAAGTAGAATTAGCTAATTTTAGGAGCATTCATTATGTATCAAATAAGACACTATTTTTAACTCTGACTAGTGGCTTTTCACCTGTTGATTGATTGACATTAAACTCTGGGAGTACAATGATTTCTTGAGGGACTATAAGTAGGACCACATTGTGTTCTTGCTTCACTTGTTTACTAATGGGAGAGGATATTCCAAGTCTATTCTTTCAGTTGTATGGAGCAGCTTTATCATTTAATCTTAGACCCCTTTGGACACGATCAAAACTTTTTGACTACACTGATTCGAGTTTCTCAGCTGAAGCAGTTAAATACACATTTTACTTCTGCTTAATCTCTGACTGCATTTACTTAGACGTAATCGACATATTGATCATTTTTCTTTTTTTTGATGTGTAAATTATTCAGTCAATAGCCAATTATTTCCTAGGTCACTCGTGACTGTTGCACTTACTAATTGGTCAATTAATTACACCAATTTTTTCATTCTATTTCTCAATTACCTACATTTTGTTATCAGTTTGTCGTCTAAAATGTATGGGATACGAAAATATAACCTTACTAGTACTGACACAGCAAACAAGGCACAAAGGCTGGTTGTTCTATACTCATATGTCTGCCCTATTATTGCTAGTTCTGAAGCCACATACAGGAGCACAAGATAACTGACCTAACAGCTGTAGTCAACTTACGTTCCACGCATTCGCGTGTATACATATAAATCATGACGACACAGGTGACGGACTATTAAATTAACATCAAGACAGAATATAAGCAACAATGACAGGCAACTGAGGTAAAGTGTAAACAACTTATTAGAATCCGGAAGTTCCGATAAAATATGCACACACAACCTTTTACAATTGTAAAGTTCAAATAGACAATGTGGAATACTTTGCTATGAATTGTTTAATTTTAAAACTTTTATTGTTGTTCTGGACAGTATCAACAGTGTTTGCCTTGATCACTTACTTCTACTCAAAGTAAACGTTGATATTGCTTACTAGAACAACAACAGTTGTCTTGGAATTTAGTCATCAAGGTCAAATAATTCAATCTTATCAAAAATATATAACAGTGTTTTACTCTAGGAGTAAGATAATGCTATAAAGAAATACATTGTTAAATCCTCATATCATTTGACTGTTCATCTAAATGTTTGTTTGTTTTTTTTTCTCTTTTGTTTTTTAACTCTCTAAAGTGATATATTTTGGTTAGAAGTTTTCAGGAAAGTTGATAAAAATCATGATAAACGTATTAATAGAAAAGAATTTAAAAAGTACATATCAACTTATGGTGGTACATTTTCTCATAAAGATTTACAAAAATTATTTGACTATTGTGATGAAGATAAAAGTGGTTATATTGATTTTAATGAATTTAAAAAATTTATGCAAGGACATTGATCAATGTACACTGATCACGTGAATGTGTTTAATTTACATAAAACAAATTTATTATTTCCATATTGATTCTTTAAATGTTGTTTATTATTTAATTTATTAATAAGCGCCAAAAATGATATTTGCAATATTTTAAACTTAATGTACACAATGAAATAAAGATTTTAGATTATAAACTATTTTATTCAATGCTGAATTACTACTACTCTATTTAATTGTTTCTTGTAGTCGATAAACATGATTAATTAGTCAGTCATTGTAGAATCTGGCATGAATTTACGTTAATGAATCATTTCACATTATATTTTTACGCTGAGGTAATTAATATTCAGAAGTTGAAATAGTAAAATAGTAATGTTATGTGGTAAGAAATTGGGGGATTGGATGGCCGAGTGCCAATCGCTAGTGGTTATTGCGCGTCTGCCCTGTGCCCACTTAGTCCCAAGCCGAAATAAGAAGAATGCGAGCCAATACGTCAGCCAGACAGAATCGAATCTATATTTCAAGCATTCTTTTATATATACATAAATTCAGACCACACAGTAAACCAATTAGGAAATTAACATGAATACAGAACGAGGGGGATAGTGGTAGTGAATAGAAACAACTTGTACACAACTAATTAACTGTAGTCCACAATAAGAGACAATATAATAACAGTAATTATGCTAAACGGGAGGATAGGGTAAGCGGAGCGTAACAATAATAGAAACAAAACGTTAACATTACAGACAGTTCGAATAAGTGAAATAGTGTTCGCAAACACAGTTCTGAACGTTTGTTACGCTTCTTTGTGGTCCGACCTAACAAGTAATGATAATGATATAGAGTAAATATTGTGAATATTGTTGGAGGAGATAAAATGAAAACCAGTGTACATAAAATGATATTAAAATTTAAGATTTGAAAGAAAATAAGAACTGAATGTGTTTGCATCAATGTAGCCATTTCTACGTTAAACGGCATAACAACTACAACTACTTTATACAATTATCTCATACTTAATAAACAGATAACCTGTTCTCATTCACATTATAGACGAAAGCTATGACTTGGTTTAGCCACTTTTAGCCTTATACTGAGTTACTTCTATGCCAGTCAAAATCCCACACCGAGATATGAAGGTAAATTAAATCATTTTTAATAGTTTAGGCCTATGAAGAAATACAGTCTTATCAAATAATTTGCCAACTTCGATTAGTACTTTGAAACTAATACAAGTGCTATCTAAATCTTACCATTAATTTTGGTTTTATAATGCTTACAAGATAAATCAGTATTTGTCAGAAACGAATTCGCCATCAGGTCTCTCATTTCTTTAGATCGTTGGATTTCTAATGTACCAAAAACCTTTCTGGTTCAAGCAAGTGAGTTCATGAGGATACTATGATTGAGCTCTGCAACTACACTGATCATTGATAAGGCATGATACGTATGTTAAAAACTTAATTATCAAATGTATAAAACAAGAAATAATCTCCTGTAGTTTTCCTCTATAGCTTTTGCAGCCAACACTTTCTGACTTTATCCGGAACTGACCCATTTGTCTTAGTGTACTACTATGGTTACTGCATTTTAAATAACATTGTGTCCACAATAAAAGTATGACAGTTTCGTTATGCTTATAAGATTAAACAACCTGTCAGTCATGAATGTGGGTTTTACCCTCCAACTTAGCCTCACGTTGATCAAGACTTTTAATAAGTGGCACTCCCTTTGACATTTACTATGGTTGGTTAATAGGTTTAATAAGGTAGCCCATGCTTATGCCACTTTTAACAATACAAAACTAACAATCAAAGTTTTTCACTTTTAGTTGATCAATTATCTCTTAGTGAATTTAACATGTATTCGACAATTAGGATATCAAAAGACGGCTTATGGATGTGCTTCATTAGTATCAACTTAAAAAGCTTGTGGTTTTCACGTTTGTCAAGAATTAGTTAAATTTCTCTTACTGTTCAATGGGGCTTAACTATGAAAAGTGATAGTAATACTAATGTCAATAGTAATAGTAGAATTTAACTCAATAAATTTCATTACCATAAAGAATTTTCATTATCTTTTGTACAGTATCCCAGTAAATTACTATGTTTACATTGTAGTTACTTAAAAAGTCTTGTTTACTATCCAGCTTCAATCAATAAAGTTCTTTACCGTTTGAGTTACAATGTCTTCTTTTTTCCATTGATCATTTATAGAATGCCTAAATTCTAACTTATTGATCTTTCATTTTTCCAAAAGATTTACAAGTAGTTCATAATAACTTGTAAATACCTACAATAGTTACCAAAACATATTTATCAATTCAAACAGGTTTAAAGCACATAATGGTTAGTTACACCATTTTTTTTTATTCAAAAATAAGTAGTTTAGACATTTTAAACAAATTGATGTTTACTTCAAATTATTCATAATTTTAAATTATATGGCACAATTACAAAAGATAAATAGTAGTTTCATATTAATAAAATGAGTCTAACTTTTGTTAAAGAATGTAGTTGTATGTAATTTTGAGTAAAATTAATTTTAGTTGGTTGAATTCATTACAGATTGTTGTTGGTAGTGTACTATTGATGACCAGGAAGCTCTGCACAGCTGCTTCGTCTTAGTGTTAGACTCTCCAGCAGTTAGCATTCTAGATTACACTTCAGAAACATCAGGTTGACGAACGCCCGACCCTCTGCACCACTAGACCAGAGGGTATCCAACGGTAGAATTCCCACTCCCATCAATGTAACACTCATAAGTTAATTAATTTTCGTTCATCATTTTACTTTAATATGACTTCTCTTCTCCAAAGCAACACTAATGATTTTTTTCGCACTAACTAAAATTTATTTGTTTAAACAACATAGAAAAAACTATGTTATTAATCGATAATTAATAATTTTATCCCTATAGTTTTAGGTATTCTGAAGTAGATTTTTCATTTCGTAAATAGAACATTGAAATATTTAAGTTGGATTGTGACTGGCAAGTGGAATCCAGGACGCGCATTTCGTCCTCTTTGGGACTCATCGGCTGGATGTACCTGTATCCTAATGTTATATAGAGGCAATCCGCTCAGGATGCACATATGGCAACAAAGGCTGACCAGTTTCAGTCCATTGCAAATCAACGGGAAGATACAAGCCTATTCTGAAGAACATTGAAATGTTTGCATGTATAGAAGTTTAACTGAAATTTGTCTAGAATTACAAACTTGTAGTTGTTCAGTTAAGTTGACGACTAAGTAATCTTTTAACTATTAAAATTCATTTATATTGTTTTAATTATCAATTAACGTGCAGAACAGAACTAATAGGATGGTAAGCTAATGAAGACATTCGTTTATAATACAACACAGTTTTCTCATCGATTACAAAAAAAAACAGTAAACATTAAAATGTGCTGAAACGACAATTTTATTTGATGCTTTATTTTACTGACTTACTATAGCTAAACAATTAAAATACCAGAAATTATTGAATGAATTTTCCATCTGAGAATAGTACTCCTCAGTAGGACTATTCTACGAACCCACTAAAGATTGGACGTAGTCCCTTTAAACCTCATAGTGAGCATTTGGCCTTCAGTAGTTAGCTATAATTCTCATACTACAATTGTCGATAGCACTTCAAGCTTTCAGATAAAGGAAAGAGAGAAAATGCCAGTAGAGTAATTGTAAGTAAACTTGGCCATAACATTTAAACAAAAGTTATGTTGTGTGATTATCAAAAATCGTTATTTTAAATGAAATAACATGCAGCGTAAACAATTTTATTGATATTTTATAAATGAAATATACTATATCGAGATTGGTGTAGCTAAGGGAGTTTAACAACCTACCTTTTCAGAAGTAGGCATAGTTTCCTTTGGCATAGAATTTAAACGCTTTAAAAATTAATGAAATCGCTTTAAACAGGTTTAGTCGCGAAGAAGTTGTTAAATTATGCAGACTGTATGAAATAAACAATCTATAGTTGAAAATGTCTGATTCAATACAAATTGGAAAACAAGTTTTACTTTTCTATGTTGACCTATGCTGAATTCATCCAATGAAGTAAGCATTTTCATGAGTTCTCTACGTACTAAGTGGAGACCTATTCGTTATTCACAGATAAGACAATTGGCATCGATTAGAAGATTTGTACAAGTTTCTTATTAGTCATGCTTCACACTTATTTTTCGATACTCTATTAAGAAGCTACTATCAGTATCCTAAATAAACTCTAGATTTTTTTCTAACTAAAGTAATTGCACTCTGACAAATGTCTATTTTGTACAGTTTTTCTATCAAACACAAAAATTTTTTCCCTTGAAACTCATTAGATCAAAGAATTTGCACATTATCATTCAAGTTAACTAGTGAATACTGTATAAAATAATTCTAATATTAGTGATAAATAAAGTTGTTTTTCTTCTCAACCAAAACGGTTGTTTTTCTGATTGTTGTCACTTTCACTGGTATTACATTATTTCGTTAATAAGTTGATGAATTGATCACCGCTATTAACTAAAATTAACCAGACGTAACTGTGTTTCAGACACCTAATCAAAAGTAAAGTAATTCATTGATCAAATAGAGTTTTGCATGATCAATGAAAATTAACAAAAATTTCCGAGTACCTGAATCGATCCAAGCAAAACATTAGTTCGAAGTTGTGTGGTATAAATAATAAGTCATAATTACAGTTAAGTATGATGAATATATCATCAAAATATGGCTTATTCGGAAATAATATATTACTGATTGGTTGTAAAATGCCTAAAATCATTCTTTCATGTCAATGATTAAACTTGTCTGCCAAGTTAAGTTGGATGAAGCTGTTATTTAAGACAAAATCTAAATTGTCTGAACATGTGATATGATGTTTAAAATAATTTATATTATAGAAATCAGCTGGAAAAAATATGATTGATAAAATCCATGCCATGGAAAAATTGGAAATTAAATGAATCCAAAATATGGATATTAGCTAAAATATTTCATCTCATCTATGATAGCATTCTAATATCATCAACACTATGTGAAGTGCAGACAGCAATACATTGATCTGACAAATTTTTATTAATGTTGCTATCTTTCTATAAAATAGGTAGTTTTATTGTATTGCTTTTATTTTCATCTTGGAAACCATTATTAGTGTATTTTTAAAATGAAGGGGGGCATTTAAAGTAACTGTAAAAGTATGGATGACATTCCTTATGATCAATTTAAAAGATACAGTTGACTTGATGTACACCTTTACAGACAAACGATTTAGTTACTTATTCCTTTAATTTATTATTTTACATAGTTGTCCAATCCTAAAGATATTTTTGCCAACATACGTTTAGAAATCTTGAAACAATCTTAGAATTACTTAAATACAAAATTATAATAATGTTAAAGCCAGTAAATACCTCTTATTTCTATTAGGATATAATTTATTTTGGGCGATGAATAGAAATAGTTTAGCCTACTAAGTTTATTACATAATAAGACATTAATGGGCAGTTATCGTTTAGACACCTCAGCATCACTAATCAAATATTCCAACTGTACATCGGTTTCGCTACTCTGCATAATTCTAGTTATTACTTTGTGAAGCTTAATTTAGTTAACTTGAAGCCGATTTTGATCATAAACTGACACTAATAAGAAGACTGACTGAAAGTTTAGAATACAATTGCAGAACTTTAGTTTGTGTTTATAACATTAAACACTATAATCACTATATCTTAGTGTTTCGTTGTAATTTATTATTCAGGTTATCAGTCGAACACTCACCCAAAACCACTGTGAGACATCAGCCAGGGTGACTAACAAATAGCGTCATCATTTGGTGCTTAGTTTCATTACAGGTTTTCGATTCTGACGATTTATTCTTATTTAAGTCGAGTAGAAAGAATGTTACTGAGATGTGAGCTCGGTAAGTTTTCACATTTTTCGAATAAAATAAATACTCTTATCTGCACAATATTTGCTGAAAGCTATGATATTTTAAGTACTTTCCCATGATTCGTAGCTGAGTTATAGATATTCACTGAATATATCCTACATCATAAGGCTTAAGGGGTATGGGTTAAAAGTTACGTCAAATTATTATTGTATGTCACAGAATATGGTTATTTCTAAGTTATAGGGAATTTCAATTTTTTACATTAAAAACCTGAGAAAAGAGCTAGGCCTATACACGTATGACTGAACTGAAACAAATTTCCAATAACAACTTTTTATAGGAGACATCAAAGAAAACTAAAGATGTAGAAGGGAATTCAAACCAGAAGCTGATGTCTAAATATTACTATTTGAAAAGATTGAATAGTGTAATTCGTCAAATTATATACAAAATTTGAGGACAAATTTCTTTTACTCGTAAGTAGTTTAACTGTTTGCTAGGGACATTACTGTGTATCAAATGAATCATGTAAGCAACTCTGATATAGAACTAATATAAAACTACTTAATGGGAATCGGAACGCTTGGTTTTAATTGTAGGTTCTCACCTGTTGGTTGAAAAAATGGTTTTCAAAGTAAAACTTGGAACTTTGAGTTTGATATTGAAAAACAGCAAGTACAATTGGTCTAAATAATTATTCAATAACCATGAAGTTTTGCTAAAACTCATTTAATTTGTAGACTATTACAGAACTTGCAATCAAAACTACTAGTTTATAAAATCACCAATGAAACTGAGATAATACTTTATTAACATTATTTAACACATATAAGTTATACGATCTAATTCGAAAATGTTGTCATTACTTACGCACTATCTATTACTTCGAAGCTATTGTGTCTGCAAAGAATATACCGAAATTAAGTATACATGTACGAGTACGAGTGAAGCCATCAGCATAATTAGGAATGTGCAAAACAAACTCATATGTTGTTATATTACTTCAAATTTGTTGGCTTCCTAAATGAATATTCAGCACTATAGAGCCGGGCTATTCGTATAATAAATTGAAAGAAAAAACAACTAGCAGTGAAATATACTCATTCAAGGCTTTTTAGGTGCATAGGTGCAAGTGTACGTATCCCCTATCACCAAAATTTTCAGAAAAACAAAAAAATTCTAGTGCTCTTTAATATATCATTATTTCAAGATTAATAAACGTTATCAATAAACAGATTGACACTTAAAATACTACCCTACTATATGCATTTCTGTTGAAGAATAATTCATATATCCTGAAAAAATGTTGCTTGGCAAAAACGAGACAATTTGGTCCATAGAATGAAGAATTTTGTTGTAACTACCAGGAAATAAATGTTTTTCCTAAGGAGTATACCAAGTATTTTGTGTAATACTGTTAACACAGTACAAAGTTTCTGAGAATGGCTAAGTCACTGACTGGTAAGCTATATGAAGGATATCATCCTGAATGACGGCTATACACAGTAATCTGTAGTGAGTGGTCTCCTGTCAGGTGTAAATATTCATGCATTTTATATTATCTATGCACAAATTTCAATGTTCAGAGTACTGCGAAAATTAACATAGACTGAACCTGGAGATGGAAGCACTAATACTTTATTTATGTATACAGTATTAACATATATTTCCTTACTCTAATAGTTTGTATAAAACCATGGTATTTCGCATTTATTATTGAATAGCTCTCCACAAATAATACCTTATGTAATGACGAACGTTTTTAAATAGTCTTTACATTAAATAATAGATGCACATATTGCTAGTAGTTATCAGTGACCTCATAATCTAATTCAAGGATTTCCAATTTTACATAAAAGAAAACTGCTGAAAATAGCTAACTAGTTACATTTATGGTATGAGATTTGATTTTTAACAAAAATATATACTACTAAAGAGAAATTAGTTGTGAAAAGAAATATGAATTAGCACCTTGTAGTTAAACTATTGGTTTACTGTATTCCCAATTATTAGAGAATAGTAAAGTCTAATACGTTGTTTTTACTTAAGTCAATTTATTATTACTATTATTAACATATTTACAAAGACAATATTACTGATGTACTTACATTTTATACAAATATTGTGTTTTATTCATATACAAAAACATACTACTATTAAGTAGTACTGAGTCATTACACAAGTAAAATTATACCATGTTAGTGGCATCAATTATGAAGTATCACAGGAAACGTTCATTTACAAGATAAATAAGGAAGGATCATATATTAGTTTACAAAGCTTCATTTACATGAAAAGACATTAAAGAGTTTCCGTTTACATAAAACTACAAATTCATTATAACCTTCAATAATTAACTGCCGAAATAAATTCATATAAGTTGGCTTGATTATAGCTTCAGGATTTGAATTAACTTCTATCCAATTTAATAGAATCAGATAAGATGTGAAACATTCATTGGTTTCGCTAAATTTCAAAACTTCCGTCCAAATTGTATCAGATGAATTAAACTCATTATAAGTAGGATGACATACTTTAAGCCAAACTTTCCAATTCGGTGAGTTGATACTATTACATAAGCGAAGAATATTCCATATATCACTTTCTTGAATAGATTTATCTGAAAAAAGAAATGATAGATTTGTTTCTTTAACTTTACAATCATAGTCAATGGAATCGGAAATCGTCTTAACAGGTGGCTGCAGTTTTTCTAAAAATGATATGACATTTTTGTGAATTGCTTCCGTTTCTCGTTTAGTCTCATCAATTTTTGCTTGCACGACACTTAATATATGCTTCGTTGTCCTATCTGTTGCTGAGGAGGTTGGTGGATACCATAAGTTAGGTAATAAAGTTTGATTAATTTTACTCTGTTGAAATAATTTCCCGTCGTTTCGACGTTTTTTCATCATTACCTTTGGTTTACGAATAGATTCAAACTTCTGTTGTAAGATTTCATTATCATTAACTGTGCAGCGCCTTTTACGTGGGGTGGCTTGAGATATTTCGTCATCTGAATTAATATAAGACGAAGCACGTTTTATAGGTGTACCGTATTCTATAAAATTATCAAACTCTGTTACTAGCTGGTAGGGTAGGAAATGAAGTAGTAATATTATTAGGATCATCCGATTGACTGACTACTGGCAAGCTATTCCTCCGTCTAGCATGTCTTGACCAAGGTTTTTTCCAGTTCGTCATTCTGTCTAAACTACCGTTTCTACAAACCTTTCTTTTTGATTGATTTATGTTCTTATTAGGTTGATGTTGATCAAATCCACGTGAATAACATGTGTCAGCATGTAAATATTGATTATTATTATTATTATGAACAGAGTGGCTTGGATAGTTTGTATCATAAGTAGTATCTGTAGTGATAAAACAAAATTAAAATGCATGAGGTCATTAGGGCTAAAAGCAGAATAATATTCAAAAAAGAAGAATTAAAGTTACATGGGTCAGTTGATAACAATTGAAAGTTACTTAGATTGACACCATATTTAATTATTGTAATAGGATATCATTTTCTCTTAAGTAATAGAAAGTTTGACATCAACCAGCCGTTTGTAGTGTCATAAGAATCTCACATTCTGAATTCAAAGACGTAGAATTTACTTAAAATCTGAAGTTAAAATTCTAACTAAAAACTCTTTTACTTAGAAAAAAGACAAGTTTAGGTAGATAACAGAATTGTTTCAATACTGAGAACATTTTCACCTCAATTTGTACAGTTCCTTTCCTCCACTATTTTTGGCAAGATAAGAAAGACAACTGTTACAGAACAGTATTAATTGATTTTACTTTTGCGATTTCTCATTAGATGCATGCAACCTATAATAACTAAGATCACTAAAATCAAGACTAAATATACATACTCTGCATCAGTAAAACATTAAGTCAGAACAATATTGCAGTATTAAATTCTTCTGATATAAAGTATTGAAAACCGTTTTGTTTTCAATAATTATAATAGGACTTGAATAAGACAAACGTTTGGGTTCTTACTAACGTAGTACGGTTAGCGATACGATACACCTAATGGATCTAGAGTATGCCGATTATGTATCTGATCTCTTTGATAGTCGGTACGTTACAGAGAACGTTATTTCCAATACCTGTACTTCAGATCAGATACCACGACTTGTTCCTTCCCAACCCACAGCTACTCCAAAAGACTAAACTTGTACACAGAAACTAAGATAAAACAAAACGAGCAAACCACATTCACATGAATGTATTAATTATCATATCAACTAATTTACAGTGACTATTTAGCAGTGAAATCATCAACTAATATAGCAAGTGTACAAAAGGCAACATTTTAGTCATACAATTAAATGTCATGGCAACTACTCTGAAGTAAGACTCAAACTGAATTAAATTAATGTGATGTAAGTTTACAAATCAAGTTTACAAAATGAACAATTTATTTCTGGGAATTTCGAATCCCTAACAGATTATAATTACTCCTAGGTTGTATGCAACTGGTTAGAAACCACGAAATAAAATGAATTCATAATATTCAGTTATAATTGTAGTACTTGCTTTACTAAAATTTTCATTATAGATTGAAAAGTAATTAAAGAGTAACTCAAAGAATACAGAAATAAGGAATAGTTTTCTATCTATTCTTTTACTTCTCAGCAGTATTATCTAGCTAAAATCTAACAAGAATAATAACCTGGCTGTACGATTTTCATAGTCAGAATGATGTTGAGTATTTACTAAGACAAAACCCAACAACCCATATTTTAAATATCAGTCACTTTTCAGAGAAAATAACTATTCAGGTACTTTAAACAGCGTAAAGACGTGATGAATTATATGTTCTTTGTCGATAACTGCTCATTTTGCCCACAACTAAACAAACAACGGTAATTTTTCTATCTTCATCCGAAATTGTCAGATGTATGTAATCATTGAAGCGAAATAAGACAATAGTGTATAACAGTCTTAGAAGACAGAAAACGTATTCTTTTTTAACAGCTCTGGTCAGTTCTATGTACAATATATTTGCACAACGTTATTTATCAGACAAATGGTTAACGAAAATGTAATTGTCTTAGTGTAAATCGTAAGTCGATAAATTGTGCTCATGCTACTTAATAACAAAAAGTAACTTTAAAAAAACTGCTAAGATAAATCAGTTACTAAGATTAATACATGCTTGACAATAAGTTTAGGAAAAGGAATTCATGAAATGTCCCATCACTCAACTTTCTGCATCAAAAAGGCAATAAGTAAATTGTAAACGCTTTCTCGTCTGGACTGAATTTTAGATAAACGACAAACTACAAGGAATTCAGTGAGCTATTACTTCGATTTCTTAAATAACCAGATAAAGATGTTGTAAAATAAATAATATGATCCCAACATAGAAGTTATTTCCATTCTAGCTGGTAGTTAATCACTAATAACAGAACAAAAATCATTTGTTTCATATTACCTTGAAAAACAAGAAGGGATATTTTTCAATCAAGAAAGTGGCTGTTTACTTCACATGTTTGCTTAAATTAGTTTTGTTACTTACTAGACTTCGTAACTGTTCTTAATTAAAATCAACCCTGGAAAATTACACCAACGTTAATAGCGTCTGTATTATTGTGGGTTTCTTGAATACATAGTATGTAAACGTTAGCTTACTAAACGAGTAAATCTGTTTAGTGAAATTACTTGAACTAAGATATAATTAGCTAGCAACGGGAACAATGTGAATTGAACTTATACATAACTAACTATGATTGAAGATGCGTCAAAACTGCCTATAAGACTGAATTACAATGATGAAAATAAACTATTTGAATACGATGATTTGAGAAGTACGGACATTTATTATATCTTCAATTCTGACCTATATTTTTAGCAATGTTTCCAATAATACCTCAACAATAACTGCAAACTCCTTAACTTTCCATTAAATTCTTTATAAGTTCAGTTTTATTCTAGATCTTAACTTCTAATTAAGAATAAGGAACATCAACTGAAAAAGGCCAATTACCTTGCAGTGAATATTACCTGAAAAAAAATATTACACTCTTTCATCAATTTAGCATTAAGTAGAATTCTTACATATATTGAATCACACAGACTAATGGCTGTATTTCAGCTACTAAGGCAAATACAACACACACACACACATTAGTTTCTACTCAGTGATCATTCTCAGTTTTGTATGCGGCCATCTGCAGTTCGAATAAATAGACGTTAATACCTCAGATTGTGAAGTTGGTTAATGAATTCGGATTTCAAACGAATCATCACTGTCCACAAGATAACAGATATACGTTGATGGCGGGTTCTACATACAACTAATCCTAGTTCCATAGCTTATAATAAAATGTTTCGAAACAGCCAACATTAAAGTGTTGTGTCATCCTTACTGAGTCACTTAGAGCAGTTGTACATTGCAACATGGTCAACGAAATTTGAACACTTATGTACTAGACAAACATGAGATTGATCGCAACTCAGCTGTTATAATTGACTAGTTCGAAGCATTCGTGCTTACTGTGTTAAATGATTGAAAGTAGCCAACGAAGAATCCTAGACTTCGTTTTCGTTCTAGTTAGTACTAATCAACAAAGCATATCTATGATACTGACGTGAAATGCTAACTCATGTCACTGACGCTACCACCGAGCTATTCAGGATGCTAGTGAAGAATCACTGAGTAGTGACCAGGGTGATGTTCGTCTGGTTCATTGTGCTCATTGGATTCTATCAATCTACTCTACCTTGCAAACTGTGTTGTTGTAAAATGATTTATTAGTAATTAACCGACTGATTTATTAGTAATTAACCGACTGATTAACTAAATGGTCGTACCTGAAAGAATTCATTCTACATTCTAGATACGTTATAGAATGGAAACAATTAACGTATCATTGTCAAAAAAACTGAACAAAACATATTTCTACATAGTTTCAACATGAAAAATCTTAATATAATTAAGGTAGAACTCAACAGACGTAAATCTATTCCAGATGGATATTGGTGAAAAATAATAAATGTGAACTTTGAATCAAAGCTATAACTTTGAAGTTAACCTGCAGGTTACTTATTATCCATGTATACATTAATTTATGTCATCAGCAAACACTAGAAGTAAACAATAATTCTAGTGACCAAGCTAATGTTTAATTTCTAACTTTACAATCAAGTATGTATAAATACATAATTATTTCAGTTCAAGACAAATTAAATGAACAACTAAAAATTTAATGAAATGGAATGAAAATCAGTTTTAATCAGGTCATTGTTTTTAGTAACTATGGTGAGTTGTCAACACATCTGATAAACATGAAGTTACATTTTTGTATGTATGTCAAAATTTGAAACCTATTAGACGTAAATGAAAACGTTTAAAGATCAGACAGATTATGTCATCTGATTACGTAACCTAAACACTAATAATTATTATGATTATTGAAATCATAAATTATACGTGACATGGACATAAATTATGCATGTTAAATATGAGATAAAAACTTATTTCATCTGTGCATTGAAATTGTTTCAACTCTTCTATACAAACTATGAAGAATTGAACTGCTGAAAATATAATCCATGAAAACAGCTGTGATATTCGATATTTTGAGTCCAACTACTCAGTCACTCATCCAGTTGTAAGCAATGTAAACCTGTCATATATGTACATCGGTTCAAGGCACCATACCTCACTAATACCATGAAATTAAATTATCATGCTGAACATGTAAGTTAGTATCAATATCGGCGGTAATAATAGAAAAAGTTGTTAAAATAGAAGTTGAAAAGAAGGAATCAGTTCCCAGAATAAAATTTATATAATAATTTGAAGATTGGAATCAGGCGATGGAATTATGTTTCTGCGATTTAGCCTAAACTACGTCATGCAACTTCTCCAACCGCTAAATATGTTTAGAGAAGGAATTTAGTCTAAGGAAATCATATCCTACCAACTTAGCTTAGGTCGATAAGGAACAATTTCACTGAGTACTATCACGTTATGATTTATTTTTCCTTATCTGTCTTTTAATCTGTCTCTACACCATTCATCATAATACATTGAAGGTGGTGGTCAGGCATGTTATACATATTCCAACCACTTTAGTTGACTATTATCTTTGACAGGTACCTAGTGTCTACCCTCAGCACTGATTCATTTAAGAATCCAAACATACTCGATTTATATATATATATATATATATATATATATATATATATATATATATAGAGAGAGAGAGAGAGAGAGAGAGAGAGTAACTAAAGAATGTTATTTACATTGCTGATAACATTTCACAAATATACAGGGAAACTGAACTGAAAGCTGCTAAGGATACCTGCTTCGTGATTAGTTTATGTGCATTTACTCAAAGAATGACTGAAGCCAGGCCAGAGAGCTTTCTGAATTCATGCTGAGATTTTTATCAGATACCAACAAATCACTGATTGATGAGACTGAAGCTGATTCTGATTACTACTCCATAGCGAGCACAATGACTCCTATTAGTCAGTTGACGTCAGCGTGAGATCTGGCATAAATATGACCTTAGTCAGACAGCCATTAAAAAACAGGAAACAATGAATAACTGTTTTGTTCTAGCACGAAACTACTCGGTAGTCAGTATCCATATCTCTTTTCAGCCTGGTTTATAATTAGAATGAATTACACTGGTTTTGACAGGTGAACTTCCACACAGTGAGTATTCTAATTGAAAAGTGGCTTCATCTATAGGAGTTACAGAAAGTACATTGTACTTCTAGATCCTGTTTGATAAATATGATGCATCATCATATGTATATCTTTGGATAAGATTACTTAGTTGTTTAGTTATCAGTCTATTCAAGTAGATTGCTGATTACTTCGTACATTTAATCTGTTGGGTACTGACTTATATTAGGGAAGTTTGAAAAGTACAGACGAAAGAAACTAATATCAGTTGTTTCTAAACTAACGTGATTTTTTCGCAGATCATAGCAGTTCATCTATAACTTCCTCATGAGCCTAATTTATTAAGTAAATCACTGAATATCAGGGATCACCGGCTAGATATCTGTCTTAGTTTTGGGCTCTTCAACAGTGCGCATCTATGACTTTAAACGAGGTCACACTTAAGGTCTGTGTGTTTCATAACGAGTATGATACCACTGATGAACTGAGTCAGATTAAGTACAGCCTTAATCGATATACAGATGGCTTTCATTTTAGAAATTTGTAACATACAATGTTGATAAAATCAGAAGTGAGGCTAACGTTCATCATCATCATCGGTTTACGGCTGTACATTCCTAAACAATTAGTACGCTCTAGGATTAGTCCGTCCTAGGAATAGCAGAGGGCCATTAAAACCAGGGAGCACTGGACAGCTGTGGTACCCCCCCACCTCGGAATCAGCCCCACGGGCTTCAGATTAACGAACTCCTTAACCACTGGGCTGGCATCTAGGATGCGCACTACCGAGGGGTCCCATACTAGGATGAAGAAGCTGTTCAGTGCTCCGTGATTTCCAGTTATACCGTACCAACATCAATCTGTGAAGAATTCAGTCAACTAAGACTTAATACCGATCTACGCAAACCACATCAATTTACTATGTTTATTTATTTATTTTTTTAGTGAGTCACCTGTAATAAATAAATTGAAGTTTGTGACAGTCACATCTACTTTCTTTTTGAAGTGTCTTCGCCACTAAAATTAAAATAAACATGTCTATTTGTCATATTAAAAAAATATATAATGCTTTCGATTAAGTGTAGTAGTAAATAACCTATACGAATAGCAGTGTGTCTAATCCACGTAAACAAAAATATAGATTTCACTACTTAATCTATTTAAATTAAAGACGACACAAAATAATCAATAACTTTGTAACTAATATTAATTAATTTAGTGAACATGCTAATCACTAACATGGATACAACATGTTCATTTGTCAAAACCTGTTCAGTAAAACGTATATATATATATATATATATATATATATATATATATATATATATATATATATATAATCGTATATTGGCAAAATTTCGATTTCTACGCCTTTCTATTGAGTTGAACATGAACCTAGAAATAATCAACTTAGTATTAATGTCATTGTGTGAAGTAACACACAAATAATGGTGAGTTGAGGTGATAGAAAATAAGAATGTGTGTTAGTAGCTTTTTCAACACGTGATTTAGAACTAAATATATGTTTCATTATAATGAGTAATATTGACCTTACACGTAGAAACTTGTTTAGTTAAACATTGATAACAATAATAATATTTACTCTGAAAAGTATGCTGACAAAGTTGGTGCTTGAAATGGACTGTAGTTCTGATCGCGTGGTACATATAGTTTGGTGATTCAGTGTATATTAAGATGTTTTTCTTTCATACGTTTACAAATGTATGCATCCTAACTTGTTAAAACTTGATGATTATTTGTTAAAAGTCTCTGAAATTACACGAAATTCGTTGTAATAAATAAACTAATGTGAACACTGAGGAACACAGAAAAAACAAGAATTTTAAGTTCATAAACAATGTGGGATCTGAATCGAATATGGAGCATTGTCTAAGATTAGGATAAGTCATGCACTCACAGTAAATGAGAAAATCACTGAGTTTATTCGTAATTTATGCGTTTATCATTAAATATATTATAATTCGCACTTTAAATCATTTATCCAATTATTTAGTGGGTGAATACAGTATTCAAAAGTATGGTTTCCACTAGATTAATTTTCAAGTTTTGACTTTAAATATTTTTATGTTTTCCATACCGCATGTCTTACCACTCTGCGCTTAAATATTTTGAGAAGCTAATTATAGATGAATTCAAACACTTGGACCAAGTTCTTACGGTAAAATCTACACTTTCTGTATGCAGCATTTATCCCACTAAATAAACTTGAAAACTGAAGAAAGTAGTGAATACAACTGGCGTGGTGAATATTAAAATAAGCTACAGATAACCCCTACCTAAAAAATTATCAAGATGAAAGGAAAAGAGATAATACATTAATAATTAGCTAAAATCTAGAAACTTAATACCCGGAATCACAATACAACTCAAGATATATGCGAGGATCATATATAAATTGGCCATTTCATCTTGAGTTTTCAGTTATGTTATTAAGCATAAATGCTGAGGACTTTAAAGGATAATCATTCTGCATTAACGTATAAAACATAAGTCATGGGAAGTTTGTAGGCTGAAAGTAGTCTATTCAGTGAATAACTCTGCTCGATATCTTCAACTGTTTTAGTAATTTTTAACATAATGCATAACTAAGAAGGCCTGATTAACTGATAACCATATTTTGTGATATGCAGATAGTTGTGCTAAGAATGGACCAGAAATGTACATAGATGTCCATTTACTAGATCATTGAGTAGTTGCCACTCAATACCGAAATTCACTATGGAACAAGAATGTGATTCAGCAATTACAATTTCTAGACGTTCTGCTTACTAGAAGAAATGATGGATCTCTACAGAGATCAATTTACAGGAAACCTATTTGGAATGGACAGCTGGCCAATTTTGACAGTTGGGTTCCAGTAGTGGAAAAGCGCAAACTAGCCCACTCGCTATGCTCACGATACCGTAGAATATGTTCAGCAGGTTTCATATATAAGGAAATGATCTTTCTGAGATCTATCATCTTAGAAAACGGATACCCCACAAACTTTACCAACAAAAACATAAAGGAGAAGCGGCCTTCACAGACGAAACACGCTGTCCCAAATAAAAAATTATATATAAACCTAGAATTTAAGGAAGATACTGCTAGCGATATAATTAAAATTTGTTTAGAGAGGTAGATTAGAAGGACTTTTTTTGCAATGACCCTTTGTATAACGTTCAGTCAACTACCCGCCGATATGCCTGCAATTAAAGGACAAGATGCCACGACTGACCAGTTCAATATGTATTTACTAATTTACCTGATCTTATGAAGCTAGGTAAATAGAGCATTGGTTGAAAGCCACTCCTTCCCCGTATCCAACAGCATCTTTCAGTGTAACTGATCAAGGGAACAGTTTAAATCGGTTGTCTCCACTACCCTGCAATATATAGATTCAAAGCACTTAGACTCAGACTCGTCATTTGACATAATCTATAAAATTTATTCAAATAGACCAAGATAAATTAGTTTGAATCTACTTTATGTTGCAGAAGCTATAGCGACCCTAAATTTAAAGCCTGAGTTGTGCATACAAATGCAATGTGTGAGATCGTTTTATTTACCATGGTCTCAGTTGAGAATTCATATTATTTGATTCATTTATATGTTTATTTGCACCTTTCTGTATCTTCATATTTCATTCCTACCTTTGTTCACATTCACCATTATTATAATAACAATTATCATTATTATTACAATTGTTAATAACTTATCGTTATCACAATAACTGTCTCCGTTTATAATCTCTCGATTTCCATTCATAAATCCATATCCTAATCTAGTGATAATCACGATTACTGGTTACACAATCTTTATGCTTCCCAAACCCCATCCTTAAATCACTAATTGATTATCTAAAACACTAGGCAGTCAAACTACTTTCACATGTAAGCTAATCAAAATCCTTATACTTACACAATGATCTATTATATTATATGTATATATATATATATATATATAATTGTACAGATTGATAATAATTTCCTTGAAAAGAGACCCCCTTTTAGAACAAAATTATTCAATTATCTAATTATCTTAGGCCAGATTAAATTAAGTCATGCACATATAAAAAATTAAAGGACTTACCCTGCTCTGAATAACTTTGTTCTGGAATAGAGAATTGATCTATATGTGTGATAGGCTTTCGATGATGAGTAAATGACGAAATCTCAAAAGTGATCAAGGCATTTAGTTGGTTGTGATATATTATCAACTACCTTGTTGTTATCTCTTGAAGCTGTATAAAGAATACTTGCGACTTTGGACAAGCGACCACCAAGCATTTGAAATTTAGTTAGTAACAAACAAAATACTCTTCTAGGTGTTACGTTATTCAGTCGTTGTGTAGTTGAGTCACTGAAATAACATTCATGTTGCGAGAGTATTTCAGTAATTTCCTGAATTTCCTTAGGCGTAAAACCAAGTAGTTCTGCGAAATAGTGCCATCTAAATGGTGCACGAAGATATCCGTACAGTGCTATGTAGCATCAATGAAAAATGAAAATATACTTAACGTTGGTGATAAGTTTTAAGAGTTTATAATACATATATATATATATATAAATAAAGGTAAAACGAAAGATTGACGCAGGATATATACATATATATTAGGTCACTAACTAAAAGCATCTTATTTCAACTAAAAAATCATTCAAAGGCACCACTTTAATCTACTCATTTGGAAAAGTAAGCACAGCTTCAAAAATATTGCAAATGGTTCAGTGTTAAGTAAAGACCGGATAAAACTGAAAAAATGTATTATTAACATATGCCTACAAGTACATGTGAACTGTTGTCAAGGTGCTTCGCCTGTAATTGACATCGAAATATTCGTCATTGAACAAGAGTAGACATATTAGTGATACAGGAATGAATTTGTTATTTCCGGTCTTACTTAAATATCTATCGACCAACTACCACGTTTTATATTTAAGAAGGCTATCTGAAATTTAGTAAAATTATCTTTTGTGTACATCCTATATAGTGTAAACAGGTTTGCTATCATAAACGTCTTGGTACATGCCGATATCAAATAGTAAAACGTTAAAATTAGTGGAGCATTAAGAATTGTTTATTCTTAGGAAGGAAGATTTTACTCACAACACAATAGTTGTTCAATCAAAATCACAAAACTCAGGCTTCATAATATAAATCATATTTTTAAGCACCTGGGCGAAAATTCAGAAATTTATATTTCTAACTTTTGAAAATGTCTGAAAAAGATAACTAATTACTAAAGTCTAATTTTAAGTGTAAGAATATTTGTAACAGAATGTCAGTTGTCTTATACATTATCGGGCAAATGTTATTAAGATCCTTGAATCTTATTAAGTCGTTACACATTAAAAGTGCTTAGTTTAAGTAAGTAGATAACTTACAGGCCAGGTCGTAGAGGCTACTTATAGTCCAGGAGCTCACATTTTTCATGGAGAAGTTACCAACTTCCTATTGTAGAACATAACGAAGGCAAAATAGATCATTAGTTACAAATATTTTGACAGGCAGTATTTTTGAAATTTGCATTCATAATAAATATTCATCTGGCAAATTCAAAAATCACTTAGACAACTATTAGTTAATCTAACTGATTATGCAGGTAGAGATTTGTGTTCGCTTTGTGCTAAAATAGTGTTTGTCTCATGCCACATAAACTCAAAATTATATTAGCCTTAATGCAACTTTAACATAAACAGGCAGAAAACGCAGTGACGAGTCTTCCTTGCTTCGCGTTTATAGTTTAGATGTAGACGACAAATTGACCATCCAAGCTTTCGAGTTATTGAAAAGTAGTTTAAACAAAAAATTAGATAAATTATTTTAAAACATTTCTTTTAAACTAGCAGCAAGTGAGAAGCACAACGTACTGATTATTGTTTCTGTAAAACAGTATCCAATAGCATACATTATTGAGTCGAACACTATATTAAGTGAGGAGAAATTCCCTTGTATTCAAGGGACTTGAATGGTTGTAATTGCGTTTAGAGATCCATGAGGTAAATAAATACTCTGTAATATGTGCATTACAGAGTAACATTCATTTAGTAAAAAAATGTGAGCGAATTTGATAAACAATGATAATGACCATATTAACCTCACCAAATCCAGTTTGATTTCAGAAACAGTTTTGTAGCTTGAATCACTAACATATTTTCTGATTACGATTTTGCCTAGCTGTAACGTTTTTGGTTCCAATGTCTGCATAAATCGACATTTTATTGTTTTAGCTACTGATTGATCATTTTCAGGAACTTCGATGTAGTTGAATTTTGATTCGCTGAAATTACTAGCTATATACAGGCAGTTTGATTCTAAAAGTATTGCCATTCTATCTCCTGGATTGACCTTTTGTAGGAAGTTAGCCTCTCCAACCTGAAACAAAGACAGTAAAAAGCTGTTAAACATTTGATGGATATCCAGAAAAAAATTGTAATCATACAACGATATTTATGAAATGTTTAAAGGTCTAAATGTAACACATATACAAAATTTAAAACGTAGCAACAATCTAAATTACAAAGCCAAAATTAAATAATTGTCAGTTATAAATGCAGTGAATGTAAAACATTATTTTTTAAAGAGCTAAGAAATCATAATTTTTACTATAAACGAGATCTGTCATTCAAAGTCGCAAAGATACTTAAATCTCAGGTATGTTCCGTGCTTGATATAAGAGAAATGTTAATTAAAGGCTATGCATTAAAATAATAGAATGTGAAGATATTATGATTAGTTATATCAGCACAAACAAAAAACATTGCAAACATGTAAATTATAGATACCTTTTCCCATATACCAAGTAGATTTAGCGGAACTGACGAATTTTGAACACAAATGCAGAGAAAACATTTAGTGGCCTCATTTGAAGATCTTAAATACGCAACAAATCGCATATTTTTACAGAGGTCACCTTCCATCTTTAATTTTCAGGAATTAAATGAATAAGTTATTCATGCATTTTAATATGAACATAATAAAGCATAGTTAATATTATGTTTGGCCATATAGTTTACACCACGCCTGGAATTATACTGCCAGTAGAATAGACCAAAAATCCAATAATTTGAGATTAACAAGACGAAATGACATATAATAACCGTATAGTTGCGTCGATAGTATTAAGTGAATGTGACTAAGTTAAACAAATAAATATTGGACGTATAATCAAAGAATACACGAACCAAAGTCACTGCTTTTTCTAATTTATGGAAGGTTAAAAAACGAATTTAAGGCCAGTGAAACATTGTTCATGACTTCAGAAAGTGGAATCAATATTACGATTTGCGCTACCAGGACAGAACTAGGAGTTCGTACTCAGAAAGTGGTTAGTTTAAATTAAAACTTTGATAAAGAAACTTAATGCAAAAACAAGTAAAAAGTTGCTTTTGGCAGCTAAGAGTAAAGGAATATGGTTTTTAAAGAGTTATCGTAATTTTAGTGAGTAAACTGGCGAATTCTTCACTTACATCTGTACATCATCATGACAACGTTACTCATCTTCAAATGCTACTCATACTGGTTAGAAGAGATCGAGTAGTCCTGTCCTTTGAATTTTAGGCATGATAATCAGTGCAAATTTGTGCCCTCTCCTTTGATATATACAGTGCTGATATTTCAACAATAAGGAGTGGAGCGGACTAAACAGAATAGGTGGTCAACCCCAGGGAATATGATTTATTTAGCATAGCATCGTTTTTTAAAGACCACACTAAGCTACTGGCATAACTTTTACTATCCTTTTCAGTTTCTGAAGTGCACTTATTCTGTTTGACTGGAATATTTAACATAATTTTTCTTTCTAAGTAGTCCACCCTCATCTCTTTTAACAGCCTGAACAAGTCTTTTCAACTGATGTACATTATGTAATTAATTTTAGGACATACCGTTATTTTCACATTAACGTGTTGGATATCGTATTATCAGAATTCAATATTGTTGTTAAGTCAGTGTTATGTAAAACCTGATATTAACATTTTTAATTTCATTTGTACTCTTATTTTTCCATGGTTTTCGTTTCGTCTCTGTTTATTCTTTATACTAATGCTACCATAACTGTAAAGTGGCGTGGATTCAGTAGGATGTTTAAGAATATTTGCATATACAGTAGTTTGCGGATGTTTTATATACACTGTTTCAAGATTAGCTAACGATTACCATCGCAATCTAGTAATTTTTCTAACCATAGTAACCTTATCCATCCGAAGGATTATCTCTACGATCACAGTGACTTCGCTCACTCTTACGGCTTGGAACTCTGTGATAATTTGACGTCATTTTAGCGTCTTTGTTCCAGCTTCTGGGATTAGCAAGAAGGCAGAGTATTAGTAACTCCAGTATCTTCTAGGCTTCTTCAGTGACACGCTCTCTTTGTTTGGTTGATTTACCCCTGCCCATAAACAGGGACAGATGATTCATTATTGGACTGTATTTGTTTTCTGAGTCTGGAAACTTTTTCTGATTGTCCTTAACCCTATGGATTGTGATCTGTCTTCTTAGATGCCACCCACATGTACCGATGTCTCACTTTAACAAGTCTACCCATTGGCTCAAACGCTCCTCTGTTGAAGGAATGATATTGGATACTTCTTCAGTGATCAGCTGCAGCGTAACATCAAGGGTGGCTTCAAGCCTTAAGAGATAAGCGAGTGTTGGTTGTGGTAATATAACACTTCAGTGTGGCCCTTGTGATCTCACCACTCCTTTACAAACACCGTTTATACAGAATTGTGCTCGTTCTGGATGCCACAAAAACAGCTTCAAACAATATCGACAATTATATTGTATGTATTTCAAGGCCACGACATCCGTTATCTTGGTCGATTGCTTTATTTCGTCATGCACTTCTTGCCGATATAAAGAATTAAAAGGTACCTTCTGATTAAAAATGAACTGTCATAATAATAATAATTTACTTCCTGGTATCAGGAGCAAGCCTATTTTACAGGCAAACTCAACAGAAACATGTCAGTTCATTGAAGGATTGAGTTATCACAAATAAATTAGACTGGAATATATAAATGTCCAGGGTCAAAGTACATAGTGATGTAATGGGACATCCAAATGTGTGAATGTTGTCCAGAAATGAAAAGATTTGTATGCATTTGGGTATAGTGATTGAATTTGGCATTTTGAACTTCAAGGAGCAGTAAAATTGTACACAGAGTGAGATATTCCTAAAAACGGATAGAACGACCGATAAAGTCAGATTGTTTAGAAGTGAGTGAACATTGGTTGAATTGAGCAGCTTTTACTAAATGATTGCTATGCAGAGGGTTATTAGAAGTGGATCTGGGAGAACGGGCTCAGCATCCAGAACGATTCCTTATGAAATACAGGTTCAAGTTAAGTTTAGCTACTAGTTATGTATGAAAACAAAAAGTGAAAAAAACGGGCAATAAAACAGATAGATAGGATAAGGATTTAAATGATAAAAATTAAGATGAATTCACTACTGTATGTTAAGTAATCAAGCAACCAAATAGTTAAATCTCTACTAAGAACTATGCCATCATTTACGACTGACAGGTGAACGACAAAGCTGAATGAAAAAGCGTAAAGATGAGGCAAATGTAGAGGCTTTAGCAAATAGGATGTAATACATAAAATTGAAGTAGTGTAATATTAGGGAATAAATACTTGGTTTAATGCACTAGTCGCCTTTTTTTGATATATTAGCTGTTAGTAATAAGTACTATTAGTCAAGGGTACAGCAGTTTATCCTATGCATGTCTTAGGAATTCTATATAGAGAAGCACCACCAGATTTGGATGTGCACAAGAGTTGTAGATCAACTAAAAGAAGCGACCACAATCGTTTATCATAGACTTATAACCAAACTACAAACCCATACAAAGCATCCTGTCCCATAAATATGGACGGATTGAAGCTATCGCCCTCACTATCATCTAGGATAGTCAGCAACACCACCCTCTTCTCCTCCTGTGTTAAAGGCCCTTTACTAGTTAGTGAATATGAGTAGTCAGTTAGTTTGAACTCTAAGCTCTATATCCCCTGCCCTATTAGGGTTCCGCTTTTCTTTACAGATACCATGGTGCATACATGTTAGGCGGCTAAACTACGTGATCAAACACTAGGCACCTATATATCATATTCAATTTTATTATATGAACTAATGGGGTAGGGGTTGGGGTATGGAGCGGTAGAATAAAGGTAATATAAAATAAGTAGATTGTATAAGTAGATTGTATATTATCACACACTGTTATTATCAATGCCAAAGGATAGGGTGTTGCGCAGCATATAAAGCAATTTAAGGCTGTTATGTTTATAGTAAGGGAGACACGGTAATCAGATATAGTAAACACAAAGAAAAGCCTACAGTAGTATTCAGTGATTATCATCCAATGCTGTCATCAATTGTATTTCATGTTATTGATTCATCTGAATTGTAGGATGGTGTACCGTCATTTTCAAAGGCATAGATGGTAGGGAGCCTGCCTACATGAAAGGTAAAATAACATGTAGAAGCAAGAGGTAACTGCGGTATTTGAATAAAATAAGGGTCAGCGAGCTAGGGCGTCAAACAAGAAGAAGAAATTTTGTTTGTTGTACAGATTAATAAGAGAAGAAGAGCAGCCTATGCTGATAATAATACACAGGCGTGGGACGTCAGCTGTATGCACATACGCAAGGTGTTAGGCAGTCCGTGATTTATCATGTCAGGACTTCCTGGTAGCTCAGGAAAATGTAGTTATATCCCGCTTGTATCGAGCATTAAGTTAATCATGAGTTTTAACTTTGACAAATTATCATAGAAGAGGGTAGAAACGTGGTAGCCTATTCCATAGTAGACTGCAGAGTGTTATATACAGGTTATTTCGTGACCGGTATTTGCATATTTTGGTATGAGCGCCAATTAAACATATGTATGGGGATATTTTGGATGTGATAGTGGAATCCATGTGCATTAATTTTGAACGGTGGATCATTTATGTATTAGATATGTTGCTGTCAAGGAAGTTGAACATTGGTGCCACTGGGTGTTGTTTCCGTTGAATCGATTTCCTATGTTTGCCGTCATTGCTTCTAGAACGACTGGGCGATCGTTCGGTGTTACAGTTGGAGTCAACATTATTCAGAAGTACATTACTAATTATTCTGTAGATTTATTGTATTATTCTGAACTGTTGTTGCTATTGCTGTCACTATAGTGCGTTATATATTTGTGTACTTCTGCGACAAGAATGTCAGTAATTAATCGTTTCCCGATGAAATTGTTATTATTCCACCGAGTAGTGAGGGTAATAGTCAATATAGATACTTGATTAAACAAGAGCTTGGTTTGTAGGAGAATCGCAATAGTATTCTGAACTCCAGTAATCGCTCACACGTAGTATGTCAAGCGGCTGATTTGACAGTTGCTAACCAGCAATAGGGTTAAGTTGTCTTAACGAGACCAATCCCTTATGAGATTTACCAGTATCATCATGTATGTGTATGGTTGAATTTAGAGAAGTTGCGGTGATATACCACGAGAGTTGTCGCGCAATGCATGGGACAAGCCTGATTCGTTTTCAAAGTGGCTAACTGCTATTTCATATACCCATGTAACAATCGGAGCTTAGTGTCTTGGTTTTATATTTACTCAAGGGGAATGCTTATTTAATGGAATATTTGTTGAATTACAAAATCCCACACTTACTGTGATTGAATAGCAGCTGCCATTTCTGGCTTCAAATAGATAGGCTATCAATGTCTTTCTGGATTTCTGATATACCTTCATTAGACGTACCAAACCAGTTAGTTTGAGCACAGATTCTTCGAAGATTAGACACAGCGTTTGTACTATTCTTAGCACACAAGCGTTTATGCACATTCCCTTATAAATTATTATTTCATGACCACTGTCAGTATGTATAAGGTTGGCATTCTGAGTACCAGTAGGTTCATTAATTATGGAGAATAGGTATGATAAGCTGAACTTCCCTGTGGCTTTATTTACTACTTGAATGCAATAATTGTTTTCATATATGTCAAAGAATCTGTCAAAATGTGCAGATCCCAAGTTAACTAATGACACTGTGCTGAAATCTTTCACTTGCTAACTTGGTTGCTGACAATAATATTAATCAGTAAGTGCTATTTTCTACACTGGACGTGAGAGTGACTATACATGCATTAACCCTGATGTTAGTTTCGTACTTGATTAACGGTGTTGACTGGTTTCGTGTACATATAAAAGGATGTTTAAAATGCAATACTATTCTTTTTGGTTGATTCATTAATCTATGTTAACTGTTTCCGGCTTGGGACTAAGTAGGCACTGTATAGACGTGCAGTAACCAGCTAGAAACTCTCATTGGTGTTCATTATTGTGACTTCATGTGTGTAAGGTCGTATCATTCACTTGGTTGTTAATATCACCTCCTTTTAAAAGACATGAAATGTATTCGTTGTATGACCAAGAAACGTTTATCGTATAACCAGTGCAACTTCTAACGATTAAACACACACGCACAGATAAAAATAAATCAGAAGGCGATTAGGGACGGAAGAGTAGTTATATTCGATTGTGAGTAGATCGTCAGTTGGATAGAAACGTCTAGGCTGGATAACTAGAGAGTAAGTTGTATCATGATCTGGTGGTGATGTTTGACCGTGCACCTTCACCTAGTCGTGTCCGATAAATAAACATGGTCAGCATCAATGTCGAAAGCCAGTGCAACTATCTTTGTTAGGGATTGTTTACTGCCACAGCTTACTCTCCCACTTATGGGTTCGTGAGGATGAAAATATTTCGAATAAGTCAAAAAGTTAGTGGCTTACGCATAGCAACGTTGTTACAGGACTTTCGTATTACAACACATTAATTGTGTCAGAATATTTTTCATGGGTATAACTGTATTAAAACTGTCCTCTGTTATAATGGATTGAAATACCTTGAAAACTAGTATAGTCTGTTTACTATTTTGAATTTGTACGAGCTATATCTCCTTTGTGCCAGCCGATGATGACCCTTGATATAATATTTTACATGTCGTACTTTTCTCTGTAGTATCTATACTCAATGTGTGACTGAATTGAACCCAAGGGATGGCAACTTATCTCGGTTACCTTGATTCTTTGCTTGTTGAATTTATAATCAATTCATATACAATCCTCATAAGCTCATCATTAGTGACCTCCAATGTATACACTTGTCCTATTACTTGTGAGTGGTCAGTGTGACGTATAGTGATTTATATGTATATAGGAACTATACTATTGCTGAACTAAGCTTTATTATTATCCGACTTACATAAGCAATATCTATTCATATTTAGAACGCTTAACAGTATACGTAGTCTGGATGATTCGCACATAATTATTTATCATAAAACTCTACTAGCTAAACTATGATGTGTCACTTATATTTCATGGATTGCGAACAAAAATGATTAAACATATTAGCAATTTACTACACATCCACAACTGTAGTGTTATATACACAAGTAATTTTCATTAACATATTAAACATGAATTCATTCACAGATTTTTATTTGACGACTGGATAGGTATGAGTACAGTTGAGATCTATGAGGGCTAGTTAAAACAACGGAGCTGTCAAGCTTCAAACACAAAATAACTACCACAGATCCAAGGTTATATTAAACGTCAGAGAGCAACTTGATTAGCTCATAAAGTATGCCATTGGGATTACCTGCAACTACCTATTATGAAACTGTTAGTGTAGTAGAGTTGATATATAAGTGAAAGTTAATGCTTAAAATTGAGTCTTTGACGGCTTGTTTGGTTTCTGGTCGTTTGTAAATCTTAATCTGTCCCAAATACATTCTTGCCTAAATCGTCGATAATAACTTCTCTATATATGTGTGATACGCCTATTGCATATGCATATCAAGTTAGCGGGTACACAAGAATGTAGATGCTTCGGAACATCGGTCGGTGCCCTCGCCAAACTGATATCCGCATATTGGTCACTAGGCCTTGATTATTACCCAAGCGAAGAGAAAGTGATCTGTTAAGTAGATAAGATTGTGAGTACAGCTCACAAAATGGTTTACTATGTTTGGTAAAAACTGAAATCAAAGCATATTTGTTTATCATTTCTTGAATAAAGTAGTTACTAGGACTCAGCTGAAATATTAAGAAGACATATTAAATACTGTAGTCATTTGACAACAATCAATAAAACGGGTTACGGGGAAGTGTTTGCTAATGTAGTCGTCGTTTACGTGTAATAGAACCAGATGCCATCGCTTGAATGTTACAATTGTCCACCTGGGAAACGAATTCATTCATAAATCATTTTCTTTAAGTAATTTCATTTGACTGCACAACGGTAAGTGATTACATTACAAACACTAACACCTGCATAGATTTTTAGTTCACGAACGAATTGACGCAAAGTACAACATGAATGCTCCGATATGCAACGAAATAAAAGAAGAATATAACATATCAAAAATGTATTTGTAAACAGAAAATCAACATTTCTAGTATTGTGTAATTGTGTATTGCTAATTACTAACATTTGTTTGGTTGTCAAGTCCAAGGAGTTCACGTGTTCTATTCCATAACCACATTCTTTCCTCTTTATTTTTGACTATTCTTGAAGGTTCTTTTAATGAACAATTAGAATAATACCCTCCAGAAATAAGATTATCTGATAACACCGTGTATAATGTAGTTTGTACTCCTTTCCACGGACTGACAGCTGTCATTCTTGAAAATACAACTACACATTTCTAAATGAAGATTATAAAGGAAAACCAATTAATACAGTGAGTAACGACAACTTAAAAAGCAATAATTAGACTCAATTCACGTCTTTGTCATTTAGTAAAGGCTACTTCAAAACAATGAACATAGTCATATTATCTCTCAATGTAACTGGATGCTTACTGAAATGAAGAGTTGACAGGTTTCTAGTATAATAAAATATAAATTCCTTAACACTATAGTCATTAGTAACGTTCTGGTCTCTCACATCTAATATTCAATAAAAAGCTTTCAGTATCATTATAGATCAACGAAACATGCAACTTTAATTATTAGAGATAGAGCTCATGTACATTCGGACATCAGGAAACCTAGAGGTACCAGGAAAGAGATGTCTACCTGACTGAAGATTTTGTTGGTATCAACTAATACTTCCGTATCGTTTGTATGTTCAGGCACTTATTTTAACTGTGTAATTCGATTAGTAATGGGTCACTAATAGGATAAATAAGTAATCATATTGATACGCATACTCCTCATCCACGTCATTTCCTGACATAATAACTAACCACATGATCAGGTTGTCAAACAAATAAATTAGAACGTCACTCTGTTCCTTTATAATACTCGAATATGAGATAGAAAGTATAAATTTATCATTTTGTTATATTCATGATGTAGGTTTGTAATTGTATTAGGTCCAGCTAGATATAATTCCTATGTGCATATAATTCTCGTACATCAATTGACTTCATGCACGTATGCAATTAAGCTGATGCACGCAAATAAAAAATTTGGTGCAAAAAATTAGATAGAAATGAATTATGAAGCCTAAATAATCCAATAAACGACCAAGATTTGAACAGACCTGTAGAAAAGAGAGTTCAACCATAACTTAAGCAAGTACAAACAGGCGATAATCTGGGCCTTTACATGCTATTAAACACAATAAAATAAATGAGCTCTTCTAACTAGAATTCACCTTTAATCATTTCTCTACTCAGATATGATAAAACTGAGGGATGTAGTGTAATTATTGAGTGCATTCTAAACGTCAATAGCAGTAACAGTATTTAACGTTTTTGTTATGGTTGTTGTAATAACTACAGAATTCTTCTGGACATTCTTTGAATGATTTTCATTTCTTTTAGTGTAGCTAACTTGATTGATCCGCATATTTTGACTAAGTGTACATTTACATACCATAAAGGCTCAATTCGTTCACTTAGTTTCTGATGAAATTGTCAGATTACACCTATCATTATTTAACGCTAATTATTTATTGAGTGAAATTTAATTCAGAGTTAAATTGATATTCTAAGCATAGCAATCGATCACACTTAATGAATATCTTCATCGTTAGGTAAGTGATCGCCAGTAACTAACTTACTATGTAGCGGTAGCTAATACTGCACCCCCCCCCCGATGAACATGCTAACAAGTCTTATTGGTTATGCCTCTATTATTTTGCGATTTTGATGTTGCAGCGTGAGTGAATACAGAAATTGATATAATCTCTCTCTTCCAGCTAGTTTTGATTTTGTGCCTGTTGGATTTACGTTCATTTCAAATGTAATTCTCCTGTATTCATCGTTACTGACTTTTAATATATACACTCATCCTGTCAGTAAAATATACGGTGATTTCTAGATAGTTTGGAATTATATTACTACCGAACAGAGCTACATCACAATCTAATAAAAACAAGTAATAATTAGATCAAATGGTCCACTTAAACTGTCTTGCGTACTATTATTATTTTCTATGTAACTGAATTAAGATGGTTGTTTCGTGGAGATCGATATTTTTATCTGATTGAATACGTCACAGATTGATGGAAGTGGGAATGCTACCATCGGTTGGCTGCCCAGTGGTGCACATGGTTAGGTGTTCTCTAACCTGAACCTCCTGGGGTGAAACCTATATTACACACTGCCGAAGAGTCCCGCACTAGAACGAAACAGCTGTCTAGTGCTCCCTTGTTTTCAGTGGTATCCTGCTAACATCAGTCTGGGACATATCGTTCTACGTTTTGATATGATTGTTAGAAGGATTAATTCGTTGGTTAATTGATGATCATTATATTCATTTTTTATTAATTAATTAAAAATTAGAGTATAATTCATATTTTCATCATACTGGGGAATATTCCAAATTAAAAAGTTTAATAAAGTCAGTTACTATGGTGTTTAAACTTTTCGACACTCAATTAATTAAAATGTTATTTTTTGAATCTGCGGGAGTTAGTTACTATGTTTCATTTAACGTATAGTCAATAATCAAAATCTCAATTGTTTTAATAGATTATTATTTGGTACATAAAACGAAGATGTGGTTATCTTAGTTCATTGCTCACTGTAGTCGGTGCTAGAAATGCTTATACATTTTTACCAAAGTATATTTTACATATACGTTATTCGAGTTCACACTTGTTTGATAAATGAAATTCAGTTCAAATATAATCAATTAAACAATTGTATTACTAATGAAATAGTGCAAATATACTTTGTAAGCGAAACCCATGATAATGATGATAACTATTCGTAAGGGAGGAGAATATCTGTTTCCGTCCCCATTTTTGTTGCCCCATGAGGGTTATAAATCTGCTTAACTTATATCCTAAAATTTAGATTATTCATTCACTTGAAGTTACTTATACATGACATTTCCTAGGATGGTACTTTCGTAACGTTATTGTGTCTAAGTAGATCTGATCTACACCTTCAATCTGTTCAATATGTAAACAGGTTGTCTTTGTAATAATGTCAAGTGAGTTTTGAAGATACTTTTAAATACACTCTTGTATCCTTAATAATACTGAAATCATCTAGAATAGTTATGTTTTTCATATATATAGATAAATAAATTCAATACCAACAGACTTACGGATGACTGTAAACATGATACTAATGATTAGAAATTAACTAAGTGTACTTCAATTATATCAACTTACCAGTGGAAAGTATTTTATATCTCGCAAAATCTCAGTTTTTACGATGCCCGGATGTACACTAAAAACAGTTACTCCACTATCATGCAACCGGTCACCTAATTCTGCTGCATGCATTGTATTGGCCAACTTTGACATACGATATGCTCTTGCTTCACCATATTGTTTCGCTTGAACTTGTAAATCTGGTTTAATTAAACGGCCTCTAAAATGTGCCCTCGATGTTAAAATAATGATTCTAGAAGGAGATGAATTTTTCAACAGCGGTAACAATAATTCTGTCAAGAGGAAATGTCCAAAATAATTTACACCCATTGTCATTTCAAAGCCATCAACAGTTTCTTGATATCTACTTACTGCGAGACCAGCATTATTAATGAGGAAATCGAGTTTCGCATATTTGTCTACAATTCGTTCGACAAACTGTCGAATCGATTGTAGAGAGGCTAAATCAAGTTGTTCGATGATTAACTGAAAGATAATTTGAAAATAATTTCCGATAAACAAAATAATTAAAATTGATACAGGAAAAAGATTAATGAGGTTTTGTTTTACTTTGAGAATGCATCACTCAGATCACTTCACACAAGAAGAACTATCCAACTTCACACAATTCACAAATCACCAAAGATTCATCCAACACTGATACTAATCTTACTGGTTCTACACACTGTTTTCAAGTTGTTTCATGATATTTAGTCTACTTCATTAGGCATTCACATGTATAGCTTCACCCAATCTTATTTGAGTATCCAAACAAACATTTACACACATTTACTCCTCCATGACATGAATATTTGAAGCATACTGTTGAAATAATTCCAAAAATGACTGGGGACTGTCTTATAAATACTAGAAATATTATCCAGATGTTTATGTTTCAGTGTTCCAATAAACAATATCCATGTAAAATAATCACTTCATTCACTTAACCAAATGCCGAATTTACAGCTATACCTATTGACATTGACAATGATGCAAATCATACGAAGTCAAAGTAATAATTTATATAACACATACCTACCAGCTCATCAAACTACAAGATTTCCATCTCTATTAAAATACCATGTGTCATTCTCAGTTCCCATATAAATAGCCATAGGTTAAATGTTGGCAATATGTAAAATAGTGTCAACTGAATCATGTCTATTGGTGGTTCAATAGATTTTCGCTTTGCAAGAATGACAAACTGTACTTGAATTGTGCTTGTACTAGGGAATTTCAGAAGTGTATACTATCGTGAAGCTATCCATTTTGGGATGGAGTCATCATCTGGCTTATTGATGTGATGGTCTTAATAAATTAGTGTTCCGTCAATTAATGAATTCAGTAATAACATGAAGTATAGTCGCTTAGTGTTTAGAGATTGTTATACAACTGTAGAAATCATCTCTCAACATTAACATATACATTGTTATTCGTGTTAAATTGGACATTCACTCTAATGAGTGGCGAAAATATGTGACTTACTTGATCTTCATCAATTGGACTCAATGATGAGATGACATCTTTGCTGGAGACATCAAGATTTACACTTTGTGGATTACTCACACCATATCTCTCTAACAAACGCTTCCTAGCATCTTCAGCCTTTCGTAAATTACGGCACGCCATGACTACTTTAGCACCACGACGAGCTAATTCACCAGCTGTCACTAGTCCAATGCCAGTATTTGATCCAGTGATAATGGCCAATTTCCCATCTAATCGTTTCGAAATACAACATAATTTGTGCCATAAACCAGTAGTCTCATGCATTTATTAGAGCAACAATTTATAATTAATGTACGAGATACGAATAACTATCTACTGACGTGGATGTGTCTACAGTTTGTATGCTTCAAGTGTTACCATGTACATATTTTAACTTCAACTAACCAACTTTTATCAATCAATGTTGACATTAATGTAGACTTTGAAAAATGATCACATTAAAATTTTATCACGAACTGATACGTGATTTCTTTAGTGTCAATTGAATCTAGTTTGTGAAAGAAATCAATTATTGTAACTGTGTAAATCGATCAATGATCGGTCACAAATAGAATACATAAGCAAACAAATAGATTTTGGTACTCATTCAATTTACTTCATTTAACTTACTTAACAACTAAGCACATGGTCATATTCTAAAACATTTTGCTGAAGAGTGTTTCATTGATGTTTTTGTCATAATCAGATTAATAAAACAAAGCATAAATTTATATTTGCTTTTTGGTAATCTACACTAAATTTTCATTATGTAGGTTGTAAATTACAATCATATGAATATGTCTTAATTCTAAAAGATGTAGTTTAATAATTCAAGTGCATTCAAATTAGTCAGCAGTATTGTTATATAGCCTATAAAATCTTTAATGTCTTAAAGATATATTTTCATTGAGTGAGATCAACTATTCCTATTTTCAGTTACGAAAAGATTCCCATCTCAGTATTAAGAAAAAAAGAGAGAAACGAATAAATTATTCTTTTCAATTAGTTTTTCATCAAAGCACTACACTAATATATTTGGTAGGATTCCCACTTCTACTGATTTGTGGCATATAGAGTAAAGATTATCTATTGTCATTGATGATAACTGTCTCACTCCCAGCAAGTCTAAACTTCACAAGCTACGCGTTCTTTTAGAGCTTCAGGAACATCCTAAATTCCACCATTGGATGTCTCCCCAGTGGTGCACACGAATGGGTGTTCGCCAACCCAAATACCCCTTACGTGAAATCTAGGGTGCGTACTGCTAAGGAGTTCCACACTAGAACAAAACAGCTGTTCAGTGCTCCCTGGTCTATAATGATATCCTGCTAACATCAATCTGTGACGTACTCAACGAATATATATGTATATCCCCATTCGGGTTTCTGCCGGTTGCAAACCAGGATAAAGGAGGAGGGATGAGCATGGGGTTAGTAGCCTTTAATCATAAAACAACAACCTTGCTAAAAAAAAGCTAACCAGTCAAAACCTTTATAATTATTTTAACTCTGCCCTGGGAGTTTGAAAGGTTTGTTAAGACGCCTCATGGTGAAAGCCGAGTTTCTTTGGAAGCCGCGAGACCGATGCCCCTTCTGACAACCAGAGCAACAGTTAATATAAATACATGGAATGTCCGTACAATGTGGAAGACAAGAGGAAGCATGTAAATACCTGAAGAAAGGAAAAGATACAACCTGAAGATACTTGGAATAAGTGAAACCGATTGGTTACAACTGGAAAGCAAAGATATTCCTCAAGAGAAGTGGTATTAAACACCGGTTACTAAGAAGAAAACGCCTCACACACACGAAGAGTAGTACTACTTTTTTTCCAAGCAGCACTGAAGGTTCTTATAGGGTAGGAACCTTATGGACCTAGGATCATCAAAGCATTCTCCAAGAAGAAGAAGGAAGTGATTACAATGAATGTCATCCAGTGCTAAGCACTCACCAACGACAGCTACGAAGACGACAAAGGCCAGTTCTATGCGACGCTGCAGTCAATCAGCGATAAATGCTCATCCAAAAACCTGACCATTCTTATGGTGGACTTCAACGCCAGAATTGGAATGGACATATCGGGTATGAAGACATCATGGGACGACATGGACTGGGAGAAAGAATACCTCATCAAGATACCAAAGAAAGAAGATCTTATCAATCGCAAGAACTACAGTGGCATCAATCTTCTTTCGATACCAGGAAAAGTCTTCAATATAGTGTTATTGAACCAAATGAAACATCCAGTCGACGCCCAACTTTGAGACCAACAGGTCGGACTCCATAAAGATCGATCGTGTATCGAGCAGATCGCTACTCTGCTGTTCATTGTTAAACAATCAGTTAAATGAAATTCACCACTTTACATCATCCTTCTAGACTACGAGAAAGCATTCGACAACGTGGATAGGAGAATATTATGAGCCTTCTACGACACTATGGCGTACCCGAAAAGATAGTCAACATCATACAGAATTCTTACGACGTACTACACTGTAAAATCGTGCATGGAGGCCAGTTTACAGATTCATTCGAAGGAAAGACTAGTGTCAGACAAGTTTGCTTACTCTCGACCATTCTATTTCTGCTGGTAGTTGACTGGATCATGAAAACCGCAACATCTCAAGGCACTCTCAGAATACAGTGTATACATCGATACAATTAGATTACTCGGACTTTGCAGGTGACCTACCTCTTCTATCCCACACACAGCATCAAATGCAGATAAAGATAAACATCGTAGCAGCAGCCTCGGTGACAGTAGGCCTCAACATACAAAACGGGAAAAGTGAAATCTGTCTATACAAAAAAGTGGACACTAACCCAATTAAACACGACGGAGAAATTCCGGAAGATATAGAAACCTTTATATACTTGGGCACCACCATCTATAAACAAGGAGAGTCTGATGCAGATATGAAGGCGCGTATTAGAAAAGCAATCGCAGTATTTCTACAACCGAAATACATTTGGAACTCAAACCAACTGTCAGTCAAAATTAAAGTCAAAATTTTCCATATAAGTGTGAAGACATTTCTGTTGTATGGAGCTGAAACTTTCACGGAGAACTACGAAAGCATTATTCAAAAGATACAAATATTTATAAACAACTGTCTGCGTAAGATACTTCGGATTCGTTGGCCAGATACCATCAACAACATCCTTCTGTGACAGAATAAATCAACTTCCAGAAGAAGAATAAATTTGGAAAAGACACTGGAAGGGGATATGACACACATTGAGAAAATCATTAAACTGTGTCACACGACAAGCAGTAACTTAGAATACTGAAGGCCGAAGGAAAAAAAGACCTGAGAAGACATTTTATCGGGAATTGGAGACAGACATGAAGAGAATGAAGAGCACTTGGGAAGAGCTGGAAAAGGAAGCCCGGGATTGAGTTGGTTTGAGAATGCTGATCGGTGGCCTATGCTCCACATAGGGTAACAGGCATTTATATATATATATATATATATATATATATATATATATATTTGCGTTAGTTTTGAAATCATTGTTAAATAATTGGTTGTATGTTAGAGATATTCATGTTTTATTTTCAATGGTACTTATACAATAATTACGATTAATTAACAAAGCAATTAAGACATGAACGTGAATAGGGTAATTGTAGTTTTTAAAGTATGCAAATGATAAGTGAATGGGTTGGCATATTGTTGGTTGCACGATATCTAGTGAAGAGAAACAATAATGTAATTGACTGAATATGTCACAGATTGATGTTAGCAGGATATCATTATAGACCAGGGAGCACTGAACAGCTGTTTTGTTCTAGTGTAGAACTCCTTAACAGAACACACCCCAGATTTCACGCGAGGGGTATTTGGGTTGGCGAACACCCATTCGTGTGCACCACTGGGTAGACATCCAATGCTAGAATTTCCACTTTCATAAATTTGTGATATGTAATGCGTTATAGTAATTGCAAGAAATATGATGCTCAAGGCTCTTACATAAGAAATGAATGCCAACTATGAGTCAACAAATTTATTGAAGTTATGAAAAGAGTTCTATATCGTGATAACAATAATAATAATAAAGTAATAATAATAATGAAATAATTGAGTGTAATAAGTCATTTGTGAATCATCCATGCATTGATAATTATGGTGGCCAAGACAAGGAAAGAGGCTGTACAAATTTCTTATGTGCACGCAGGTCTGATTGAGAAGGTGGATACTGATGGCATTCGCTTTATGTAGAAGGTGTATGCGTGAACCGTACGGCAAAGTAAGTGGGACTCGATAAATGATTTTAAAGTCTTTCCTGAGGTCTACTTGGTGTTCCATATCAACTACATATACAAGTATAGAGCTGTTTACTTGCCGTAGTTGACCTTTACGTAGTCAGGCTGGGTGATGCTCGGAATTTCTATGGAACCGTGAAACCGCGAGTCCTATGTAACTGACTCTACAGGAGCAGTGGGATTGGTATATACACATAGATGAGGTGAATTTAACGAGTCTGTTTTTAGTTTATGTTCTTATGGTAGGATGATTGTAGAATATGGTACGCAGTTTGTCTACAGCAAGCGTCTTTCGCAGCAGCTTTCTAACTCGTTACGTCATGATCTCACTAATATTATCATCTAAGGATTATTATTTAAGAAAAATCAATTTTATCTCAAGTTTTCTTAGTAAATGAAGCCATATAGTGACATTCAGCAACTAGTTATTGTTCATGTAGACGTAGATAAAGAAGGTAGTCGATTTGTTCAATTTGATGTCTCTCACAGCTATGACAATTTATCTTTCAGATTATATTTAGTTTTTTTTTATTTCATGGTTGAGTTCTTTAGAATGCGTGATTTCGATTTTAACAAATTTGTTGGTTAACTATCGATACTTAAATAGATGTATGTTTAGCTCAAAATTCTCAATTCCCTGGTTTTCAGTAGTACTTTCCCAACACTAATCGTTGACGAATCTAATTAACTTAACTTACTTACACAGTTTTGTTCGTATGTAGAAGAATTAGAGCAGGCAGAATAAAATGAATTTACTTTATCCCACAATCTTTGCAAAAATTCACCAACGGAACAGATTGTATGGAAATCTGATTTGTATGTTAATTTTACTCAAAATGTATCATATTTACATTGTGATATCAGTGACACTAATTTGAAATTAACAGTTACAAAATAAGAGTTTTAATCTCATTGGCAGTTGGCACGATCTGTTCAATTTGCATTTTAAAATTTCTTACTGAATGACTTAACTGTTTAATGAATTGTTAGATAATTTCAAATCCCGTATGCTTCACTTTTGTGCGTTATGTAATGCGAGACTACACAGTGCCTTTGATCATTGCTAACCAGTGTACGGACACATCTGCCCCACAACTACCAGTCCCCAAAGCTGGAATAGAGAAAAAACAACAATTGATGAACCAACAAACAAAATCGAATCGAATTGTATTTTCATCATGCCATAATATATGCACAAAATCAGACGACATAGTCAACCAATTGGGGATTTGACACTAATACAAAACAGAAGAGATTGTGGCAGTGAGTGGGGGTAACTTGTACACAACCGATTAACTGTAGTCCATAATAAGAGACAATATAATAACAGAAAATATGCTAAACGAGAGGATAGGGTAAGAGAAACGTAACGATAATAGAAATGTAATGTTTACACAACTTACGACCAGAGTAAATGAATTAGTCCTCTAAAACACAATTCTGGAAGTTTTTCACTCTTTTATAGTGGTCCGACATAACAGATACTACTTACTTTTATCAAGTAATCTGTTTTTTCAAGACATTTTCTGTCCGTACACAGTGACGAGTTTACTGTTATGAATTAATATATATTAACATGTTCTACCTAACTTTTGATGCTACTACTCATCGTTTTATCTTTCCACATGTTATTCTCCTTTATTACTTTGTCTTTCTTACTGAAAATTTGCTCATCATGAACAATAGATCTACTGTTCATAAGATGGAGCCAAAAATTAGACCAAAGTAAAGTGTAGGAATGAGCAAACGTAGTACATAGATGACCGCTCAAAATTCCTCAATTAATGAATAAGAGATAGGCTGTAAGCGTCAAGATTGCTGCAGATTGGAACTAAAAATGGATAACATTGACAGTAAATAATTGGTGAGATTACCATTCAGGCTGAAGGTAAGAAGTTTTAATTAAAATTAGATTTTCAGTGTTAGAAGTATGATTTTACATTAGGTTTGTGTAAGAAATAGGTTTCACAGCAAAACTTAGTGTTAGCCCAGTGAGCCAAAAAGCTGGTAACAAATCATACAATGTTTGGGAAAATAATGTGTAAAACATTAGGCAAAATACTTGAGAATCGCAGAATTTTTCAACATTTTGTCCAATCATTTCGACATTTAGTCCAGCTTGAATTTACTCTCGCTCTACTCTACGTTACATTTTGATTATTTTAACAACAGTGCTCAAATTACGTTCAGTAATACCTTTAGAACTTAAGGCATTTTTTGTGGACTAATGTTAGAAATAGGATTTTGAATTTCCAGGCAAAATTAGAACTTAGTATTGTGAGTTATGAATTTGCTGTAAAGACGGAAATGAAAGTTACAATTATGGATGTTATGACTTTCGAAAGGGGTGGGAGAGCTGATATGAGCGTTCCGTATGACCAAGTGGATGATGTGACCATGCGTGAAAGAAGACACAATAACGAGCGCCAATGTGAGTTTCTAGCTGGCCACTGAAGGTCTACTCGATACCTACTTAATCCCCAGCCGAAAGTGTGAGAACATAGATTTACGAACCAACCAGACAGAATCATATTGTTTTTCAAAAACTCCCTTATATATAAACAAAATAAGACTACACAGTTAATCAATTAGGAAATTTAACATTAATACAAACAAAGGAGATTGCGACAGAGACTAGGGGTAACTTGTACACAACTGATTAACTATAGTTCATAATAAGGGACAATATACTAACTGCAAATATACTAAACAGGAGGATAGGGTAAGAGGAACACAGCAATAACAGAAATGAGAATTCTGCATTACCCACAGTTAAAATAATTGAAATAATATTCTGAAACACAGTTCTAAGAGTTCACTACACTTCTTTAGTCTCCCGATATAACAATGGTTATAACCTGATTATTATAGAAAATGGGATTTATAAATAGTTATGCTATTATTTGAGAATAGGTTTTTTCACTGTTAATGAAATAGGCCTTATTGTATTATGCCACCCCTCATAGAAACATCGAGTACAACGAGAATTTTGGTGAGAACTGTATAAATATACATGGTTGATGATAGGAACCACTGTGGTGTATATCCATCTGTGGATAAATGTCGGTCTTTATGTAATGATTTTCACGGGGAAGACATATTTTAATAAGTATTCACTCAAAATTCATTGAAAAATGAGCTGATAGATTTTCAGTGGCGTAAAAATGGCATACACGCCATAAAACTACGATTCGTTTATTTAACATGCAAATATTTATACCCATTGTAATATAATTACTGTTTCAATGTAAACAATTTAGTCATAAGTAATGTCTCCAAGTAAGCTTAAAGTGATTAATTAATCGAGACGTTGATTAGTCCACTCGTAAACTGAGCACACGGATTTCAGGTATCGCTTATTTTTGTTCCTATATGATATTCTGACCTAAAATTATTTTATGTTCCTATTTAGCAGTTGCGTTCTGATTACTGATTTATATCACTTGCTATAGCGTCGATTTCCTTCACTTAATTGAAGATCATACTTTCTTGGCACTGCACATTACGAAGCTTGTGAATCCCAAGTGTTTAATCCTATTGTTTGTAATAATACAGTGTCTGTCTCCTTCAAAAGTTGTATCAGAATCATTGGAAAAATTATGCAAATGCATATAGAAAAATTTAAATCTTAACTTTCGAAGTCTAGTGACATTCAACTTATGCCAAAGAAGAGTCACATTAAACCTACGATACATAACAACTGGCGACGAGGCTCAAAGTGAATCAGACTTACACAGTTATTGGTCATAAAGTCTAGTATATTTTATTATCCAATCAGCACAAATAATCGCATTCAACGTCATAAATCGTAAAACATAACAATTAGCGACGGAGTAGTCACATAGAAAACAGCAAATTAGCATAGTACGAATAAAGCCCAAGCATTTCAAAGTGTTGTTGAGTTGTTTTTAGTAATTGAAGCAAATAAAAAATCAGCACGGTTAGTTGGCTAGTCAGTAAATCAATAAAGCATCAGTAACCTTGCAAGCAATTGGTTGTCATTTTCGCTTAGAGATGTGTAGCGTGAAAAAAGGGTCAAAAGAATTCACTATGTCCACTACATTTGAGCAGATGCAGTAGTGGTTTCAGCAGCAGCAGAGAGTTTTTAGCTGCTCAAGCACAAATATTGGGATCACTGCTATCAAAATATTTTGGTCCAGTCAAAAAAAGGGTTCAGAATTAAATGTTGCTGCTCCAAGGAATTCAGACAATGAATTATTAGGATCTACTTTTGTCGAAGAAGTGATGGAAGAAACCAACGCAATCCCTATCATAATTTCCGAGGAAGAGGAGCGAGAAAATGACACAGTCCCTGCGATTGTTCCCCAGGTAGCAGTGGCATTACCGGAGTTCAATGTCATTGAATTCCCATGTGCACGTGCCATTAGCCCACCTCAGAAAACTGTCGTACTTGGTGCACGTAGTACGGCTTGCAATCCGAGTCAGGAGGCTATTCAAAATGTCTGCTGTATACACGAAGAAGCTGAAGCAGTAGGCAAGAAAAAGCATTAGGCCGAGAGAAGTTGGTACCATTACCAATGTACACTTTAAATGCCATCAAGTCATGGACTTCCTAATTTACCCAAGAAGTTGTAACAATGCCTACTTAAAGACCATATATGATCAGTGTGATGAAATGTTTGCCTGATTGCCGCGCAAGGAACCCAAAATTCTCCGTGGAGGAGGAGAATAGTGGTAGATAGTGGTTGTTAATGTAATTTGTAATTAATCATGTTTTTTCTTTCTAATTACTTTTTTTAGTTGCACACGACCACACACGTGAATGCATGCAACCACGTCATTCTTATTTTTCAAAAAGGGGAGGTGTCATATCGGACCACTATAAAAGAGTAAAAAACTTCCAGAATTGTGTTTAAGAGGACTAATATATTTACTCTGGTCGTAAGTTGTGTAAACATTACATTTCTATTATCGTTACGTTCCTCTTACCCTATCCTCCCGTTTAGCATATTTGCTGTTATTATATTGTCTCTTATTATGGACTACAGTTAATTGGTTGTGTACAAGTTACCCCCACTTACTACCACAATCTCTTCTGTTTTGTATTAGTGTCAAATCCCTAATTGATTGACTGTGTGGTCTGATTTTGTGTATATATTAAGGCATGATGAAAATACAATTCGATTCGATTTTGTTTATTGGCTCATCAATCGTTGTTTTTTCTCTATTCCAGCTTTGGGGCTGGTAGTTGTGGGGGAGACGTGTCCGTACACTGATTAGCAATGATCGAGGGTACTGTATATTTTCGCAATACATAACAATTGGCTGTGGGGGCTTAAAGTGAGTCCAACTTACACAGTTATTGGTCATAAAGTCTAGTATATTTTATTATCCAGTCAGCACAAATAATCGCATTCAGCGTCATAAATCGTAAAACACAAGACAAGTATTTAGTCCTGTTTTTAGTATTATTACATTGTCTGTCTCCTTCAAACGTTGGATCAGAATCTTTTAGAAGATTATACAATCGTGTATAGAAAGATTTGAATCTTAACTGTTGAAGCTTAGTGATATCTGACTTATGCCAAAGAAGAGTCACATTGAACCTACGAACAAATGTTGTTTTTACAAAGCACAGGAATTAAAATGCTTATTTTGTAACCAGAAGACTTTAAGAATAGAGCGAGGTGTTGAAATTAAGAGGTTAGTTTAACAGAAATAAAATTCTTAAGTATCTTACTAGTGTTTGACTTTGCTACATCAGAAGTATCAAAGAATTACATGTTTTTGTTACACTACAGTTTGACGGCACAATGAATTTCAAATCGATAAAGTTAAAAATACCAACCGTTGAATGTCAGCTGGCATTCAGTTAAGCGTCCTTCGCTAAACCTGACGATCGTGAGCTAGATAACCCCACCTCGTGAAGTCATGGTTGCGTACTACTCATGTTTCCACGAAAAGTATGAAACAGGTGTCTAGTGCTTCCAGGTCCATAAATGATGTCAAACGCAGGTTGATTAGTGATGACAGATGCAAACGCACTAATCTCCACAACAGCAGACTATTTAGCTTCAATTCACTTACGATTCAAGAAGTTATATTACTTAATCTAGAATGCTATACCACATTGAACAGGTAAGATAAGAAATGTCTAGAATTCATGACATAAAATTAGTATTAAATTTCTATTGAAAACAGAACAAAAATATTCGTGTGTTCCCAAGATCTGAATGATAACAGTAGAGTTTCATTAATAGTAAAACATTAAAGACTTTTTAAGGTAGAAGATTAAACTCCACAATAGTTAATCAGTGTACAATTACAAGAAAAAAATTATACATAGAGAAGTACTCAAAAAGGTAGTACTATATATATATATTATATTAAGTAAATATATTTTTCAAAGGGTGGGTGTTGCGCAATCAAAATCCCCCCCCCAAAGTACTATTATTGATTAAATCAAAAGAGGTTGTATTGATTTTTTTGTGAACATGGTTAGTAAACTTATATTAATTTAATTTCAAATATGACTAATACTTCAACGTACATTTGACATCTAATTTGTATTAATAAAGACTTGATAATTTCACTATGATGAATAATCACTGAAAATTATTTGATTTAAAAGTCAATGCATTCATGTAAATGTCATTCGCTAGCCTCATCTCAGTTTTTACTCCTCAATACAATTTTCTTACAAGTCTAGTCTATTCGAATAGCTGTGGTTTGGGAAGAGACAAATCGTGGTATCCGACTGAAACACTCTTGTGGAAGACAATTAATCTGAGAGATAGAAATTTTAAAGGCTATTTTACTAAGGTTCAATTTGTGTACGCGGTTTGCATGACTAGTTACTTTTCTATCATTATTGTCATTGTATTGCCTTAGTTTCCAGCTCCTATTTAAGCCAAAAGTTATTTTTATAGCGTTTTTCAAGCATAAATTAGGACCGATTAATCGGGGACCATTTACTCCCTTTTCCTGTTCTAAATGTCATCGTTGTGTATTGATATTATTATTCTACTTGGTCTGTTGTGTGGTCTGGTTATGCATATATATAAAGAGTGCTTGAAATATACTAAAAAAGTCTTTGGACTGGTGAATCATTGTCTTGCGTTCTTACTCTATTTCGTTTGGGGTACCTGATATCAGCGCGACTGTATTAGGATCAGATAAACATCGAGGGCTGACATTCATGTAAAATGGTATAAGTAAAGTTATTATTTTCCTTTCGTGTGTCGTGATCGGTCGAGACCTAGAATATAATAAGTACACGTATCACAGATAGCATTTCACAATAACCATATCAACTATCGTGGGGACAAGACATATATTTTGGCTATTATAGATCTAGAAACTGTATCATATCGGGATTCGTTACAAAATCAATAAGAACCTACGCAATGTCCCTCCGGAAAACATCACTGGGTGAGTAGGAGCAAGTAAATAGTGAAAAGAATGAAGCATTCTATTTACTTGTGTAAATGTAAAACATCAACATAGGACTTAAAAATAATTGTGTCGTTTTGAGTGTTAAGTCACAATGCAATAAGAATATCAATCACAAAGCGTTATAGAAATCTCTTCATTTAACAAAACATTTACAAGTAACCACTGTCTATGTAGAACTCTCAATTCGTAAAAGTTCACACGTCTTATTCCAAAACCATCTCCTTTCATCTGGATTCTTGACTAATCTCGACGGTTCTTTCAATGCACAATTCGAATAGTAAGCACCAGAAATTAACTTGTCCGATAACACTGTGTACAATGTGGTCTGTGCTCCTTTCCATGGATCAATAAAAAATGGTCGCATAATCTTAGCGAAGACTTTCTACAGGAAGGAGAAATCATTATAAGCAATATCCTCAATACAAATACTATATATTCAGTGTATTGTAATGACAAATTGATAAAATGGTGAGTCTCAATGTTGTGGAATAATCACATTCGAGGAAATGACTATGAATAAGAGGGTTGATGAATAAATAACCACTGATGTGTCAAAGTAATATGTAGCTACTCAATTATCACAACTGATTCATTAACTACATCTAGTCGACTGGACTGTTGGGAAATGCCTACCACTGTGTGACGATAACATTGTATTCTGATATGTTCAGCCAACTGGTTGTTACATTCATATGTATTCCCTTGTAAAATAGTCAAAACAAGAAATCCTGATATGATAAGAAGTAATATCCGTGAAGTATAATACTGAATACGACAAACTTGATGTTTGACAATGTCATTCAAATGGAGCATTCATGTAACTACCGAGATCAAATATGAAAGCATTCGGAACACGATTGAATTCACATCATGATAACGAATGAATATTATGCCTGATATCTGTGTGCGAAACAATCACCAGGCAAGATGAAAGGAAATCGTACGAGTTATGTATCAGGTAGTTGACTGACAGAATGAGAAAGTGTAGCACTATTGATTGTTCGGTTATCGGTTAATTTTATGTGAGAAGTGATGAATAATCCAACTAATTGGATTGAATCACTTGGAGGTGGATGACAGATCTAATTTCCGAATAGTTTATGAGTCGTTCTTACAATGTGTAAACATTGTGAAAAATGCAGCAAGTTGATTGATGAATTCTGAAAATACAATGTGCATCGAATCAATTCGTTATGTCCGACGTTTGACCGACCAGTTTGAACCAAGCTAACACTACGACTAGGCAAACTACTGAGATGTGGCTTCTCAAATTATTATCACCGCGATTATTTTCTTAAAAAAGGAGTTCAAATTGAAGACTACCACTAGCGAATAATCAGCAGAAACAAACTCAATTCAAAGTAACTTACCAATATGCCACTTTTCAAATCACGATCTAGTTCAGTCTTTACAGCACCAGGATGTAAACTAACGACAGTTATCCCACTGTCTTTCAGTCGCTCTCCTAATTCAGCAGCATACATCGCATTGGCTAACTTCGAATCACAATATGCTTTCACTTGATTATATTCATTCTGTTGCAACTGCAAATCTGGTTTCATCAGATGACCTTTATAATGTGCTAATGATGATAGAATGATGATTCGACATGGAGTTGAGCGTTTCAATAATGGTAATAATAATTGTGTAAGTAGGAATGTTCCGAAATGATTAACACCCATTGTCATTTCAAAGCCATCACTAGTTTTCTCATATTTATTGACAATGAGACCAGCATTGTTGATGAGGAAATCGAGTTTTGTATGTGTGGCGAGGATTCGTCTAGTAAACTCTCTGATTGACTGTTGAGATGCTAAGTCGACTTGTTCAATGATTAACTGAAAGAGAATTGACAAGAAATCAACACCAAAATTTGTTGCCACATGTGTTTTGGAGAAATGTTTACGTTTAATATCTCGATTCAATTTAGTTCAAATAAATTATTTTCAGAATAATAGATTTGGTTTCAGTAGATGTGTATCCAAACATCGACAATTGCAAGCAGATTAAAGACGACTTTCCTTGGTAGGCATTTTTATTTAGTAGGTGAATGATAATAAAGAATTTGCATTGTTTGCCTAATCTGCTGTTCATCAATCTCCATTTATTGATCATCCAATTTATTCAATTTAAGAAAAATCATCACTTCTTCTATACTTGCTATCTCAGTCAACTAGTGTTTAATCCATTGTCACATTGTCTAAATGTTTTATGCTCTATCCTCATTAGGATAAAGAGGGTGAACTTGCAATGATTACTGCATTGTGACAATGGAGATATTTAGTCATCTCTGGTCAATGATACTGATCGATTTCCCACAAATTGGTTTTACAATAATCCAATTCACCAATCTTCGTATCATTCAATCTTAATGTGTGAATCAATGTATTTTATCACAGACTGGTGATTTCATTTCATTCCATTTCATTAGACAACGGTATACAGTAGTCATCGGAAGTCAGTTGCACAATAACAGAGATAATATTTTACTATGTAGAAATACTATGAAACGTGTTGGATCACTAACCATTTCATCTTAATTTAACTACTGATTTTCAATAGATTGTTATGTATTGGTGTCGACAATGGTATTGTAGACAAGGAATGAAAAGGTGACTCGTTACGAAGACAACACAATAAAATATTGAAACGCGGATTTGTAACATTTACATTGCACAGAAGAACTACACACTGGCGAGTCTGTGTTCATTTAAAATAAACCTCACCTTCTTAATCATAGTATCGAGTTACTATAAACCATATGATTGTTTAAATATAAACCACTTTTCATTGATCCATCACATATTCACTTCAACTTACTTGACTGCTATCAATTGGACTCAATGATGAAATCACATCCTTACACGCCACATCGATATTCAAACATTGTGGATTATTCACACCATATCTCTCCAATAAACGAATTTTAGCATCTTCAGCTTTTCGAATATTTCGACATGCCATGATGACATTGGCGCCACGACGAGCCAACTCACCAGCCGTCACTAATCCAATGCCAGTACTGGATCCAGTGACAATCGCTAACTTCCCATCTAGTCGTTTCGAAATACAGCATGATTTGTGACAAATACCAGTTGTTTCAGACATTTATACAGTTAACATATACTAGCTAACTATTATATACTTTAATAGATATGAGTGTATCCACATTCTGCATCAATAAATGTTAACCTTCAAATTCATTCATGTACAACCAATCAGTCAGTCAGTCAGTCAGTCATTGTCTGTGTTTACATTGTGAGGCCAATGATTGATTAGGCCAAATGGTTTTGTTTCAAGGTATCTGATCATTATTTCAAAGTTTCATTTCAATGTTACTATTAATGTGTGAATTGGTGCATGAAAGTACACACCACTACCTCATTAGATCACCTGATATTAATGATGACCATTCAATAATTATAATGAAGAGGATTCATTGGAAGGGATAGAAATCTGTCGGGTTCTCATTCAGCATACAATGATGTTGACGAAACAAGTTTGCACAAACACTGAACAAGAATAGTGAATATATTCTAATGATGATGGAATTAGTGAGATGACAGAAATCACTTCGAAGTGGTAGAAGTTTGTTTCAAATGTAAACAACTTCAAAAATGAATTAGATTTAATTCACATAATTGACTTATTTGAATAGATTGTGAAGAATAACAAATAAATGAAATGACTTGGTTCCATTAATTTAATGTTTTTCAAGAGAAACAAGCAATCAGTAGAAAGGGTGGATGAGTCGGTGTTAGAGTGTTTGTAGCAAGTATAAATTTGCACTGCTATGAAATCTAATGAATTATTGTTTAGATTGTTTAGTTGTAAGCTGAATTCACAGAATGAATAATGTTGATGAACCAACGATGTTGATGATAAAGTAATAAGCTAAAATGCTGAGTGAATAATTGAACGAGAAACATATGTTGCTTTATGAAAACAGAAATAAAATATCTCATTTAAATGTTCTTTTCGTGAATTAATCAGCTTAAACTGTACAATTGTGAAAATGTTCATTTCCTATAATAATAGTCAATTATCAATATACGTTAATTACATCATCCTGATATTTAATTTTTTGTTTCATGTGGAAAATGAACTGAATCTTCACTTTCGTGACATGTTATTGACAAAAAATCTGATGCTTATACATACATCATTTGCATATTTCGGTTCGCATGAATGAACAGAATTGATTGTTAACCTTGTAGGTAAGCTTTATAATTTTTCTCTTTTTCTTGACTTTATCATCAACATAGCTCGTTATAGGGGTAGGAGAAATATAATTTACTTAACACTCAACAAACATTATTTATCAAACTTTACAAAAGTTTCCTTTCATTTCTGTCTTTCAGTGGCTTTATTATTTATTTCGTTATTACCAATTAATCACTACGAACATCCAACTACGTTTGGACGTACATAGTTTTGAAAGTTATGGCCATCGAAATAAGTTTGAAGTAAAACTTGATCGGCTGAGGTCAGACTGTTGCTGTAAACAGTGTAATTTAATCGATTTAATTTTAAAGACAGACACCTCATTTATTTACTATTTTACATGTAATATCGAATAAGACATACAAATACGATACATTCAAAAACAATGGTGGCTATTTGTATTTGTCACGTTTCCTCTTTCTGATGAGAGAAACGCTTGGGTTCTTATTGGTTTAGTACGGTTGGCGATACGATATAGCTAAATTATTTAGAGTAGCCGGACTCTATGTTTAATTCCGTCGACAGTCTGTACGGTTAGTGCGAATTCTTATCTCTGATACTTGTACTTCAATCAGATACCGCGATTTCTCTTTTCCCAACTCACAGCTACTCCAAAAGACTAGACTCGTAGGAAGATTGTATTGTGGAGCAAAATATATCAGACGAAACTAGCAAACAATATATATATATATATATATATATATATATATATATATCACATTTGAAATTGAAATAACTGGTAAAAGTCTATGAATCAATCTTACAAAAAATCAATATAATGCCTTTTACTTGAATATGTGACGATTGTATTTTTGCGTATTTTGAACCCCCGACAGTATTTCACCAAAAACTTCTGATTTCATACCGCTTCAGTTGACAAGATAAAGTCCCTTTAGTGTCCTTCTATTATATTGAACGAATAAAGAAAGGTAACAAAATTTTAGAACTATGTTTTCGAAGACTATCTCAATTATTTTAGTTGTGGATAATGTAAGCGACGTATTCCTAACAGTATTACGTTCCTCTTAACCTATCCTCCTGTTTAGTATATTTATTGTTAATGTATTATCTCTTATCTGTGAACTATAGTTAATTAGTTGTTTACGGGTTAACTCTGTTCACTACCACTATCTCCCTTGTTTTGTATTAATGGTAAATTCTTAATTGGTTGACCGTGTGGTCTGATTTTGTGCATGTATAAAGGAATGTCTGAAATACATTATGATTTTGTCTGGTTGTTCATCAGTCTTGTGCTTTTCCTATTCAGGACCGGGATCGAGTGGGCATCAGGCAGACGTACTGGGAGCATCTAGATACTCATTGGCGCTTGTTATTGTAAATTCGTGCGCATAGGGCCATATCCACTAATTGGTCTCATACTTTAACCATAGCAGTCATTTTTTACATCATAATACTTTCAAAGACATGTAAAACAGCACAGATCATTTGTAATACATAGAAATGATTTATAATGTGATATAACACTTTAAACTACTGATATTCATTTCAGTAAGTAGTAATTTACTGGCGACGACTATGTTAAAGCATGCAGTAAAAGAAAAGGTGATTTAATATTGAATGAAGTAAACGTAGTTCAGTGAAAATATGCTTTTGTCACATTCTAATTTACAGTGTGAAGTACACATACAGTGAGTTAAGATATTCTGTTAAAATGTGGTTTATATGTTTAATTAAAATAATCAGTTTACAAAGAAAATATTTAATTGAACTCAACACAGTTCTGTTTGATTGTGATTTATCTAATCAACTATTTTCAGACTAGAACAAGAAAATCATCAACTGAAGTATTTTTCTCAGTAATACTGGATTGTAGAATTTTATTGTCAAGATTAATTGATGTCATTCAGCAAAGAAACAACAAACATAGTAACGATAATCTTGTTAGCTAATACCACATGGTTAGTTCAGTTTAAAATTTTACTTGTTGACTATTACTTTCTAATAGAATAAGAACATGCTGTCAATCTAATAGTATATTTTTATTAACAACAATATACATACTATTCTTTTACACTAGTTATTAGAAATGAAGTAAATGCAGAATTTATAATTAATGTTTTGCAGTAAATTGTGCTCCAGTTTGTGTAATAAACAGAATAATTATTATGAACCTAGTGCACTACGTGCAGTTTAAAATTCAGTAAGCATAAAATAGAAACCAGTTCTGACATATTCAATGTACTACACTGAATCAACAATCGTGTATAAATACGTTTTGGTTTTTTTCGTTATAGGTAACATACCATCCTGAATTCAGAACTGATTCATAGACTGAATTATTGTGGCATTGTAGTGAATGCTTTTCAGTATGTTTTAATATGTTGTCGATGTCGGTTGAGATTCATTGAAAACCAAGTATGGGACTCTCCAACAAAACACACTCTGGAATGCGTCAGGTATCATGACGGACCCCTAAGCGACAGTAATGAGAGGTTGGTTGGTGTTGAATCAATTTGTAACTTAGTGCAACCATCATTCAGTACTAATTGTTATTACCTTATCATTCCGGACATACCTGAATCGTATTATTAATGACTTTTCATTACAACTTCAGGAACACATCGAAGTCAGTTATTACTGTAGTGATTATTGCAGTTGAGGTCATTGGTTCTATTTCTTCGTGGAGTTGAAAGTATGCTCTGATGAGGAGTCACATACTAATGATAAGCAGCTGTTCAGGAGTGATAGGTCTGTAATAAAGTGTGTTATTAATCAGTTTGAGGATATAATCAAAGGAGATGTAATACATAAGTTGGAGAAAAATAAAATAACTGAGAAAAGTGAATAACTGATACAAAAAGTATATTTAAGTGTTAATCAATTAAGTGCTAAATATGTGGTGTTACAAATTTCTTTTGAATGCTGAAAGGATGGTTGTTTGCACAATACTCAACAGCTCCGGTTATATATAAAGGGATGGGAACGGACCACAATGAGAAAATTGACAGATATTCAATAAATAATCCAAATGTACTTAGTTAAAGTTCATTAAGAATTAATCTTTGCTAGCATTATGGTAGACGTTAACGAAAGTGTTAGTGATGTAAATTTAGTAAAAGGCAAGTTTATCAGTAGTCTCCAAAAGAGATGCATTTTAGAGTTTTTCGATGAAATACTTAGCTTAAATAGGTCTTGAAAGTAAACCCATAGCTACATCACTAACCTATCTAAAAGGTGCATTATTAAATACAGTGTACATTTATAAGGCTCCTCGTAATTAATCCATTAAGACTAACCTTGGAGATTTCAATATTGTTTGTTTTTCTAGTAAAGATTGACATATAAAATCAACTTTCTTGTAAATGCTGGATTAACGTCAATTAGTAGTCAAATAGTACTCGTTGTGATTGATGGTGAATGGCTAGCATGTTTATCTACATTTTCTACAATTCTTTAACAGAAAAAGTCAATAGTCTACGTGCCCTTACACATAAGTCCTTATTATTACAACGTTCCTGAAATTTTGTTGAAGCATTCAACAATAACTCCATTTTATCAGTAGAATATGTTTTGTTCATTAACACCAGTACTCCGCATTAATGCTGTTTACTTATGATTGGCATATTATCTCTTTATGGCCTTTTAAACCGTCAGGATGTTGCCGTGATAATTGATTTTGTACATTATATTTGTAGTTTTGTGCTGTCAACAGATGTTAATTAATGTGGTTAAAGCTTAATTAGTTACTCAGCAGAAAATGAGATAAAATTTGTATTTTGTGAAAATGATTGCTCAAACTTCACGTTCGTCTCTAGTTGGCTAATCATATTTTCATAGTCACAGAATTTAGGACTCCGTGATTAACCTCAAAGTACAAATGATGTAGATCAGCAGTAGAAAAAATGTGTACGTATATTTCTGGGTCATTTGGAAACTTCTCTTCTGATCATCATTTTTCCAGAGATGTCACTAATTTTCACTAATTTATTTTACTCGATCTGAAGCTATTAACCCGTCTGCAATACTTCGTTAAGTTCACTAAAGTACTTATTGATTTCTGGTTATCACAAACTAGTGAAAATGGTTGTTTATATATAATGGTGTCAAATACCTTGAAGTGAATGTTACAATTGTCCACTTGGGAAACGAATTCATTCATAATTCATTTTCTTTAAGTAGTTTCATTTAACTGCACAACGGTAAGCGATTACATTACAAACACTAACACCTGCATAGATTTGTAGATCTTGAACAAATTGACGCAAAGTACAACATGAATGCTCCGATATACAACGAAATAAAAGAAGTATATAACATATCAAAAATGTATTTGTAAACAGAAAAGCAAAATTTCTAGTATTGTGTAATTGTGTATTGCTAATTACTAACATTTGTTTGGTTGTCAAGTCCAAGGAGTTCACGTGTTCTATTCCATAACCACATTCTTTCCTCTTTATTCTTGACTATTCTTGAAGGTTCTTTTAATGAGCAATTAGAATAATACCCTCCAGAAATAAGATTATCTGATAACACCGTGTATAATGTAGTTTGTACTCCTTTCCACGGACTAATAAATGTTGGCTTTGTGATTTTAACGACACATTTCTGAGTGAAGATTAGGAAGAAAAATCAAACTGTACAGCAATGTTGGTACTAAATATCGATTTCATATATTGATTGTAACTGACAAGATTTTGTAATATGTATTAACTGTATTAGAAAGATGGTCTCTGAAGGGATAACGTATGTAAATTATGCATTAGCAACTTTAACTAAGTTGTCTATTGTTTTGTCAGTCATGTTGAACTAAATAACTACAACGTGTGTCTTTATTGAATGATAAGTATATCCTGCATTATTGAGAATACAAGCTTAGTGACTTCGTGAGGAATAACTTGCATTCCGTGATCCAGTCATTTAATCTTCAGATATCTATGTAATTAGGACTTCGGGATTCCATTCCCTTAGAACTAGATAACTATATCTTGCATATGACTTCATCAATTATAAAGATTGAATGTGTCTCAAAAGATAAGCATTTGATAAGTGGAAGAGGCTGAAAATTACCACTTTACTAATTACCACCTGAGTATTTGATAATCTACTTTCCCTTTGTGATCTCCCTGTATACTCTGAAGTTTATGTATCTCACAAAAGGTAATCTGTGGGCACATTCTAGATTACTTGTCAAGTGGTTCCAATTACCTTTGAGTTAATTAATCTTTATATTTTCACCTTGAATATGCGTTTATGAAGGGTGAAAAGGTCTGAAATACAAATGCTTAGTAATGAGAAGTGTAAAACACTATTCAGGATTATTCGTATATTTTAGAGATAGTAACATGTATAGTTATTTTCTACTTAGCTGTCAGTGATAAAAAAGTGATACAAGATGACACTTAGTCACAAATTTTAACTTACTAAGGCAAAGTTTTTCACATCTCGAAAAATTTCTGTATTTACTGCACCAGGATGAACACTAAAAACAGTTACTCCACTATCATGCAACCGATCACCTAATTCTGCTGCATGCATAGTATTGGCTAACTTTGACATACGATATGCTCTTGCTTCACCATATTGTTTCGCTTGAACTTGTAAATCTGGTTTTATTAAACGGCCTCTAAAATGTGCCCTCGATGTTAAAATAATGATTCTAGAAGGAGATGAATTTTTCAACAGCGGTAACAATAATTCTGTCAAGAGGAAATGTCCAAAATAATTTACACCCATTGTCATTTCAAAGCCATCAACAGTTTCTTGATATCTGCTTACTGCGAGACCAGCATTATTAATGAGGAAATCGAGTTTCGCATATTTGTCTACAATTCGTTCGACAAACTGTCGAATCGATTGTAGAGAGGCTAAATCAAGTTGTTCGATGATTAACTGAAAGATAATTTGAAAATAATTTCCGATAAACAAAATAATTAAAATTGATACAGGAAAAAGATTAGTGAGGTTTTGTTTTACTTTGAGAATGCATCACTCAGATCACTTCACACAATTCACAAATCACCAAAGCTTCATCCAACACTGATATTAATCCTACTGGTTCTACACACTGTTTTCAAGTTGTTTCATGATATTTAGTCTACTTTATTGGGCATTCACATGTTAGCTTCACCCAATCTTATTTGAGTATCTAAACAAACATTTACATACATTTACTCCTCCATGACATGAATATTTGAAGCATACCGTTGAAATAAATCCACAAATGACTGGGGACTGTTTCATAAATACTATAAATATTATCCAGATGTTTCTGTTTCAGTGTTCCAATAAACAATATCCATGTGAAATAATCACTTCATTCACTTAAACAAATGCCGAATTTACAGCTATACCTATTGAGATTGACAATGATGCAAATCATACGAAGTCAAAGTAATAATTTATACAACACAGACCTACCAGCTCATCAAACTACAAGATTTCCATCTCTATTAAAATACCATGTGTTTATCTCAGTTTCCATATAAATAGCCATAGGTTAAATGTTGGCAATATGTAAAATAGTGTCAACTGAATCATGTCTATTGGTGGTTCAATAGATTTTCGCTTTGCAAGAATGACAAACTGTACTTGAATTGTGCTTGGACTCGGGAATTTCAGAAATGTTTGCTGTCGTGAAGCTTTCCATTTTGGGATGGTGTCATCATCTGGCTTATTGATGTGACGGTCTCAATAAATTAGTGTTCCGTCAATTAATGAATTCAGTAATAACATGAAGTTTAGTCGCTTAGTGTTTAGAGATTGTTATAGAACTATAGAAATCATCTCTCAACATTAACATATACATTGTTATTCGTGTTAAATTGGACATTCACTCTAATGAGTGGCGAAAATATGTGACTTACTTGATCTTCATCAATTGGACTCAACGATGAGATGACATCTTTGCTGGAGACATCAAGATTTACACTTTGTGGATTACTCACACCATATCTCTCTAACAAACGCTTCCTAGCATCTTCAGCTTTTTGTAAATTACGGCACGCCATGACGACTTTAGCACCACGACGAGCTAATTCACCAGCTGTCACTAGTCCAATGCCAGTATTTGATCCAGTGACAATGGCCAATTTCCCATCTAATCGTTTAGAAATGCAACATAATTTAGTAAAAATTCCAGTAGTTTCAGTCATGTTTATTGGTAATGTTTAGTAGTTTGTTGTTTCCTATTTATATAAGTAGCTATTTGCTGATAGTTTACTATGTGAAATAAACGTTTGCAGAAGAATATGTGTTTATAGCTTGGAAAAATATAATGTTAATCAACTCTCATCCTTCTTTGTTGATATTAATATAGACTGTGAGAATTGACCTCATTAAAATATAATCATGATGTGATACGTGATTTCAATAATGTCAGTTGGATTTGGTTTGTGTTATGAAGTCAAATATGTCGGCTATGTAATTCTCTTAATTAATGAGTCACAAGAGTAGTGCATACTGAAATCTACACTCTCCATTTATCGGCTTAACAACTAATCACGTGACAAGATTGTAAAGCAGTTTATTTTGAATGTTTCATCAGTGTTTTGAATAGGAAAATCAATGAATCATTTATTAAATTTTGTTTTATTATATATTGCATTTATGTAATGTAGAGTATTACTTAGAATGTAGTTGAAGTCTAATTTAACCGATGGAATGATAAAAGATGTATTTCAAATTTTTATGTAATCAAGCATGCAGATATGTTCGGGAAATTTATGATAACATTTGAAGTTTGTTCATTATTTATAAATGTACTAGATCAATGCAGTTACAGTGATCAGCCCGCTAATGACTAATTTCAGGATGTCCCTGAAGCTCTAGTTAAAAGTTGTGACTGGTGAAATTTAGACATATCAGGAGTGAGATAGTTACCCCCAGTGACAATCAATGATGGACGCGCTATATCGCGAAATAACTGAAGTGGGAATTCTACCATTAGATAAAGGCCTAGTGACTCAGAGAGTTAGGTGTTCGCCAACCTGATGCCTCTGGAGTGAAATTTATGATGCGCACTGTCAAATAGTCCCATACCAGGACAAAACAGCTATCCATTGCTCCCTGCTTTTTAATGGTACTTAGCCAACATAAATATGTGTCGGACTCAATTAACTAAAATCTAATACTAATCTCTACAAACCACCTCAATTGTAGGAATCATTGTTGAGGAAACCCCCTTTACCCCAATGTAAATTAAGAAACTTACCATCACTTGTACAAAGAACGTACAATTTCAATTCAATAATAGGTTATTCTGATGAATTGACTTATTTAGTTGTTTGTATTCGTCGCAGACTGATGTTGGTGGGATAACTGATATTTAGTGAGAACTTTATTTTATGAATCTAGAAGGTCATGTACAAGTACACACAGCGAGTTATCTTTTAAAAGTGGTTACCCAAGGAAATTTATTATGGAATATTGAAAAGAGTTTGTAATAAGCACGAAGAGCCTGTATGTGGAGTGATAACCTGTTTTGTTCGACTTGCACTCAAAAGGTTTAGATCTCAAGCAGCATTGACAAAAGAACTTAAGCGACACCAAAATAAAGATCCCATGCATCACAGTTGTTCTTAGTCTGCAATACCAAATGATAGTGAAGCCAGCTAAACGTATACCATTAACCTTCTGAAGTTATTACCAAGTGTATTTACGAATTTAAATTTACTTTTGGCAGTAGGTATATAGGAATAACTGAATGATGGTTTACTGAACATATTCCTTGCAACTTGTTTTTGTAGGAAAGTAGAGATTTACAAGTGCAACCAGGTATTGAATAGATTTTAGATATAAAATGGACATCAAAAAGGTGTTCATAATAATCAATATGCCCCTTGCAGCGGGGGCTGCCATCGAGTTTTCTCGACCTGACGTTTTACACAGACAAAAGCGTGGTAAGACTCTCATTGCTACCAAAAAGTAATTACGCCGCCTATTATTTTTGTTGTTTGCTACATAACTTCCTTATTTAATTTTATTTGATTTACGTTCTGTCATAATGCTAAAATTTTAATTTTTTTAACTATCTAAAGTGATTATGTGATCACTTTGATGGTTAGGCGTTCGCCTCAAGACCTGCAAATTCTGGGTTTGACTGCTTATAGGAATCAAGGGTGTGTCATAATAAAGAATTCCAAACTAGTACCAAATAGAAGTCTACTGCTCTTTGTTTTTGAATGGTATCCATTAGAAATCAATCTGTAATGAATATAAACAACAAATTAGGCACAAGCCTCCATGAAACTCATCTTAAACCAATTGTAATCACTGAATAATTAATTAAGGTTATGCCATTTTGTTTTATTATTTGCAACTCCACTAATTTTGCATATTTGATTCTCACAATGTATATACTACTCAGTTATAGCTTCTATGTTGACATGATTAGTGTTGTCTTCTTTTTCGTTTGTGTTATCCTATTTTTCTGCATTAGTGCAATCCCAACTTCAATGGTTATGGTGGGTATCGTAAAAACTATACCAATAATACAAATTGTAGATAAGAGGTGATTTTATGGATTTAAGTTTTTTGTTTGCACTCATCACAGATTGATGTCGACTGGGTGTCACTGAAAACCAGGAGGCAAAGGACTGCTGCTTTCTACCAGTATGGGATTGCTCAACAGTGTACACCCTTGATTCCGTCAGGGAATCAAACCAAGTGCCTTCGAATTATAGATTAGTATAAACTAACTACATTCCCAACTTTTCAGTGCCCATCTTTTAATTGACCTGTTACATATATTTTTACGAATATGTATTCTTTGATAATGCAATAAGAATGTGCAGTTTATTAAAACAAAGTAATGTGCATGTTTGCGCAATATAGTTCGAACAATCTGATCACGCATACACTTGTTACGGCATTTATATATGAAAAATAAAAGGTCACTAGACAAATTGGGGTATATGCTAAGTAAAAACATAATAACGAGAGCAATACGAATCACACTCTAAGAAGATAGGTTGAGTGAAAGTACACATTGTTTCTGAACACACAAGGTGTGTGTGTGTCGGGGGGGGGGTACTTTGAACTTCCTTATAGCTAAGGTTTCAACAAACCTTAGTATACGTCCTAAAGCACTTTTATATAACACCACATAAAATGATTTGATATTACTTCTGTGGTTTGTCTGAACTAAGGGTTTAGCAACAAACGATTAAGGTTGTTTATCCTGTACTGTTATTTTGTCATTTGTGTTCATTTATTTCTGGTACACACTATTAAACGGTTTGATAAACTTGTCAACCTGAATTGTAAAATTGTAGAAGAACGCATGAAGCTAGATTTTTACGAATTTTGTTTATCGAGTCACACACTACCCAGGCTTGTATACACGAGTTTACGTTCCAGTAAATTGCAACCAAATCTTATCCGACTTACAAGTCACATATTGAAAATTGTCTTGAAAAATTAAATTATTTTGCTAAAATCTATCATCATATGTCTTCTGTATTATCTCATATATCTCTAGTGTGTCATATTAAATTAATGAACTTTTGAAGCAACGTTATCGCGAAAACTAAAGATAGAACTCAGAGAAAGCAGCATATATCATGTAATGACAAGAACTACATTGATTTCTTTCCAGTGAATCCTGATAAATATGTGACTAATTTGTCATCGAAAGGAATTAGTTTTGAGAGAATTATCGAATGTATTCAAAGCGATCATACATTTTTTACTCTAAGTAATGTGAAAATTCCTGATGAAAATTGTTATGATGTGAACTGCAGTCTATCAAAATATGAGAAGACTGCAATCTTGATCAGAATCAATACGGGAAAACCTAAACACAAACGTCATTTCATACACTTTGTGTTTTCAAGATTGGCCATAAAATTGTTTGCTAGGATAGGACCTAATGGACTACCCAATGCAACACCATCAATTTGGCGATGGCCAATCTTGAAAACACAAAACTAAAAAAGGTGATTGAAGAAACGACGCATTATTCAAGGTACGTGGATGATACCTTCATCGTATGCAATAATAAACAACATGCTAACTACTTATTGAAAATTTTCAATCAAGCACATAATGATATTCAATTTACCATGGAGTTAGAAAAAGACAATAAATTTCATTTCCTGGATATTGCCATGCAACGTCGAGGAGATGGTTCAGTGCAACGGTCGATATACAGAAAATCGACGTGGAATGGATTGTTCTTGAATTTTAATAGCTTCTGTCCAATCCATCACAAAATAGCATTAATGAAAACATTATTTATCAGAGCCAAAAAGATTTGTACTTCAGATATGATAGATACAGAACTCACTAACATTAAACAGTATCTAAAAATGAATGGCTACCCCGAAAAATTCATTGACAAATACAGCGAACAAAAGCCTGATAAACTAAATGCAACTACAGTCCAAAAGAAGTCTATTTTCATTCAACTCGATTTTAAAGGTGATGACATTGCTGAAACAATCCGAAGAAGAATTAGCTCAGCTTTAAAGAGAACTTATTATGCTGGAAAACTGCTTATATCATACATAACAACATGTTCACTGAAACAATCAAAAATCGACAGGTATCCTTCTCATGTTACCGCCAACTGTCTATATAAATTTACGTGTACCTGCAGTAGCAGTTACATTGGCCGAACAGAAAGGAGGGCCTACCTACGATTTAATGAACATGTTCCAAAAAATCTACGACTCACAGGAACAAAGACATTTAACAGCGCAATTGCTAAGCATCTAATTGACACAGGACACCAAATTGATATTAATCAATCATTTAAAGTGTTCAATAGACAAAAAACTTCTAATCTTCTAAAATATGCCGAAGCGATTGCCATTAAACGATTGAAACCAAACTTATGTGTTCAAAAAGAAACGGTTATAAGCCTTTCTTTACCCTGGTAACCTAACTTTTTCGTTATTGTTTTCATAGTTATTATTATCTCGCTAAGTTTCTTTTAATACGTTTTCTCTTTTGATCAGATTTAACAATTCCTTTTTCGGTTACATCATCGTTTTTTAGATGGTTAAGTTCAACTTTCGTGTTTAATTAGGTCATTTAAAGTTTAATAACTGGGTTTTATTCACTTTGTTCTCAAATATTTCCAACCACCTCTTATTGTGTAATCATTTGACCTCAGATCTCTATTTTGCCTTCTGGTACATTTTCTTGGATCGTATATATATTCATAGCATTTTCTCCAACATTTTAAGCCATGTTCACATGTTTATGTAATCTCGATTTCAACTAACTCCATCCGTTCTCATGAGTATGTAAAAACTTGTTTCAAATAATAATTTTGTAAAAAAATATTATTCTACGTTGTATGCAGCTGATGAGAAACCAACGAAATAAAATGAATTCATCTTATTCTGCACAAATATTTGTTCTTGCTCTCATGAAAACAAAAGTCATTGTGTAATGCCTGCATGTCTGCAGCATGATTTCTAGTCCCTTCCGTATAAGAGGAATCGAATAACAAAAGAAAAGCAACTAACTAGTCAAATTATATTCTGTTTATTCGTGTATATACACACAAAACCTGATCACATAACGTATCAATAAAATGAATAACATTTATGCAAAAGAAGTACACTAGTGACTAGGAACTGAGGGAACAGACACAATTAATTAATTATTATTGCTGAATGTAAAATAACATGATGACAGTTCATAGGTGTAGTGTGAGATTGGAGCGAGGGAAACACGATAATAATAGAAATGAAATAATTGATTTACATATACTCAAAATGAATGTAATTGCCTTATAAAAGACTATTTTGAAAGTTAGTTATTCTTCTTAAATCGCCCAGTCCCAAAAAAAATTTTAAAAAACATAGTTTTATTTATTAACTTGTCTACTTTAGTATGAACAATGATTATATTCTATTAAAAGTGCTGTATGTTACTTTTACTTTGACTAGTGTTCTTAATTTAAATATTTTATCAACTAGAGTAATAAACTACTAATAAGTAGTGACTCATATTATGTCATTTGGCTCATAGGTGAAATCAAATTCTGACGACCTGTTAACTAGTCTAAGTGACATGATTCATCTGTAGATTGGAATCATTATGTCAAAATGAGAGGATTATACTCTAATATTCTATGAAAACATAAGCTATACAAAAATGCTAATTAAAGTTAAGGTATCGAGGATGTTTGTGATCATAGATGACTGATTTCAGGCTGTTGTCTTTAGTGTGAAATAATATTTCTTAATGAGTTATGTAACAGAATGGAAGTGCAGAAATATACCTTATACTAAATGAGGAAATAAAGTGAATATGATCGATTGCCTCCTATTTATCTTTTCACTTAGCTTGCGTGAATGTAGTACATAGATATGCTTGAGTGATTCCTAATTTTTTCGCAATGAAGCATTTAGTCAGTCATCATTTAAGTGAAGATAAATGTTAAATTATCTCATGAATTTATAGTTCGTTTCATTTAAACACAAAATCGTAGATGTAAATAATCATTTTATTGACAAAATAGATCATATTGAGGATGGTAAACTGATTTTCTTTGCTTATTGCAATTATTCATGCTTCCTATAAATTTATCTATCTGTCAATTAAGAAAATAATAACATCTTAACTTGTTCACATAACTACGTGACACCTGTAATCTTAAGCCTTTAACACGAAGCAACCCTTTTTTAGGGAAATATAAAGTGACTCTGTATGCTATTCAGCGTTATGCTTTACCTGGATCTAGGATAGGGATGGGATTAGTTTGAGTTTAGTTTATGTCAGTTGCTTACGTTTAGGTATAGTGTAAGATTAAAATATAGTGGCTGACCAATGAGTTTTGAGAAAAATTTTGAAGGTCGAAGGGCATAAGTGAAATACTGATGCTGATAATTGAGAGCACTCATCAGAATCTAGATGAAATAATATTCTTAACCTATCTATGACTTAAAACAATATTAAGGAAGGCGAGTTTTTGTAGTTGTGGATCCAATTGCTTGAAGTTATATATGAAATGAGGATAACTCGCATATATTTTGATGCAATGTGCGCCACTGTAAGAGGTCAATTTGAAGCGGATCACCTAGCAAATCGAAGCAAATTGCACACTTCGGCAATATATTAGATGTTAGGAGTGCCAGTTATAACCTCAGAAGTATGATATAACGTCAATAAAATAAGACCTGTCCAGTGGTAGGAATACTGTACAAACATGCACTCTGAAATGATTCTAAGGATCCACGAATCACTGAGTAGTGTTGGTTAGATATTTGTAAAGGAATGTAAAATAGATTAGAGAGACCATATTAAGCATCTCGCAAACAAGTACTATTTAGTCGTATAAATTAGTCTTTAGATTGTTAAATCTTCAAATTAGCAGACAAAACGACTAAATGATCCTGAAGGGATTATTAATCGTGAAATTTTAATATATCCACTGTAATACTTTGGATATAAATACATTCTTAATAATATAAGATTATCATGATTATTCGCGGTTGTTTGACTGGCTAATATTGATTCAAGACCAATTGTGTAGTGCTAATATAGTTTAGTTCTACTAGGAGTAGCCGTGATTGTGTGTATATGATACAACTAACACTATCATTTTTACATCTGGAACTTATATTGAGTTTTTCTTTGGTGAATTCCTATAACAATTTCAGACAATAACATAATTCAAATGTCTTTCTGTTTTATTATTATTAAGAGTATTATATAATGTATACTTTTATTCATTTAAACGTTTGCATGTTTGTCTATTCCTTTAGATTACTACTGAAATAATTTGACCCTCAAACAATTTGAATGTCACTGTCTTCCACAATTTCACACCTTAAGTTGTCTTCCACTGAAGACATTAATATTCACGCACATGATGATATACATCGAGATTACCTGTGAACCTGTATAAATTACTGTTAGTAAGTAATTCAATACAATCTCAACATAACTATTAGTGTTTTGACTAAGTTAACTTGTGATTTCAATTTAGATTATTTAATTCTAATAACAGGACAATTTTTTTGAAAATAAATTAATACTTCTATGGAGCTAAGAAACAGTGTTAAAATAGGAGATTTCTGACTAATGGGCTTCAGTTATTATAAATTATCACTGATTGATTACAAAGACAATTCACCACAGAGAATATAAGAATGACTGGATTCTGTTTCTTAATCATAATATAGTCGTCAACATCCCTCACTAGCTTCAAATGATTGTACACTTCTATGTAAGCTTCCAGGACAATAGTTAGATGAACAAATAGTAAAATAAGTTCAGTTATTTTAGTGATCTGGAACACATAGAAATTAGTGAAGAATATATATTTCAGTATAGATAAACATGATAAAAGAAAGTTAGCAAGAAATTACAGTTTCATATGATTTAATAAATAGACAGCAAGTGATCACTAAGAATGTGCTATTCTACAGCCCTCAAAGAGATACAAAGTAGACAAAGGCGTTGAAACAAAGTGAAAAAAAAAAAATTTAAAATTTAAATTCGAAATACTATTGTTACCGCAAATACTTAAAACAAAAGGATACACGTACAAAAAAGGTGATTCGAAAAATGAAGCAAGCGAATCTATGAATATAAAGAAATCAGTCACAAAAGTGAATGACAAACGATAGTTAACTTAAAGTATAATATCAAGAAACAAATAAAAAAAGAGAAAATTCACGAAAAAATGGTGTGTCAAACATAAATTGATTACATTGTATCATAAGAGACTGAAGAAGATGCAGTTATTCTACTACTAGCAATTACTTGATAAACATCTCTTTACAATGTAGTAGTCATCAAAATACATTATCATGTCATATCAAATGTAGAGCCACAATGCAATAAGAATACCAATCACAAAGCGTTATAGAAATCTCTCCATTTAACAAAACATTTACAAGTAACCACTGTCTATGTAGAACTCTCAATTCGTAAAAGTTCACACGTCTTATTCCAAAACCATCTCCTTTCATCTGGATTCTTGACTAATCTCGACGGTTCTTTCAATGCACAATTCGAATAGTAAGCACCAGAAATTAACTTGTCCGATAACACTGTGTACAATGTGGTCTGTGCTCCTTTCCATGGATCAATAAAAAATGGTCGCATAATCTTAGCGAAGACTTTCTACAGGAAGGAGAAATCATTATAAGCAATATCCTCAATACAAATACTATATATTCAGTGTATTGTAATGACAAATTGATAAAATGGTGAGTCTCAATGTTGTGGAATAATCACATTCGAGGAAATGACTATGAATAAGAGGGTTGATGAATAAATAACCACTGAGGTGTCAAAGTAATATGTAGCTACTCAATTATCACCACTGATTCATTAACTACATCTAGTCGACTGGACTGTTGGGAAATGCCTACCACTGTGTGACGATAACATTGTATTCTGATATGTTCAGCCAACTGGTTGTTACATTCATATGTATTCCCTTGTAAAATAGTCAAAACAAGAAATCCTGATATGATAAGAAGTAATATCCGTGAAGTATAATACTGAATACGACAAACTTGATGTTTGACAATGTCATTCAAATGGAGCATTCATGTAACTACCGAGATCAAATATGAAAGCATTCGGAACACGATTGAATTCACATCATGATAACGAATGAATATTATGCCTGATATCTATGTGCAAAACAATCACCAGGCAAGATGAAAGGAAATCGTACGAGTTATGTATCAAGTAGTTGACTGACAGAATGAGAAAGTGTAGCACTATTGATTGTTCGGTTATCAGTTAATTTTATGTGAGAAGTGATGAATAATCCAACTAATAGGATTGAATCACTTGGAGGTGGATGACAGATCTAACTTCCGAATAGTTTATGAGTCGTTCTTACAATGTGTAAACATTGTGGAAAATGTAGCAAGTTGATTGATGAATTCTGAGAATACAGAGTTCATTAAAACGCATCGACAATACATCTGTGCACCAACCCGTTATTCGCTAAATAATTATGAGAATTAAAGCAATCATGTTATACAGTTTCTTAAGTACTTACGTCGAAGTTCGAGTGGTACCCTCCGATATCAAAATCAGTGAGTCCGATTGGGAGGTTACCACTGAAAATTAATGAATATAAGCAAATTCCATTCAAAGTAACTCACCACCATCCCACTATTTGCATCGCGTAGTATTTCAGTCTTTACAGCACCAGGATGTAAGCTAACGACAGTTATCCCACTGTCTTTCAGTCGCTCTCCTAATTCAGCAGCATACATCGCATTGGCTAACTTCGAATCACACTATGATTTCAATTGATTGTATTCATTCTTTTGCAACTGCAAATCTGGTTTCATCAGATGACCTTTATAATGTGCTAATGATGATAGAATGATGATTCGACATGGAGTTGAGCGTTTCAATAATGGTAATAATAATTGTGTAAGTAGGAATGTTCCGAAATGATTAACACCCATTGTCATTTCAAAGCCATCACTAGTTTTCTCATATTTATTGACAATGAGACCAGCATTGTTGATGAGGAAATCGAGTTTTGTATATGTGGCGAGGATTCGTCTAGTAAACTCTCTGATTGACTGTTGAGATGCTAAGTCGACTTGTTCAATGATCAACTGAAAGAGAATTGACAAGAAATCAACACCAAAATTTGTTGCCACATGTGTTTTGGAGAAATGTTTACGTTTAATATCTCGATTCAATTTAGTTCAAATAAATTATTTTCAGAATAATAGATTTGGTTTCAGTAGATGTGTATCCAAACATCGACAATTGCAAGCAGATTAAAGACGACTTTCCTTGGTAGGCATTTTTATTTAGTAGGTGAATGATAATAAAGAATTTGCATTGTTTGCCTAATCTGCTGTCCATCAATCTCGATTTACTGAGCATCCAATTTATTCAATTCATAATATATTACAACTTCCCTCTTATTTTATACTGATATTTTACCCTGTAACGATTTGTATACATTTTGAAACGTTATATTTCTTTAAAATGAAATCATTCACTTTTTTCTTTCTTGTCACTCTCGTCGAATAAGATTATCATTGTTTCATATACGTGGCACTTATAAGTATATATTAAACCAGAAATTTAGATAACAAAAAATAAATTTCACCTTTATTTTTACTTTACTCATTCTAATTATGTCATTAAAAAATAATTTTCGTTGTTATAATATAAAATGTGCATATTCCCATGTGTACAGTATTAAGATGATGAATTCACCAAAAGTAGAACTCTTCACTGAGATACATATACATGTGTTTCCATGCCATAATAGAGATTTCATGTTTACATATTAACTTAGCATTTAACCTCAATACTTCATCATTATCATCGATGTCTCATCAACATTATTCGTTCATGTAAAAAATAATTCATTAGATTGCATAGTAGTACAAATTTATACTTGCCACAATCATCCTTACACCAACCAACCAACCCACCCTTTCTACTGATTGCTTGTTTCTCTTGAAAAACATTAAATTAATGGAATCAAGTCATTTCATTTATTTGCTATTCTTCGCAATCTATTCAAATAAATCAATTATGTGAATTAAATCTAATTCATTTTTGAAGTTGTTTACATTTGAAACAAACTTCTACCACTTTGAAGTGATTTCTGTCATCTCACTAATTCCATCATCATTAGAATATATTCACTATTCTTGTTCAGTGTTTGTGGAAACTTGTTTCGTCAACATGATTGTATGCTGAATGAGAACCCGACAGATTTCTATCCCTTCCAATGAATCCTCTTCATTATAATATTTGAATGGTCATCATTAATATCAGGTGGTCTAATGAGTTAGTGGTGTGTACTTTCATGCACCAATTCACACATTAATAGTAACATTGAAATGAAACTTTGAAGTAATTATCAGATACCTTGAAACAAAACCATTTGGCCTAATCAATCATTGGCCTCACAATGTAAACACAGACAATGACTGACTGACTGACTGACTGATTGGTTGTACATGAATGAATTTGAAGGTTAACATTTATTGATGCAGAACGTGGATACACTCATATGTATAATAGTATATAATAGTTAGTTAATACATGCTAGCTGTATAAATGTCTGAAACAACTGGTATTTGTCACAAATCATGCTGTATTTCGAAACGACTAGATGGGAAGTTAGCGATTGTCACTGGATCCAGTACTGGCATTGGATTAGTGACAGCTGGTGAGTTGGCTCGTCGTGGCGCCAATGTCATCATGGCATGTCGAAATATTCGAAAAGCTGAAGATGCTAAAATTCGTTTATTGGAGAGATATGGTGTGAATAATCCACAATGTTTGAATATCGATGTGGCGTGTAAGGATGTGATTTCATCATTGAGTCCAATTGATAGCAGTCAAGTAAGTTGAAGTGAATATCTGATGGGTCAATGAAAAGTTGTCGATATTTAAGCAATCATACGGTTTATGTTAACTCGCTACTATGATTAAGAAGGTGAGGTTTATTTTAAATGAACACAGACTTGCCAGTGTGTAGTTCTTCTGTGCAATGTAAATGTTACAAATTCGCGTTTCAATATTTTATTGTGTTGTCTTCGTAACGAGTCACCTTTTCATTCCTTGTCTACAATACCATTGTCGACACCAATACATAACAATCTATTGAAAATCAGTAGTTAAATTAAGATGAAATGGTTAGTGATCCAACACGTTTCATAGTATTTTTACGTAGTAAAATATTATCTCTGTTATTGTGCAACTGACTTCCGATAACTACCCTATACCGTTGTCTAATGAAATGGAATGAAATGAAATCACCAGTCTGTGGTAAAATACATTGATTCACACATTAAGATTGGATGATACGAAGATTGGTGAATTGGATTATTGTCAAACCAATTTGTGGGTAATCGATCAGAATCATTGACCAGAGATGACTAAATATCTCCATTGTCACAATGCAGTAATCATTGCATGTTCACCCTCTTTATCCTAATGAGGATAGAGCATAAAACATTTAGACAATGTGACAATGGATTAAACAGTAGTTGACTGAGATAGCAAGTATAGAAGAAGTGATGATTTTTCTTAAATTGAATAAATTGGATGATCAATAAATGGAGATTGATGGACAGCAGATTAGGCAAACAATGCAAATTCTTTATTATCATTCACCTACTAAATAAAAATGCCTACCAAGGAAAGTCGTCTTTAATCTGCTTGCAATTGTCGATGTTTGGATACACATCTACTGAAACCAAATCTATTATTCTGAAAATAATTTATTTGAACTAAATTGAATCGAGATATTAAACGTAAACATTTCTCCAATACACATGTGGCAACAAATTTTGGTGTTGATTTCTTGTCAATTCTCTTTCAGTTGATCATTGAACAAGTCGACTTAGCATCTCAACAGTCAATCAGAGAGTTTGCTAGACGAATCCTCGCCACATATACAAAACTCGATTTCCTCATCAACAATGCTGGTCTCATTGTCAATAAATATGAGAAAACTAGTGATGGCTTTGAAATGACAATGGGTGTTAATCATTTCGGAACATTCTTACTTACACAATTATTATTACCATTATTGAAACGCTCAACTCCATGTCGAATCATCATTCTATCATCATTAGCACATTATAAAGGTCATCTGATGAAACCAGATTTGCAGTTGCAAAAGAATGAATATAATCAAGTGAAAGCATATTGTGATTCGAAGTTAGCCAATGCGATGTATGCTGCTGAATTAGGAGAGCGACTGAAAGACAGTGGGATAACTGTCGTTAGCTTACATCCTGGTGCTGTAAAGACTGAAATACTACGCGATGCAAATAGTGGGATGGTGGTGAGTTACTTTGAATGGAATTTGCTTATATTCATTAATTTTCAGTGGTAACCTCCCAATCGGACTCACTGATTTTGATATCGGAGGGTACCACTCGAACTTCGACGTAAGTACTTAAGAAACTGTATAACATGATTGCTTTAATTCTCATAATTATTTAGCGAATAACGGGTTGGTGCACAGATGTATTGTCGATGCGTTTTAATGAACTCTGTATTCTCAGAATTCATCAATCAACTTGCTACATTTTCCACAATGTTTACACATTGTAAGAACGACTCATAAACTATTCGGAAGTTAGATCTGTCATCCACCTCCAAGTGATTCAATCCTATTAGTTGGATTATTCATCACTTCTCACATAAAATTAACTGATAACCGAACAATCAATAGTGCTACACTTTCTCATTCTGTCAGTCAACTACTTGATACATAACTCGTACGATTTCCTTTCATCTTGCCTGGTGATTGTTTTGCACATAGATATCAGGCATAATATTCATTCGTTATCATGATGTGAATTCAATCGTGTTCCGAATGCTTTCATATTTGATCTCGGTAGTTACATGAATGCTCCATTTGAATGACATTGTCAAACATCAAGTTTGTCGTATTCAGTATTATACTTCACGGATATTACTTCTTATCATATCAGGATTTCTTGTTTTGACTATTTTACAAGGGAATACATATGAATGTAACAACCAGTTGGCTGAACATATCAGAATACAATGTTATCGTCACACAGTGGTAGGCATTTCCCAACAGTCCAGTCGACTAGATGTAGTTAATGAATCAGTGGTGATAATTGAGTAGCTACATATTACTTTGACACCTCAGTGGTTATTTATTCATCAACCCTCTTATTCATAGTCATTTCCTCGAATGTGATTATTCCACAACATTGAGACTCACCATTTTATCAATTTGTCATTACAATACACTGAATATATAGTATTTGTATTGAGGATATTACTTATAATGATTTCTCCTTCCTGTAGAAAGTCTTCGCTAAGATTATGCGACCATTTTTTATTGATCCATGGAAAGGAGCACAGACCACATTGTACACAGTGTTATCGGACAAGTTAATTTCTGGTGCTTACTATTCGAATTGTGCATTGAAAGAACCGTCGAGATTAGTCAAGAATCCAGATGAAAGGAGATGGTTTTGGAATAAGACGTGTGAACTTTTACGAATTGAGAGTTCTACATAGACAGTGGTTACTTGTAAATGTTTTGTTAAATGAAGAGATTTCTATAACGCTTTGTGATTGATATTCTTATTGCATTGTGGCTCCACATTTGATATGACATGATAATGTATTTTGATGACTACCACATTGTAAAGAGATGTTTATCAAGTAATTGCTAGTAGTAGAATAACTGCATCTTCTTCAATCTCTTATGATACAATGTAATCAATGAATGTTGGACACATCATCTTTTTGCTACTTTTGCCTTTTACTATTTGCTATGGATATTTATCTTCTTATTTGTACTTGTTTTTTTTTATTTGCAGTTTACACTAATTCTTTTAATTGTTTGTAAATTTTTCTAATAGTTTTTCTTATCTTTTTCTTTGGTGTAATTTTTCGATGATTGTTTTTTGTTGCTTTGTTTTCTAGACCTTTCACTTTGCCTGCATCTATTTAACTTATTGTGCGTCTCGTCGATTTGTTTACTTGTTGTTTGTTGGTGTTGTTGCCTTTTGTCATTAATTATTTTTAGTTGTCGAATCTTAATTTTTTACTTATGTTACTGATCTTCTTATCTGTTTTCCACATCATTTTCTTTGTTTGAATACGATTTCGTATGTTATGTACTGTTCATATTTGTCTGTGATTTATTGTGTTGCTGATGGCGACTTTTAATTTTCATCACTAATGTTTATGTATTTAACGTCACATATGATGCAGAAAGTTTCGTAATCAAATGAGCTAATATTTTATTTTCACCTTGATGAAGATTAACAGTGTTTTACATGGAGTTTTGAAAAATGTTTCATAAGTAATACTCTACTACTAGAGGGAAGAAATGATACCGAATTGTATGAATCATCAACAATGGTATTCTGGAATTAATGAAGTATGTGGACAGACTTTGAGATCATAAAACAAAATTGAGTAGGTTATTTCTGTAGTTTTTTCCATTCGTACACTAAAATTGATTATATCTGAACCGATTACTCAAATTTTCTACTACAATTGTCGTTGGTATGTGTTGATGCTATTATTGTAGTTGGTCTGTTGAGTGATTTTGTTTTTGCCTGTATACATAAGAGTGTGTGAAGCAAAATTACGATATTCTTGGGCGTTTGAATCTACGGTCATGTGTTCTCACTTAACATCGTCCCGGTTCGCTAGTATCGAGCCGACCATTCAGAATAGGATTTCAGTCTCATGGTTAAAATTTATTTTATTGATTCTGGCAAGGTTATTGTATATATATATATATATATATATATATATATATATATATATATATATATATATATATATAATATAAATGGCTGAATTCTTCAAAATTCAATAATTCTAACATTTTGTTAGTGTAATCTGGTTTGATGATCTTAAGAAAATTGTTCAACGTCAGTCTAATTCAATATGAATATGGTATTATACAGTTCTGAACAGATTGTTTGTAGAAAATACATAATAAACGAACAGATTTTTCTTTACTAGAACTTCATAATGGATATTTACAGCAAAATACGAGGAAATTAGTCAAATACATGAGAGAATATAGAGTATCTCTTGTGTCATGAAAAATAAAAATATACTTTTTAGTGGAAAGCTCACTTTCAACGAATTCATCACCTTAAAGCAGTGCAATAGTTAATATGGTTACTCTGCATAATAATAATAATAATCGATATTTGTTACTGACACCATTCAATTTGAAGTGGAAAACGGACTAAACACTCACTTTCTTGATGTACTGATGATAAGGCACCCTAGTGGTACCTTCAGCTGGTATACTATTTACGGAAAATCATTTAGGAATGGTCATTTATCAAACTTCTACAGCTTTGCTTCATCAGTATGTCAAGAAATGCAGTTACGTTTCTCCCCACATGAATCCGAAAAAAATTGCAGTCCTGATACCATGCATCAAAAGTTAAGCATCTTAATAAATATGTTTATTTGAAATGGATATCCATTTAGATTCAATAACAAGAACACGAAACTTGACAATCTTAAACTATCAGTAGCCTCCTCACCAAAGAGGATACTTCATATGAATGTGGTTTTCAGTTGTAACAAATTTGCAAACTTGTTAAAGAGAATAATTATTAAATTTAACTCTTAAGACTGTTATTTGTAGGAACGTTACTAATACTGTTATCTAGTCATCAGTCGTTTATCAACGATATAAAAGGAAACAAAATCGCACATCTGACCAGTTCCGTGTGAGATTATCAATATACATGCTGCTACGAGACATGTTATATAAGTCTTTCAATCAGGCATCTATCCAAGGGGGTTAAGGTATATCATCCAGCACGTTTGAGAAGGGATGGTAGGGGTTAAAACTGAACTGGATAACTGGATACATTAAAAACTCAGGCTACTCCATCAATGCAGAGTATTTATTTAAGCCTTGAAGTCAACAAAGCGTATCAAAGACATCAGTCTTTTGTCTTAACTTACTGCTAAAGTGTTCGATACTAGGACAAAGCAGTCATCCAGTGCTCTATGGCTTCCAAAGATACTCAACCCATATCAATCCGTGTTGAATTCGATCAGCTAGAACTAACCACTTATATTTGATAGTTAACAAACGGCCATCACATTAGGATATTCGTAGAAATCTGGATTACTGTTGTGTAAAAGAAATTAATGGGACATTTTTTCTGTCTTTCTCTTTATACAAATTGTTGCGTAAGAAATGTGGGCGCAAACAAGATAACTATTCATTTGGGGTCTGGATAAAATGTTCCGGTAAACTTAAAGCCTCATATGATGTAAAAACACTACTCATAAAGGTTCCTACGGAGGAAACCATAATGTCATCGACCAACATTTAGAATATATGTGAACATCAAAGTTACAACCAAGATTGTTATGACTGTGTACTAAAAGTGCTCAGTTCCATGCCAATGATATGTTATGCTGTCAAACAGATAGAGTACCTTTGGACAGTCTCGTGGGATCAGTGCTTTTAGTCTTATTTATTAGTGAATAACATGAAAATCTACAATTATGATAACCTTATTTTGTACAAGTTGTGTGGACGATACTTTCATTGTGTGTAATGACACCTAGATAAATTATTTGAATTCTTTAACACAGGATATTCTGAAAGTGAAGCTCACAAAAGCATGATATTAACAATATTTTCCATTTTCTAAGCTTAATTATCTCTCGAAAAAATGAAGGTACCTTAGAAAGATATATCTATTGAAAAGAAATCTAGAGAAAACAGTATTTAACCATTTAGAGATTTCTTCCATTTAGTTCTAAATATCAATCGATCTTCGCTTGTTACCCCTTATGAAGTATGGATCGCCTACTAGCATCCTCCAAGCAACTCTATATTGGGCTCTCCTTTTCAGTTCTAACCAAGTGCTATTCATTCTTTCCATGTTTGTTTGCAATTCTCATCCAATCTGTTCTTCGCTCCTCCTCTCCTCCTTTGGCATTGAGGATCTCGAGTTATTACTTGTCTTGTGGACCAGTTCGATGATTTCTCCATTGTGTATTCTATCCACTTCCAGCGTCTTTCCTGATTTCTTCCTCAGTTTAATTTTGGTTGGCTTGTTCTCCGCCACAGAAAGCTGTTGCTAATGGTATCTGACCGAAAGATCCAAAGTATCTTGAGCAAATAGCTGTTAATAAATACTTGTGTTTTTCGAATGATGCTTTTCGTAGTTCTCCATTTACGTTTCAGCTCCATACAATTGAGCTGTTTTCACGTTTGTATTGAAAATTCTGAATTTGATGTTAGTTGACAAGTAGTTTGAGTTCCATATGTTTTTCAGTTGTAGAAATACTTCCCCTGTTTCATCAATCTGTTCCGTCAAATCTGTATTAGACTCGGTTCTTACCATAGATTACTGAAAATGTTCTAAAATAATGTAAGAAAATTATGATCATCAGATAAACTCATAGAGGAGTATAAAAAATATAAAAGTGCTTTTAATAAAACGGTTACTTCAGGTCGTTTACAGGAAAGCACTAAGGTACTCGTTCAATGGTACCGTCAACTGAATTTACTACTTTGCAAATATGTTCTAAAGAATTTAGATTACTAGGAGAGAAAGGTGACTTCTATAAGTTTTATCCACCATATTTCTAAAGGCCTTCACAGGTGTAGACTCTAACTGTCAAAAATACAACGTGAAGTAAACATTTTAAACGCGTTTAAAATAATGATAAGCAATCCAACTTAATTACAATGTAGGGAAGGCATAACGATTGGGTCGTTAATAATTGACCACTGTGTTCAAAAGGCGTATTCGATCTACCTCAAACTACCTTAGTAACAATAACAACCTTAATTTTCATTTTTCACAGAACTGCGGTTATTACTGTATGCACTAAATTACATTTTTATTTTTATCTCACCACTTCTTGCTTATTATTTTATCGTGTTACGTAACCGATTCTAAAATTATCACTACATCTAACCATGAAAAAAAAAATTTAAGAGATCTTAGTCTTCATTTTGGTTTGATCTTTTCTACAGTACTGTTGACTCATATGACGAATAATTCCTTCAACATGTTGGACCTATTAGTAAGTTTACAGCTGACGAGAAAGCATGAAATAGTAAATGAATTAATCGCATTCTGAAAATTTTATCTTATCTGCTTCATTCAAATTTGTAAAGTAAACATCTAAAGTATTAAGTAAAAAATGCAATCTCAGTAAAGACAACATATAGCGTTCTCTAAGCCAAAAACCATAAGGGACATATGAGTAAAATAATTTCATTTTATTCTAACAACCAAAGATGCTTAATACATTTGGTTCCCGCTATTAACTCTAGAAAGCTCTTTTCAAACCAAACATGTAATTAATTTGATGGGTAACTTTCACTTTAAAAGGATTAAAGTATCGCAACATCAGTCTACTATCAACGAATTACATCATCGTAAAAGTACATCATTAATATATTGTAAACATTCATAGAATACGTGTCTAGTTTCTTTAGTCTCTTCATCATTTTATGTAACCTTTTATTGTGATCTTTTAGTGATTTATATGATTTACTTATGTACAGCTATTAATCATCGCACATAACATGATGGTATTTCAACTGTTTAGTTGAGCTAATTAAATTCACAATGCTAAGTTAATCCTCAAAAATAAAGTTTAATAAGGATTCAACGTTAATACTGACCTTATCAGTTTGATCTATTAATTATAATCAATATATTTTCTTAATGACACTCGATAACGTATCTATCGTATAGACTACTTTGATTACTTCAATGATGTTTTGATATCATCCAAAAGATATTATAATTTAATACTTCAATTCCAATATCTTTAGGATATCACTTAAGCAGTCGTTATTAAATTATGTGTATCCTGAATGGACTGTCTCAGCACCGTATCAGTTGACGGGTTTAATAAGAAGTTATGTTATGGATGACAACTGTAATCAGACTCGTCACTCAATGATGCGTAGAGTCAATTCTCTTAGGATAGACATAAAGCAACAGAAAGTGGCCAGTTAAGGTTCAGGAGGCAAACGATGAGAAAATGTAGACCCCTTTCAAAATACTTCTAAGTAGTATACTAATCCTCGAGAGAAAATTTCTGGAGATCTAGTAGGATATGACAAATGGAGTCCAGCCATGTTGGACGTAAGGCAGTTACCCATCGATTAAAATGGATGAGGTTGTGCAGATATGTAGCGAACTGACTGGAGTTAAAAATGTAGACCCATTGGATCCCAGCCCACTGGTCTAACGGCTAAGCCTTTATTATAAAACCTGAAGGTCCTGGTCCTGATCTTTGGTAGGGCATTGTTTGTTCCTCACCAGGGCATCCCATGATGGAACAAGACATCCGTCTAGTACTTCCTGGTTTCTGATATTAGTCTAACTCCGGTCACTTTGTGCTGTCAAATTCAAATAAAACGGTCTTCATAACATGCGATTACCACTATCAAATGTGTTACAATAATCAATTCTCCGTTAGAAAATAGATAGCCCCTATGTTTGTTAAGGTCATTTCTATTGCAGGTAATTTCTACTGTTAGCATGCATTTTACTTGTGTCTTCTTTGTTTTGATGTTAACTATGGGCTATTATGATATACGGAGATAGTAATCATTATGAGAACCAATACCAAAAAACTCAGACACCTCCTCTGCCTCCTAATTTTCAGTTTCGTCCCTACAAGATGGATAGCAGAATAAAAGTGAACAAGCACCAACCAGTTGGATTATATTTCAATCATTCGATTATGCACACACAAAACCGGTTAACCTTAAACATACTCGTTTGAAAAGCGACTACTTAATTGGAGTATCTCCAGTTTATACTACGTCAATGAACTGTCAAACCAATAAGATAAATTATCGCACACTATTTTTCCATTGGACGAAAAGGACCACAGTGAGGGTTAGAAAAATTATAAAACAGAAAAATTTCCTAACTCATTAATTTTAAACCACAGTGAGAATAAGTATTATTCACAAAACCTGACTAAACAGTGGACCAATAAGAAGAATATCATTTATCCGAATGAAGAACATTAATGACTAGAAAGAAAGTGAGGGAACAAAAACATAATTAATAAGTTATTATTATTGAATGTAAAATAATATGAAAATAGTCCATGGGTGTAGTGTGAGATTAATATTATGATAAAGGTAGGTAGGAATGCAAATAAAGTAATCGATTTAGATGTACTCAAAATGAATGTGATGGCCTTCTAAAAGACAATTCTTCACTAATTGCTTAATTTGATACTCCTACTAACAATAAACTCAACTCATATCAACGGTTAGGTGCTTGAAGCTAAAAATTGTATAACTGTTTGAATTATATTCGTAGATTGATGATTAAAAAATGAATTTCATTGTAATGCCACTTTATTAATCATTATTATATCATGATAGAAAGTGAGAGATGATAGATTATTTCCTTGTATTCTAATTACCATGTAGCCATTTTAATAATGTTTCTTGTATGCAACCATGCTAATATCTTACAAATCTACTTTTAATCTCTATGTTAGTCTGAATTTTAAGGTTAATGCTAAACAACTAGAATAAAAACTGCACGTTTTGATGATCGTTTATTTTGTAAAGAATTCAATTAACCTAAAAGTAGTATCTAATGATTCTTAGTAGTATTATTTTACTTGTTTGTGACTTAGGATGATAGACTTGGTTTTGAATGATGTAAACGATTCAAAGATCATATTATAACATAATAATAGGCCTGCTATGAGACTTACGGTCCCGATACGTAATTATCTTTAGAGTTCTTCATTTTATGTATAACACTGACTTCATGCATAGATACCCGTGATCAAATGTATGTAAAATAGGAAGTCGTTACTTTGGATGCATGATCCTATATTTGTAAATAGTTGAATTCAATAAACAAACAAGTTCAAGCAAACCTGCAGAGTGAGGGGAAGTTCATTTACATATATTGGAAGGGTAAAACTTAAAGTTGATATATCTATGAGATAATGCATTTGTAAACAATAATAGGGGACCGTTATTTTAAAAGACAATTGTCGTTACTTATTTCAATTGAATGTTAAGTTCAAAGATACTAATAGTCGAAAAGTATATGATGTTGACAAATTAAAAATGATCATAGATGATAGAATAATTGTTGAGTAATTACTGGACAAATATTTTGAGTACACCATTCGTCTATAATAACTTGTTTGCGTAAGTGAATTACACAGTATCAATATAGTTTTCAAGTAGTCGTTGTCGAATAAAGTACAGTATGTTTCATTAGTAAAGGAGTTAAGGTAACATGTTTCTAAAGAAGAAAGACAATCAACATAATAGAATGAGATTGCACTAATGTTTTATAAGTAATCAGCTTCAGTTAGAAAGAGTTGGATGACAACAGGAAACATAGAATATCAGCAAAATGCATTTTAGAAGTAATAAAGTGAGTAGGCGGAGTTTGTGCTTACACCTATATTGATCAAAAGGATTTACAAGTTATACTCACATTAAAATTGAAAGTGAGAAAAATTTTTACACATTTAGAGTCTAATATATCTATAACCCCCGGTGTTATCATTGTTTAATAAAAGGGTAGACTAATATATGACAAATCACAATTGGATGGATAAATTGTTTTGACTTATATATTTACCTTCTTGTTTCTTATGTGTGATTTGTCACTTTGTACTGCTGTAATATATATACCTAACCTATCTGGTTCGTGATCAGTTAACCGGATTTGTATCTCAATAAAGACTGAGGAAAGGCTGTGCTGGTTGTAGTATAGTTTAGCGCTAAAAGAATAATTCGGCCATTCAGTGAATACATAATAGAGTCCCTGTCATTTCATTAGTGAAGTAATAATTAATCACTGGTGTAAATATCTTTATCATAATGTCATATGGGAAGGAACTGTCAAAATGTCGAAAACATGAAGAAAGCTATTATGTTTCCGAATAGACTGTAGTAAAATGTTCCAGATTCCCGTAAATTTATTTGTAAAGTAATTCAGAATTACATATTTCTGCTTTTGAAGACTAGTTATGAAGGCCGTTACACACGTAATATCTAAATTGAACTTTATTAAACGATGTAAATGATTACTTACTTAGTAAATTCTGGAAACAACATACATAGTTTGAGCTATCATTTCCATAAAGCATCAAGTTTAAACTTAGTGCAACTAATTTTGTAGTCTAGAGTACAATTATCCCGAAGAATACGAAATGTAAAGTGAAGGAGGATAGTCTTCAGTTCAAGTTTATTACTGAGAATAAAAGTGCCGTAATAGTGGTCGGACTCGTACCTTGTAAGATATTGAATGGGAATTATTGTTATCCAGGTTACATATTAAGCAAGCCAGAAGTCAGTGTGACATATTTATGGAGTAATTTTGAGAGTAGTAGATTATAAGAATATTGGAGACGTTGGTAAACTATTGGATGAAATCTCGATGCCTTATTACCGTTTATGGTCACCTTTAAAAGTGACGTGTTTCATTGAAACACATTTATCCATATTTAGAAGCACTAAGTCCCAAATTTCATTTCGAGTATCATAACGTGACTTTACTGAGTTCAGTATTAGTGTAATTGTACTGTGGATAAGTTGGTTAGGGGAAGGCATACACTGTCTGGAAATCATTGGCATACAGAAAACGTCTACCCACACCCGAAACAATTTCATGCATATGTATAAGCCATAAAGAAAAGAGGACATAAAACATAACCTTGTATTACATCTGTACATATTAGACCAACATCGACTAACAAACCAACTCTATTTTATTTGATTGAGATGGTGTAATTGCTAAGCATACTTAGTCATATGTCGAAGACATGCCTGGCTAACTTTAACCGTGGTGGCGAGGCTTTCCTATTTCTATAATACGCGATATATAACAGACAGTCTTAACAGGTTAAAATATATTTAAAATGATACTAAGATAGAAAGGTAATTGGATCCCCATCTACTCTTCCGCAAGTGTCAAGTTGACTATGTATATTAAAATGTGTGCTCGTACGATTTCTGATCTTCGGGAGTTGAAATAATTTATTTAACTTTTAGTATAACTTAGTTAAGGTTCCGTGTCATCACATTGACTCTGCACAACACGTGATTTTCTGGGCTTTCGATAGAGAGGAGTTTATTTTAACTATTTGGTATCAGCAATTGGAAGAATTCCGCCAAGTAAGTATAGGTTCTCTGATCGTATAAGTTGAGAGCTTGTCTACACGACGCAGTTTGCTAATTATATAGAGAGCTTTAGATATGTCTTGTTAATGTAGTGTGACAACTTGGACCTATGTGCATATGAGTAGGGTTCCACGTTGTTCGTGACTGACAAGCACTTGAATGGTTTAATAACATATTATATATCCAAATTCTTCATAATACTTCTAATTTTTGTTTTTCAGTTGCCGGAAATTAGTTACGATCGATAATAAACTGATTAAATTGAGCTCATACACATAATGTGATTCACCAATGTACCATTATAATAATATTCTATTAGCAAGATAATTTTAAGTGTAATTGGGTGTTATGGAAATTAAAGAATAGTAATTTTGTTTTACGAATGTGTCTCTACATCACCAAATTACGATCATTATCGGCTCACTAGTGACTAACTTCTTGTGACAATTCCTGGAGTTCTAGTGAGAAGACGTGGTCAGTGGAGTTTAACCGTGTTAGATGTGAGGTAGTTAACCACTGATGGCAACAAATCGCAAATGTCTAGTGAATTGGCTGAGTTGGAAATATCAGTTGTTAGGAGGCGACTCAGTAGTCTAGTGGAAAAGCGTACTTTCCGGAGTCAGAAGGTTTTCAGTTTGATAGGTGTTGCGGGGGTGGTCTTGGATGCGCATCGCCAAAAAATCCCATGCCTAGACGTAACAGTCTGATTCAAAACAATTCATGATATCAAATTAGTAATTTTAATTATTATTTCCAGTTTTGTACTGACGATAGGCCTAGAGTCTGGGAAACATAGAATTCAGGTCAATCTATAATTAATCAACACATCAACTGAGAACACATGCATCAGTCAAAATAGAAAAAATCCTATCGATCTCATGACCGAAGGTCAAAATAAGTCACATTAAGATAAAACGATCTCAGAAGGTGAATAATAAAAAAAAACATAATAGTAACCGACTCTTTCATTGTGTAAAGAATGTTTTGTTTTTAGAAAATTAATGTCTGTTTACATCAAACACCGAATGATGTTGTTAAGGCGAAAAATATGATGTCCTAAAATGCACCTCCAATAAAATCAGTCATTCAACCTACACAGCATTTCAAGCAATCCTACTTTGTTTGCTCCAAAAGGGAAAGATTCATACAATGAATTACATCCCACCGTCTACGGAGCTTGGTTTTTGTGCAACACTTTTGATATGTGACTGTATTGCCCTTTCCTTATCTAGATTTATACATTTGTGAGTCGATGTATTGATCAGTTACAGATTAACCTGAATTATAAACTTCACAGACTGTAGACCTCTTGTCTTTCTTCTGTTTGATAACTTATTTCATATTTCGTCACATTCATTCCTATTTTTAGGTCTACTTCACTTTAGTTAATTTGACGTGGTTTTGAGGAGATTTATGTCTAATTTCGTTGTTTGTGTTACTCACAGATTGATCTTGGATGGATGCTAGTGAAAACCGAGCATTAAAGATTTGTTTCGTTCTAGTATGAAAATCCTCAGGAGTGCGGACCCATACTAGGAAGAAATTGCTCTTTAGTGGCTTTGGTTTTCATTGGTACTCAGTGTGTGACAAATACGGAGAGCAAAGGCCTATGCATTTTATTAATTCATAGTGTCCTTTATTAGTCTATCAACTTGTTTTTGGATAATTAAGTCTAGCTCATATAACTTATAATTGTCGGTAATTTACGTTTCATTACTTAAGTTAGTTTTATACTCATGATGTTTTCTATTACCTAAATTGATATTTTATACAGTTCCATTATACTTAATATGTATAATTTTTAACAACTTGTGGAGACTGATACAGAAACATTGAATTTTTATTAATAGCTTTCATTACGTTGTTGAAATGTAATAATTATAGTTTTGTACATTCTGCCTTGATTTTATCCCAATGTTCTCCTGCTTATCTCTCGCTCTGGTATCTGATAAGATATAGTTCACGTGGTATTCTCTACCCTCGATTACTGTTTCTACTACCGAAATCGAAGATTTGTAGTCGTTACTTGTAACAGTGAAATCAACAACATTACCCTTCATTTCATCTGAGACTTGTCTATCGAGTCATAAATTTCTGGTTATAACACAAGTAATCCAGAAATTTCCCGGGATACCAATTCACGCTTTGGGATGAATACTATAAGGGACTGGTCTCTGTCAATTCATCCTGACATTCTGCTTGGAGTCCTAAAGAAATTTCAGCTCATTTGTTCGAGATCCTATTAGATATGACCCAGAATCGAAACCGATGACAACCGTTCTGTAGTTTCCACTTAAAGTCATCACAAAAGATTGGTGATCATTGTCAATCAAATGAAGTTTTCTAGCTTGTATTTCTATTTGAAATTGATCAACTATTTGCAATTTTGTCTTTGTCTTATTAAATTTAACCTTATTTTCTATGATCACTTTCCATACTGATTTCTCCACAATGTTATGCTTCTAATTGTGTGACACATATATCTTCAGTACCCTTTTTTACTAAACAGGCTGATATAAATCAAATAAAAAAAGGTGAATTCTTACTATTCTGCATCAGTAGTCGTTTTTACTTTATTAATATTGAGACAAACAACTAACTGAATAAAATTTGTATTCACTAGCATATACAGAATGCTAATGATAACAGCGAAAGTTAAATTTTTCTTAAAATAGTTCATGTTTGGACAAGCCAACTGTTTGGTGATATTCATCACATATCTTCATTGGTCACGATTATTGTTTATGATTACACCATGATTACCTCTAAGTAAAGTAATTATTTCATTATACATTTCTCTGTTAATATACTCGTTTAAGGTGTGATTAGACTTCTTACTTTAGAAAGACACTTTCTACCTACTTGCTTGAAGGATGATTATCTATTTTATGATTTTATTTCCAAATACAATCCTATATTATGTGTTGTATCGACTTCTTGGTTTACGTGGATCCAATCAATCTTATATGTGAGTGAAGTCAATTGATATACGACAAATAAATATACATAGAATTTATATTTGACTAAACCTGACAGAATTATAATTTAATACAGAAAGTTCACTTAATTAAGCATCTTAAGTGGATTTACTTAAGATTTTGCCAGCACAGGCTTCATAACAATTAAATAGTATTAAGGCGAAGAATATTGTGATGTGTATTCCTACTTATATGAATATTAGTAGCATATATTTCTATTTATCATTATTTTATATCATTCGTATTAAGGAATCGAAATTATTTTTTTCGTTCAGACACATCGTCAACCTTATGTACGCTCATATATACATATGCTTTATCTTGAAGATATGCGGCCAATTAAAATAAGCGTAGAACAGTAACCTCCACAGGATCAATCAGGATGCGCACATATCTACCGTGTGACTATTAGTCTCCCGAGCCGGAATGAAGAAGACTTGACAGTTAATACAAAAACCAAACGGACAAATTTTACTTCACTCATCCATTTATATACAAACAAAACCGGACCATACAGCATAACAATAGGAAGAATAACATTTATACAGAAACGGAGATAATAATGACTAGGAACTGACGGTACAATTAATTGATTAGTTAATTGATTATAGTCTCTAAACGACAAGTGGTATGATATTGTTCATAGGTCTGATTAGAGGTTAAGGCGATAGAAACATGACAATAGTATAAATAAAACGATCGCTTTACATGTGCTCAAAATAAGCAAAACAGTCTTTTGAATAGTAGTTCAAAAAGTTAGTTACTCTTCTTGAATCGCTCGACATAACAACGTCCAAAAGACTAAAGTTCTTGTGGTATTGCTATTATCTCTACTATCATAGTTTACATCGTTTGTCTTCAACTTAGTTAAAACGTTTGAATAGAATGGTTGTAATCTGCTAAAAATGAAAAGTGGACGAATATATTTCTGAGCTGATTTTGCATTTGATTCTGTTTTCCAACAGTTAATCCAAGCCTTACCTTAATAGCTCTTCTCAAATGTACGATAATTTAACTGAATGACCATGAGTTAGATGAGTTAGACACAACATTTATTACTATATCAGAACAATCACAAGCAGTTTAGAGTGGAAAATCACACATACAATAGAAAATAAGAAATAAATAGATCTGTCAACTTGGAAGTGTTTTGAAAAGTTTCATTGAAACAACGTATTTAAGTTTAGATCCATTTAGCAGTTAACCATGATGATGGCTAGAAATAACATTTAGGCTAAAGACTAGGAATTCTAGCTAAAATTACGTTTTAAGTATTAGGAGTAAGATTTCGTAACAGGTTTCATGATAAGGAATAAGTTTTATAGTAAGAATGGTCGACGAGTGGAATCCCTAATCCAAAAACATAGTTGCAGTTCTATCTGTAGACTTATTCATAAAGAATTTGGGCTAACTGTGTGACTCCTATGACTAACACAAGTAATTCGGTTTTCTCTTTAATACTAAACATACTGAGACTAACTTAGTGAGGCAAAGAGTTGGTGCTAAATCACATAAAGTTGGGAAAATCAGAACGTTTTATGCAAAATCCTAGTTGTAATTGGAATTTCTAAGTACTATTGGTAATATTAATCCATACAATATATGTTGTTGCCACCTATAATTTCCAGTCGCAGTTTGAACTGAAGTTCGCTAGTGCTGCGAAATTTGGCAAAATGTAATGTAATTCCGAAATTAGTTTCTGGTGCGAAGTTACATATTGGCAAGACAGGGGAAGCATTTCTACAACTGAAAAACATATGGAACTCAAACTACTTGTCAATTAACATCGAACTCAGATTTTTTTAATATAAACGTGAAAACAGCTCAATTGAATGAAACTATAACATGGAGAACTACGAAAAGCATCAATCGAAAGACACAAATATTTATTAACAGCTATTTGCTCAAGATACTTTGGATCTTTCGGTCAGATACCATTAGCAACAACTCTCTGTAGCGGTGAACAAGCTAACCAAAATCCAGCTGAGGAAGAAATTAGGAAAGACTCTGGAAGTGGATAGGATACACAATGGAGAAATCATCGAACTGGTCCACAAGACAAGCAATAACTCGGGATCCTCAATATCGAAGGAGGAGAGGAGGAGCGAAGAACAGATTGGGTGAGAGTTGTAAACAAACATGGAAAGAATGAATAGCACTTGGTTAGAACTGAAAAGGAGAACCCAGAACAGAGTTGATTTGAGAAAGCTAGTCAGCAACCTATACTCTATGTGTAGTAACTGACATCGACTGATTGACTGGTATGGAAAATAATATTTACAAATAATTGTATAGTTATTTGAAAATAGGCTTTTGCATCTTTAATGAAATAACCCTTATTATGTAGTATGCATCTATTCGTGAATAAATCATTGAATTTTTAAAAAAAATTTTGTGATGGAGACATCTTCACCAGAAAGTCCTTAAAAAATGTCCTTACAGTTTTTAGTTACATGAATAAATTTCTTTATTCTCGTTCCTGTGACTTAACAATGGCTGTGACACCACAACACTGTGATTCGTTTATTTACTATGTAAGATATTTATTAAAATATTATTGAAATATTTATTCTTAAACCAAATACATGCATTCCAAGTATCGTATTTGCCTTTACAGAAACTGCTAGCTCATCTGTAGCTTTTTTAAAATCAAATATACTAATCTCCCCAACTGATATTACTTTATGGCTTCTTAACACCTGATGGTTAATTGTCAAAGAGACTATTCAAGACATGGTTGCATATAAAGTATCTCTATGTGTTTCTCATAATTTATTGAATTCACCTTGAAATAGGTATTTTACATATTGAAAGTTACCGATGTCGGATAATGGTAGTATTCCTTTATCTATAGTCCGATGTTGATTTCGATGACCAAGAGATTCTACCTCAGTATTCATCATTAAAAACAGTATCTCTTAAAAACATGAACATTATAATGGCTCTGTTTTCGAACACTTATAATCCAGCCAGAGGTTATGGTGAACTATTATCTGGACTTGTAACCATGTGTAATATTTTCCAAGACCGTCAACTGTTCCCCCCGATTTTGTTTCATTTCACAATCAACTCACTGTTAGTAATTATGCTTTGCTGGTAGGATATTTAACGAGACTCGTTTATTAACTTGGAATGCGCAGATGAAGTGGTCCTGCTTAGTGAAGACGTTGATAAAATTTACAGACATTTGATAACACTAAGCAGCAATCCAAGAATGTTCTAGGTGTTTTCCTTTATTCCCTCTAAGTATAGGCTGTTGCTTCGGGAGTGGTTAGCATGAACACTTGAACTAAATAAAGGGTGTGAAATAGATAAGTGCGTTGGTCACTTCACATCTGCCAGTCAGAGGACAAGTATTCTGCTCAGCAGTCGACCCTGTACTAACATTTGGGTAATAAATATGAATTACGAAAATAGAGTACAAGGGATAAATGAAAAATGAGTTGATGAGGTTGTTCATTGCTTATGCCCAGTCACTATGTACTTTGACTTACAATGTCAGCTGGTGAAAGTATTGGATAGAAGAAAAATATAGGTGACCAAACTCGGCATGTGCCCTTGAAATCGTTAACTGTTGGTCTAAGGCATGTTGAAAAGTTCTAGCTACTTGACTAGGGTCTGTGCGATAATCGCGTTCAATGGTTAAGGATGACGAGTGACGTGGCTGAGAATCGATCATATTGATACAATTGCATTTAATCTTTATCATCTCATATATTTTAAGTTCCGTTATTTTTTTCACATTTGTTTCAATCCTTATTGTTGAACCATACTGTGATAATATTCCTATTTACTTAATCCCGCCATGATAATGTAGCATAGCAACTTTAACTCCATGTACATATGCCAGGTTCTACGTTGTACTAGACCGAGAATACGAAAATATCTCATTTCATAGGTAAGTTTTATTCACGAACTCAATATGTTCATGATCAAATCTTAGCGATTAAATTACTAATGGTTTATGTGCTTATTTCTTCTAAAATTTACCATCCAACATTCCCTGGTTTTGATTGGCACTCAACCAACGTCAGTCTGTGACGAATTCAAACAACTAAACCTACAAACGTTAGAAACATTGACTAGATTCACTTTCTTTTAATGCTATTTAATAATTTAGTCCTACATATACGAGAATATAACTTTTACTAAAGATTTCAGTCCACCTTCAGATTTCAAATATATCTTCATTTTTCAATTGGAATGTTAAGTTGTACTACACTTAGCATGTTGATATCAGATTACTGTACGTAACGTCAAACACTGAAAGTTATATATAAACTATAGTATATGGTAATCATTCACGTAGCGAACAGAATAATGACCGAAACTTCGAGGCATGTTAAATTAGTGAACATTAAAAACTTTGAGTATAACTATAGCCTACAACATTAGTAACAATGGTAATGACAATCGCTAAATTAATAATAATAGTATTAATGAAATTATTGGTAGTATAAACTATAATCTACTTACAACTCGATTGTAAGTCAACGTAACTTAACATGTTGTACTGATTTATTGGGCAATTAAATTAAACTACCATATTCCACTCATTCGTCTATATAATAAAATTTTCTATTTAAAGTTAAAAGTTAAGCAAAACTATAGCAATAGGTCTCAACAACAATAACAGAAGGAAATATCATGCAGGATATAATAACATTATGTTCTACTAACTAAATGATAGTAGTGCTGCTTTTCATTTCTATAAATTCTGTCATTCATCAAAATATCAACAGACTGAAAACAAAAAGAAAAGATAATAAGGAGTAGTGATAGGTTTTTGAGAAAAATGAAGGTGTGTGACAAAGCTGACGATGAAGAAGCATGGAGATAGAAGAGATTGGATGTAAGTGTGATGGAAACAATAAAATTTTAAATAATTGTTAATACTACAAGAAAAAAAAAAATCACAGTTTCATGCAACAATTAAAGCTTCACGTATTCAAGTCAATTCGAATGCACTGAGTAGTTATTTAGTTCTAGTGAAAACAAATTAAGAACATTTCATCATATTACAAAATACGTGAAATGGATTAGAAAGACAGGTGGGTGATAATGAAATCAATGTTATGTGCTTTAATAATAATAACAATAGAAAACCGTTTGCTAATTATTTCATCATTTATTCATCGTCTGAATCGAGATCATCGTATGCCCCATCAGATCTAGCCACAGAAATCACGTTAGTAGTTGGACTAGCTGCTATAAAAGTATAAATATTAAGACAGTAAACATTATGTAAATGTAAATGTAAGACAGTTAATAACCAGACTTTAGAATTTTTTAATCATTATTAGCAGATCTACCATCATTTGCCGCCCCACCACAACCAAAAATTCCTTCAAAATGATCTACACTATTGATTGACTGGTCTCAGAGGAAGCACAAGACAATAACTGATAAATGACAGAGGCATTAACATTTTACAATTTTATTTTACCACTTTGAGTTCATTCCTACTCAGTTTGGTGTAAAACTCTGTAAGTATGAAGTCAAGTGCACACACTTTTAAAATGTAATATTAATTGCAGAATGAAGAAATTTTTTATAGAAATAACAATATACAACCAGGCCATGTTTTGAAGATTCGTTGAAAATTGTAGTAGAAATCATTTGTAGAACTTCAGTCGAAAATGTTAATATTGTAAACTTCATGTGAAGGCATTCCAAATCAATAAGTGTGTTTTCATAACAAGTCACAATCCCTAAAAAGAATGTGTTCATTAATCTTTTGTTCACAGAAGTTCTCAGCATTCAAAATAGTTATCAATCACGGGCCAACACAACATTGGCTTATCCTGATGAAAATTTAATTATTACTCACTCCAGAAACAAATTATCCAGAGAATTAAACTTAGATAATAGATCACTTCTAATTACTTTCAGTCGTATTTTACCATTTTGCATATACATCTAGTAACATATACGGCGGAATAACGACGAGGGGATTATGTAAAAGAATCTCAGAACATATACTAAAATTTTTTTACATAAAATGCTTTGAATATCATAGCAGTGCCATAATAGGCGACAATATGGAGACAGGTAACTCAGTAAATCTTGATATTACATTCCGAATAATAAGTAAGGATAATAACGTCAGATATCTTAGTTGCGGAGAAGCAGCTACTATTCATTGTATAGACTGGAAGTTACGTGAAAAAAAAGAATTCGTGGTTCACTTAGCATCGCCATGGTGAGTGTTTTCTTAATATCATATTTTTTTCTTTTCTACCTCTCATTTACCTTGTTCTTGTCTTACATTTTTAACGTGTCAATATGCTGTGTATTTCGTTTTATTTGTTCTCATTCTCAAATTTATAAACATTTTCATCTATCAATACAACTCTACAGTATTTGTGATAGAACATTTAATGTTAAGCTTAGTCATATTATTTTCATATTATTTATCAAAACATGATCTTCTATCAATTTAGCATTGTTTAGGCTTCTTTCGTACAGCCTTAAATCATTATTGCTATCACATTTGATACGGTTGATAATTTTGGTAATTGGTATCGATTTTGCCCTACTGTTAACATGATAAATAGTTAATTGCACTCTTCAGGGATTGATACCGGTTAGGTACCACTGAAAAATAGGAAGTACTGGACAGCTTTTTCATCCCAGTATAGGACTTCTCATCAATGAGCACTTCTTATTACTCCAGGTAATTAAACCTAGAGACTTCAGATTTCATGGCTTATGCTTAACCATCTGCACCACTAGGCCGGCGTCATGTGATAGGATTACAACTTTCATCGATTTATGATAAAGCGTGACAATTATCCATTGTTATTGGTGATAACTGTTTCATAAGTGCAAACTCCATCGGTCAGTATTGGACTTATTCACGCGATTTAGTACGTGGATGAATTAGAGCTGGCTAAATAAAGTGAATTCATTTCATTTTATAACGTTTATTTCTCGTGATTTTTCAAAATTTTACGACATAGGTTTTACGGATAAGTAGTCTCTAAAATCTCTGAAATTTCAATGACTTACTAAAAATATAACAATGATAATCAATGATATTTATGTGGCTTATACAGAAGTAGAAAGGAAAAGAACTGATAAGCATCCAGGACGAAACGCGCGTCCTGGATTCCACTTGCTAGTCACAATCCAAATTAAAGGATACCAGTCTATAACTGTTGATCTGAGTCGTGTCGACAGGTGAAGACTGCCTGGTTGATGTGACTGAGGTTAGTAATTGGAGACATTGCATAATGAAATGGCTAAGAATCTGTCACAGTAGCTTAGGTTCATAATTCTTTGACTTATTCTAGATACTAAGTTTCATCAAAATCTTTATACATACAATTTCATGCGTTCTTGTTGAGCTACTTTCTAACAATACTATTCTGAATTCTATTTTATCGTAATAATGTGGTATGGCAATTTGAACTAACGTACGTATTTACAAGACTTGAGGATGTTAGTGGTTGTGTGAACGCAGTAGGTTTATAAGTACATCTTGATGCAAAAATACAAACTTCAAAAAATCCTTACCCACACTAACGTATAAAAAATACGAATATATATATATATATATATATATATATATATATATATATATATATGTATATATATATATGGCGATAAGCTTGGAGGTGTCACATTAGATCACTGTCATTATCTAGGACTTAAACGCATTACTAGTTAATTTCTGCAACTTATTCGCATAACTACTGTGTTTACATCTCCTCATTTTGATTAATGTTAAGTTAAGAAATCAAGGGGTGTTTTCCATTATTATTAATCTATAAAGTACAGAAGAAATCATTTCGATTGTTTACTAATTAAAGATAACAAAGAAATATACTGACTGAAGTAATCCGAAGGGTTTCGAGTGTATACTAAGTTGTATTTATTCAGCATTTTTGACCGTTTTATCCTTTCTTTAATAAGTAAGTATTGAAATATTAGAGTGATAGTTTCATTTGAATTGTCTGGCGTTACCCATCACCACTTCTATGAACATGCTAGTGCAACGTATGCATCATTCTTGATGAAATAAAACACAAGCTTAGTAAAGTGTACAGCCAGGAATGAAATCTATAATGAGGATTACACTCCAGTATTCAGTAGCTACCAACTAAATAAACAAGAAGTTAATTGAAAATAATAAGTTCTACATACTTTCTGAATATTGAAAATGTTATAGATGACTATTGGGATATGTTCAGCAGTGGGACATTAGAAATAACAGTAGATTACGAACTTATGTCACTTTATTAAATAGCCTATCACAAAACCTATGGATTTAACCTGAGTAGTAGTATTGAAGAAAAACTGAATTATTAAGCGTTTTTGTCTCATCTAACTTCTTTCGGTTACTTACCTTTGGAATTAGTACCCCAAAGACTAGTTGCCATAGTGTTGCTTAGTTCTGGGCTTCCAATTGATGTATGTTTTGGAGTAGTTTGTTGTCTATTCATTCCACCTACTCTCGTAGTCGGTCTTGGGCCTAATGCAGCCGCTTCTGCATGTGCTGCTGCTACACTCGGATCCAGTGATCGACTTACTCCAACTGGATGTCTTGATGAAAAATCTTGGGCTAATGAAAAACTATTATCTTCAGCTAAGCCACCATTAATTGATGAAACACTGAATATATCTTCATCATCTAACAAATCAAAGAGAGAAAATTAGTGAAGGAAAGATATATGTACATCTTTAAATAATTACAAGCTTAAAAAAGAACGACTTCTAAACAGCATATCCCACACTGCCTTCATCATTAGCCTTAATCTGTAAAGATAATCTGAGGTACTTTTATAAGAGGACTAGCTGAAGACAAATAACTGCTAGTCACAGACAGTTGAATGGATGTTCATCACTGTCTAGACCATCTAATACGTGAATACAGTAACACAGTTGTATCTTATAATACATACGATGAACAAAATTAGCATTTTAAAGTAATATTTTGAGTGTCAGCTGAATTATTTCACAAACTGAACTAAAGTATGCCGACCATGGAGATTTAACAATTTGACCTGTTTTCCTTTATTCGCTCACATAATTGAATATAGAGGATGAACTCAGCACATCCAGTAGCGTAAACCACTGTCTATCCATTTATAAATCTTATTGTCTTTTAAAATATATTGAAACCCGATAAGACTCTCTTTTACACAGTACATACTGAAGGATCAGAAAAGCCTACTCATGATAGTTATGATGGCCTAGAGTGAGAAATTATCAAATAGTATAACTTCTGTGTAAGACTACATAGCATAGGGAATCTTACCACCTCACTACAATCTAGAGCGGTTGAACTAATAATCGACAAGAGTTCAACATCTAAATAATTGTAGCATGATAAAAATTGTCTGTGTTGTTGACTGCACAAAATATTTTGGTTTGTTCCTCTGTATTTTTTAAACTTGAGTTTTGGAAAATAGTTTGAAAGTATTGTTTGGTAAACCCTGGACTTATATTGCATTCTAGTTAGCACTCGTCAAAATGGTATACCTACAATCTGGAGGATTCGATCCAGAGTCGACCAGTTTAACAGTCAGTTGTTGCTACCGGTAAGCTGTTTGGACAAGGACTGACTCCCTAAAGGACTGGGTAATGTGCACTGATTTATTGCTGAGTAGTTATCAATGTCATATATGTATTAATTGTTATATTGTTGAATGTTTTTAATAGATCACGTTGCAATGCCAACACTACTCTACGTGACTTGAGATTCTAGCAATTTGTTGAGATGGAGGGTTCATTCTGACTTGTTTGATGAAATTCGATCGGAAAGATGAGTTACTTGACAAACATAGGATTAATCACCATTCACTAATCAACTAATACAAACTTGAATCAGTTACTTGCTTTTTAAAAAGAGGCTTACGCAAAGTTGCAAAGCATTTAAAGTCTTATTCTCCATTGATTAGAATAACAAAAAAAAATATTACTTACTTATTTCTACAATCAGTCTATACGACACCCCATTTATCGGGAATTAATAAGTCAAGCTATGATAACGATGCTTAAAAATTCATGTGATGTTTAGTGAGTTAAGGTGGTTTTACAGGGATTGGTATTTAATTTTGTTAATTGTATGTATTACAGAATGATGTCGGTTGTGTACCAATGAAAACCAAGCGGCAGTGGACAGTTGCTTCGCCCTAGTGTGAGGATCGGCAGTGCGTACCCACGATTCCAGCAAGGAATCAGACCCTGTACCTTCCATTTTCGTGGCAAAAGCTTAACCATTAGCATCACTGGTTTTACGTCCAGTGGTAGAATAATTACTTCAATAAATTTGCGATATAACACAAAAATGAGTTAATACCATAGGAAAAAAGAACTGTTTTTTGGCCCTTGGCTCTTAGTGATACCTAAATGAGTTTAATCTGTGACAAGTAAAAACAACAAGATGTTAATGTCTTTCATATGACATGGCAGGGTAGCTTGAGAAGACCAGATAAGAGTTAAACAAATGATTATAATGAACCAAAGAACTTTTGGTAGCAGCTTGTAGATATCAACGGTATACAAAAGCTGCGTATAAATGAAACCACAGAAACCGAAACTAACCTGTTTTTAAATTATGACTTTTATATGAATTGAATTTTACTCCTTGAGAACTGTTGTTTTTCTGATGGATGGCACTATGAGTGACATTGTTATCTGACTTAGAATAGGATGTTGTTGGTTTTGGTGGATCTATTGGTTTATTTGTTGATCGTTGTGTTAAACTTTAAATAAAATGTAGACAGAAATTCGATAAAACAGATTAAAAATCGTAGTAGGAAACAGGTTTGAAAAATTTCAGAAGTTTTGAATGTAACTAGCAGAATGCCATGGTACAGGTTTTAATGATAACTATAATTTTACTGGAGATGCTACTTCCTGTATACTAAGGTCTTAATTTATTCAGTGTCAAAATCATAGAAAGTAGTAGTGAGCTATTCAGCACTAAAGCGAAACAGTTGTCGAGTGTTTCTTGATTTCCAATGATCATCTAATTAATGTCATCTTTGGATATAAAGCTTAAATTTAACAATCTTCTCAATATACACCATAAAAGTTGGCTAATTTAGAAAGTCAATAAGCTAAGCAATATTCAAGCACAAAAACGATGAAGTAGCTACTGAAATGACTTTTAATGATTGTTACTACCTACTCTGTTTTTGTCTTACACTTGTCTAATATGAGGTTCATATATTGCTACTAAGAAAACATTAGTTCTAAAATGCTGAATTCTATGAGTAGCAAGAATTGAAAATCAATCACCACCGTGGTATGATGCAACAGCTATGTTGAACCATATTAACTACACAATTATACCGTGTAATAATGTAATAATTATGTTTTTCATGTATTACTTAATGAAGAAAACTCTATGTTTGCAAGGTCCATGACCGTTAAGATATGCTATACTCAGAAATATTGTCATCAATGATTAAACACTTACCTTATATCTTATGCCGATCTTTGATAGACAACTAGAATTATAAAGTACCAGATAGCAACGTAATAGTCAATGATCAATGAGTCGTTAGTCAGTAGAAGGATATCATTATAATGTACTTAATTAGGTTATTTTATGTTGTGACCAATCTACGATCATAGAAAATATCTGAAATAATGATACTTAATGAATTTCTTGTCTAATAATGCAGAGTACACATATAGCATAAATTTCATTAGAAATTCGATGGATAGAACATTTTTTAATCAAATGATTTGTACATATTACCGTAGGTGTCTCACAACTCAGTGGCTTAACTGCCATCGCACTTTCGTGCAAACTGTACAAATGTAAGATCTATTATCTCTAAAAGGCGTAACTATCATGAAAACTGAAAAAGATGTTATCTAGGACATTATTTTAAAAAAATCTTATCTATTTGACATAATTTACAGTACTACTTAATACATAAATGGCGAAAACACACTGTAGACTGAAGTAACATAAAATAGAACTTACTATTGAGCTTTATTAATTTCGGCAGCGACAGCGTTTAAATCTTCTGTTTCTGAATCCCATTCATCGTCTTCACTACTTGGTACAACAGATAAATTACTTGTAGTATTTGGTTTTGTTCCGAATGTTACAACACGTTGATCATGACTAAAATGAATTTCAGGTGAATTTGATGCGATCTGTTTTTGTTGAATATTACTATTATTATTATTGATACTACTACTGTTATTACTACTATATGAATAAAATGGAGAATATTTTTGAGAGGACGTCTGTTGTTGTGCTTCGTTTGAGAAATTCTGTCTAGACATAAGTGGTGTTGATTTTGTGTTGAAATCACGTTCATCTGTAACATAGTGTAGTTGTGGGCTTGATCTTTGTAAACGTGGTCTAAGTGAAGAGAATAATAGTGTACTTTTATGTAGTTTTCATACTTTAATAACAGTGGAAATCAAAACGAGCATTTCATCTTATATGGGACTTAACAATTGGATGCATGAAATCAAATCGGTATTGATGCTCATATCAGGATTCAAAATCACTACCAACAGTTATGCTTTTTTAGGACAAAACACATGTCCTGGATCCCCCTACTGACAACAAACCAACTTTATTAAAAATTGAAACTAAAAATCAATATTAAGGCAACTAGCATTAGCTATACGTATGAATTAGAGACTAACTAAACTTCAAAGTTTAATATCATCAGCTGGAAAATACAAAGTATAACATACATATACACTGACAGATTAATGAATCACTTAAATGTAATCAATTTGCTTAGTTCAGTTGACTGAGATTTTTTTTTGGCTTGATTTGCGCCATGGGTAAGGCATAATTTTAACTCTTAAGCATTGCGTTCACAAAGTTTAAAATGAAACCCTGAAAGGTCAATAATGTATTTAACTACAATTAAACTGTTATTTATATTCATTGAAAATTGGTATTCATTTCGGAACTATTGAAAATCAGGGTATTTAGAAGCCCATATCGTTGTAGTATGGAGCAGCCTCAACCCCACAGGAAATAAAACCAGAGACGTCTAGATTCTCTGAGAAACACTTAAATATCAGCGTAGCTATACCAATATATAATAGAAGAATTACAACGTTTATCATTTTCACCCTTATTCTCATAATAAATACACAAACATGAAAGCATTCAGACGCAAAGTTTGCTTTATTACTGACACATTCTCTGTTTGCATTTTTAAGCTACTTGACTTAGTTATAGTGAGTAATGTGAATAGTTTAATGTATTCATAGCGCCAAGCAAACGAAGATATTTTCCTTTACATTAACTCACACTATATCCTTTACACTTTTCCGTGATTGTAATAACTTACAGACAAGAATTCATATTTGTTTAAAAAATTAAGTATTTAGAGTAATCGAGAATTCCACAATTGAAATTTATCGATTGCTTATGATTAATTCTTGTTTCTTAGGCGATTTTATGGCTTTCTCATGGTCTTTCAGTCAATGAATCAACCTGAAGGTTGTGTAATAACTTCATTTCTCAATTTTATTTGATTTATAAACGGATGTTTGTTAGAGAAACATTTCATACTATCCGTCATTTTCTGTACGATATTTGACATTTAGTTATTAGGTTATTAGTTAAGCTCCATCTTACATTCATTTGCACTGTTGATAATTTAGATTGCTATATTTTACTAGAATCTAACTGTTTAGTTAGTGAATAGTTCATTATTAATCATGAATTTTAATTGATTGTATCACAGATTGATGTCGGCAGAGTGCGATTAAAGACCAGGGAGCATTAGACAGCTATTTTGTTGCATTGTGGAACTCTGTCGTGCGCACCCCAGTGGTACCCTGTCAACATCAATCTGTGGCATATTCAATTAATTAAGATATCAATCTCTACAAAAGTAATTATCCCAATTGAATTATGAATTTCTTAGAAAAGTCAGTTTTATTAATGATGATGTCATTTCTTGTCAAAGGATATCATGTTCTGAAATTTAGTTTTATAAAATATACAAAATAAGTAACTAAACCATAGTAAAAAGTGACTTAGGAAACACGCGTACTTTAAAAAATCTAGTTGTAAGAACCTATTGTGTAGAAAATTTCAATTTACTGACGATTCTTGGTTTTTATTTAAGGTGCTTCTTCAAAGAATAAATAATTGAAACAAATTATTATGAGTTACACTGATAAAGAGGCACAACTTAAGTCAGTAATACGTAATTTGTTCTATCTGTATGTGCTATTTAAACGCATGTTAATTTGTTTCAGTTATTTCTTCTCTGAAGAAGCAACTTAAATTAAAGCTGAAAGACGTTGGGAAATTAGGTTTTTCTACACAATGGTATCCTATACAGATATAATTTATGATAAACTAGAGCAACCAATGATGAACATAGGATGAAACGCAAGTCTTGGATTCCGCTTGCCAGTCACAATCTAACTTAAAAATTACTTGTGTACAGTTGCTATGTCGAGGCACTCCGCTCAGGACGAACATATGGCAACAGAGGCTGATCAGTTTCAGTCCATTACAAATCAACGGGAAGATACAAGCTCATTCTAATTACAATGCTGAATATATTTCAAATTATTATGTCAATCCTTGATAATGTTATACATATATATGCTTACGTTGTTTCCGAGAATCCTTTCCCTTTTCTACTTGATGAATCTGTTGTGTCGATCATAGTTGATTGCTTTCCTACAGTTTCATTATTTACAGGTAATATCGGTAGTGATACTCCTAAATTTGATGTCATATCAACTCTATGTGCTGCCAGTGGGAGGGTTCCAGCTTTACGTAAACTTCCAGGACTATGTGCTGCTGGAGGAGGTAGACCAGCTTTGCAAAATGAATCTATTTTATGAATATTTTCTGCACGTAGTCTAGCTTCTTGAATACTAGCTGTACTACCACGAAGTGCTGCATGAGCTAAACGGTCAACATTTTGACTCAATGCCTAAAAGTTATTAAAAAAAACATTTATTATAAGTATTTTGATGAAACGCTAAGAAATACCATTCAAGCTTCCGATTCGATAGAAGTTTTGGTGTAGAAACATTAAATGATTGAATAAATAGGTTTTGGAATAGATATAAAGTAACGTTTTGAGTTGTGTGACACGTTAAGATAGGCATGATAATAGAGAAAGATTTTTAATTAACTTTTTATATGACCATTATAGCACACTCTTCATCAGCAGGTAAACTCGTAAATATACAGTGGAGTGGCTCAGGGCAGCATTTTATCTTTGACAATCAGTAGTTCAAGTGAATAGAATGTTACCATAAAAATTATCAACAATTGACTTTTTAATATCTCTGCAGCCATATACTCTTTGAATTCAGTGTACTGGGAGAGAATTTCCTCCATCGTTTGAGCGGTTTTTTCAATTTGGCATTTTGCTTTAGTGTCAATAAACTTAGAGGAAAGCTTATCAGAGTCTACTCAACTTTTCGTCTTTTGTACAGACTCTTCTAACTCGCGAGGACAGCAAATATATTTCCTTTCACTGTAATTTTAGCATTTTAATGAACATAGGCATGATCTGAACATAGTGCGTTATTGTTGATCAGTTTGATCCTTCGGCCATTGGACAACGTGAAATGAAACTATACTCCAGAATTTAGAGAATGATAAAGGAATGAATGCGAATTATGAAACTGTGATCAGATTTCGTACAAATCGTATAGTGTCTCTAATTATGTATTACGGCTATTCTATGGAACACAGCTATTAACTGTACGCCTACTGTCACGATGTGATGAATTTATGCCGATGAAAAACTGATGTATAATTGTACTGAATTAAGCACCATTCCATTAAATTGGACAGTCAGTCTAGAATGAAACAGTGAAATACTACTTATAAATTGTAGAAAAGATGTACAAAGAGAACACCATATAAATGCAATTTAAACATACATTTCGTATTTCCATAAAATTTTGATGTTTCTTAGCTAGATTTTCTCTTTCTTTACGTAATGTAGTTAATTTTTGATTGAGTTGATTTGTAGACAAACTTCGTTGATTTGGTTTAATTCCATGTTCATTTAACTGTTCCAGTAATAATTGTTCAACTTCATGACGAAGTTTTCGTAATGTTTCTGGATCACTACGTAATTGATCCAATAAACGACTATATCGTAACATATTTGTACTTGCATTTAAACTTGGTGTTGGACCTTAAACAAACAAATGAATTAGACGCTTTATTGTTACGTGAGTACCAATAACCAGCAAACAAGTTCTTTTTAACTAAGGTTTCATACTGGTTGATACTTTTAAGTAAAGCTTACCTTTAATCTTGATGGAACTAGAGTTTTTTTCCTTTGGGGTTTAAATCAACTTTACATAACCTTACAATCTGAGTTGTTATCCCACAAGATCTAGTAATGGACTAAGATACTTATATATAATGGTCACTAAGTAGGAACTAATTAATAGTCTCAAATCACTCCATTTTACTGATATCAATGAAATACTAACAGTTCACTTAGTTTCCTTAATATTAACAAGTGGTTTGTATTTGGATACCAATCTATCATCAAGAAGCTTACGTTCTTTTTAGTTGACATTACAAGTCACTCGTAAGTTGATCCATTGTTAGCCAGATTCTAAATAACATACCAAATAACTTAGTTGATTGAACTCATCACAGATTGATGCTGGCAGAGTACCAGTGAAAACCAGAGAGCACTGGACAGCTGCTTCGTCCTAGTATGGGACTCCCCAGCCGTGCACATCCTAGATTCCGCCTAGGTGGGCTTCAGGTTAGCGAACGCCTATCACAAATTAATAGAAGTGGGAAATCCTTCCATTGAACACTAGACTGCCTATTGGTGTAGAGGGTAATGTGTTCGCCTACCTGAATTCCGTGGGTCGGAATCTAGGGTGTGGATTACTGAGAAGTCCCATGCTAGAACGAAACAGTTATCCAATACTCCTTGGTTGTCAATAGTACTCTGTCAACATCAATGTGTGACGAATTCAGTCAACTAAACCCACTACCAATCACTGGAAATCATCTCCATACCAAATGACTGTTAAATGAAATCTGATAACTATATGTTTCAGTAAGTAGAATTAATGAGATTTCAACTGTAAATAAATGGGAACACCATGTTTATTTAGTCAATTACAATTAATTGTTAGTGGAAGGTACGTAACTATCACCATGTTAAAATTTTTTATTAATAATTGCCAAATTTATCAAAAGTATATCTGAACACTATTCTACTAAATTATTTGAACGGAAATGTTAATCAGCTCAGAACTCATTCTTTGAACATACGGTCAACAATGGTGGCCTTCCACTAAGAAAATTATCCTTCAGAATTATCTTCAAGATAAAGAAAACCGGATCCATGAAGGTTTAGGTCATGAGCTTGTGCACGGTTGAAATTATAGTCATTCAAAAAACTTAAGCATGATCTTCCTGTACAAAAATAATATATACTCAAGTGCTTATATTATTCAGTATAACCTATGTATTTCTTTAATCATTTACGTGTTATTGTTGCTAATTGTTTTACTGATATTTTATCTTTTTTACACTTGACAACTGGACAACTACGGTTGAGAATTTAGATTCCATTCAAGGTAAACATCGAAGACGAACCTCCTAGAAAGCATATAATCTCTTCATGGAAGTAAAGATTTTACTTATAATGTTGATTTCATAGGTATAGTACTAGTTGATTTCTGTAATGTAAATTTATCAATCCAGTTGTTTTTGTGGAGCAAGATATATCGATCGTTTACTGTGTCTTTTGCCCAAGTTACTTGGAGACGGATTTCATCCCTTGTTGTGAATGATTAATAAAGGTTGTATCAAGCACCTAATAACAGAACACTCGTCACTAGCTACTAGCTTATGAGAGATGAGTATTTTAAAGTAATTAAACAAAAACTTGCTAAAACCAGTGTTTCTGTCTCTCATATGTTACAATAAAGTCGTCACCATACACATAGGTAAATTAGAACTGTATATGAATAAGAGATTTTTCAACTTCTAAGTTATTCGTAATATATTTTATCGTCATTGTTTTCCTGACATCTTTCTGTCAATCACTGCTTATCGTCTAATTCTTTCTCTTAAATCAGTGATTCGAACTGAATTAATTCTATTTCTATGTCCTTCTTGAGTTTCATTGTAATTTTGACGAAATGTCATAATACACAATTCACTTCCTAGCATTGCAGTGCCAAAGATACGACTAAATAAAATGCAGTTATAATCACTTACTTGTGCCACCTGAAGCAGTTAACACACGCCCCATTGCTCGAGAAACTTGTTGTGCTTCAGATTCATCTTTATCATCAAGATTTATAATATCATCATTAAACTGTGACTTTGATGAAGGAGGTTGTAAGAATCTTGTTGTTGATCCAGAAATAGTTGAAGCGTGAACGGTAGAGTCTCTGTCATCAGTGCGTAAGCTACGACGAACACTCGTATCAGATTGGTCGACATTACGATTTTGAGTTGATTGTTGTAATGAGGCATTAGCTGATGTTGTTCGACTTGGCCGGAATACAACAGGCTAGTCAATAAAGTATATTTTATATATATTACTGAATGTATATTACTGTATAAATATAACAAGGAAAGTTAGAATTTTAGAAATATCATTTGAGAAAACCTATTTAGAACAAACCAGGCGAAATACATGCAACCCAAAAATACACAACATTTATACCCATTCTTGTTAAATTTGAATCAGTATGTAACTTCTTACAAGTTTATGGTATAATTGATCTCGGTTAGGACCATAAAAAACTAAAAAGCACAGGATAGCCGTTTCTATCTAGTATAGGACTTCTCAAGAGTGCACAACCAAGACTTCAACAAGAACCAAACGCATCACTGCCAAGTCTCGTAGCGAATGTCTAACAATCAACAACTACTCAGATTCCTTTGTTGTATAGCACAGCAATCATCTGATGCTATTAGAGAAAACTGGAATCCCACAGTAGGACAAAACAGGTGTCCACTGTTTCCTGATAATAAATGGTACACAACCGAGACCAATCAGCGATGAATGGAAGACAATAAATTAGAACCAATCTCCAAAAAAAGTATTTAAACTTACGCCAGACATATCATTTTCTAATTCGCCTAAATTGGAAGTAGCTTGAAATATAAATTAAAGAAAACAATGAAACAGATAGACAATACTTATATACAAAATGTTTATTAACTAATGTACCTTACGTAGAAGTTCGTGTATTCAGTTTCAAGGCAACATTTTTATGTTTATAGGCTATTGATACTACTTTCTCGCCAAAGTGACTAAGTTGGAGCGATGTTCGAACTTAAAATCGGTATGTTTTAAGTTTAAATACAGAATCATGTCAGAGAGAGTGCAATTTTCAATACTTTGTAAATGCGAACAGCACTATCTGATATACATGGTGCAATCAATGCATACAGTTAAGTTATTGATAGACTTTTGAAAATTAAAAATTATATATATTGTGGATAGGAGTAAATTCATTCCATTTCGTGTTATCTTAACCTTCGATGTATACAATAATTTAATAAACAAGCTATTTTGCATAAATCAACTGGTTTTACAAGTAAAGAATACTCCAACAGTACAAATATTCGACTTCTATTGATTCATGATACAACACGATGGAGAATTAAGTGCCTTCTGTAACAATAATCTCACTCTCTGTGTGACTAAATTTTATCAATCATAAAAAAACCCCACTAGAACTTTACGTAGGATTGTAGGTGCGCAACTTTACACAATACTATACTAAGATAGAGAGCTGTTTTGGTTTAATCGATGCCTAAATTAAGGTAAGACTGTAGAGAATATTAAGTATACATGAAAAACATAAAAGAATGTACTCTTAATCATCAATCTTATAGTGTTGATCTTACCTGGTCTAGATTTCATTCGACTTAACTCTTCTTGTGTTTGTTGATATTGAATTTGAAGTGTGTGAAGTTCTCTTTCAAATTCTTTCCTTATTATTTCTATGTCACGCTAAGACAGAAACCGTTAAAATGATATATTATTTATTATTACTAAATATCTTGACAATATATTGATTTACTTCATTTAGTACCATGAAGTTCCTTACAATAGACAGTTCTCAGAACAGAATGTGTTCAATCGTAACAAAATTCAAGTTTTCTATGATAGAAATTTGTAGATATTTAAAACAGTATGCTAAAAACTGTTTAGTCAGTGACTAATTAGGATTTGTGTTCATTTGCAAACAGTCTCATGTCACTTTAAAGGACGAGGGAGGAAGAATATGTACTAATCACTATAGTGGTATGTAGTTCTTAAATTTATCGGTAAATAGACTTACATGAAGCTGGATCGCGTAGAGGAACTCTAACTATCAGTACCACTGCACTGGTTTGCGTCTAGTGGTAAGATTGATGATTTAATCAGTCTGGGATATGGTACAACGAGTATTCAGTGTTGATGTGGATAACTGTTTCACTCTCAGGTTGTTTAAACAACACCAACAATGACTTCTCATTCAAACTTTAATATAGCTTAAAAGCAAATCATTAGTGACATGAATGATGCAAAACATCTGAGGTAGTTTGGTAGAGAATGGTTTTTGATTTGTGATTTCTTTTATTTAAAGAATGAAAACCAGGGAATACTCGTTGTAGGCCTACTGAGTGATTCTGATGACTAGGCACTCGTCGCAAGACCTGAAGGTCCAGGGTTTAATTCCATGGTTGGCTCATTTAAGAATATAAACAAAAAACTGAAAATAAATTTCCACAAAACCACCTAGACTGAACTAAAATTAGTTAAATTGAAAGATTTAACATGAAGGAACTTTATAGCAATAAATTAACGTTTTGAAACTTGTTGACCAGTTGCTTAAGTGACTAGTAACTTGGATGTAACTGGAGACATAATTTACTTAGTGACTGTTGTATTCAACAATGTTTTTCACGTTTTACAAATTTAACGGAGTTAGAAAAAAGTATAATTTATGTTTGATACCAAGAATTGATCTCAGTTAGACAACCACTGAAAACGAAAAAGCACTAGACAACTGTCTTTTCCTAGTATGGGGCTATTCAGCAGTGTGAATTTACACCCAAACCAGACATTCGAGCCCGGGACCTTTAGGTTTTGCGGTGAACATTTTACCAGTTGACCACTGAGCGGGCTTTCAACCGTTAATTACCAAGTTTTCTTAATTAAAAGTAATTATTAATATTCACTGTCTAGTGTGCATTAAACCGAAACCGATTTACTACTAGTATATGCATTTCGTAAATTTTTATGTCTGAAATGTCAGACAACTACCAACACGGAAAAAAATGACATATGTTCGTTAATTCTATAGTAATGAAAATGCTGATGACACTGTTAAAACTTCAAGGGAATTTTCATCTCCATCATGAGTACAGATTCCATTTAGTAATAAATGCTAACAAGTATGAAATAATGGTACAAGGCTATTAACTAACTTCCGCTGAACGATTAAAAACAAAGTTTATTGTACTATAATCCAAATTCATCTAACCTACTAATCATAGTTCAGCTGAATCAATATAATTTGACTAGAACTATGATTATAAGCATTTGATCATAGTTGTTATGACCATTGATTGGACAAAGTTGATGTTAGGCAAAAGTGTAATAGATAAATATGTCAAAACTTTTGATGTGGTTGTTAATATTCACTGACTCAGGTAGTTGGGATATTCATTATGGATGATCGATTACCACCTATTTCTAAAAAAGACAAACTAAGATGTGCTATTAGTTAATGAAACCATTTACTTTCTGAACTAATCCATTGGGCTCTGAGGGACTATCATGACCACTAGTTGCAGACTTTTAGTTACATGGTTCTGAATCGTTTACGATGTCGCATATGTAATAATTTGTTGTCTTTTATTAGATTTTCAGATTCAACACAATTTTATACCCCTTATTATGCAAATAATCCCCTTTCACTCGAACCATATTTTCAATGTCAATTCTTTTTATAACCATTGATTAGAATGTGTTTGGATATTTCCGTTGATTTATCATCGACTGATGGGTCCCGAATAGTACGTAACATTCGTTCTGAATTCCATTTGCCAGTCACAATCTAACTCAAACAATATAACCTATGGTATTATTATTCTTTATACTACTTTAGTATTTACCTTGCTATATACAAGTAGTGTAGAAATTTGAATCAATACATGTTAGTGCTAGGTTCTTTGTTACTTTTGACTGAATGATTAAAGAAGGTACATCAATTAGTTTATTGTCTTATTCATTTAAGGAGAATAAATAATTTATGATAAAAAGAAATGGAAATTAAAAGAATGCATACTCTATGTTCTTCCATTAATTTTGTATGCCAATCTGCGTTAATATTATTTTTCATAACAGTAGTATCACCATCAAAACCAACTGATTTACTTGGTGAATGTTGATAATTTAGTCTATTTGGATTATTCAGTTTCAACTGATTTAACAACTCTTTTACATCACGTTCTAAAGATGCACTCTGAAATAAGAAAAAATAATACATTTATATTTAAACAAAATAAATAAGTAATTTAAGTTCCTATAGTGAGTTATAACAGATGATGATGACTAATAGAGTAAGGGGATTATTAATGGGCATACAGAAATTGTAGCCCAAAACTGATTACATTAGAAGAAGTGACATAAGATTATTCTTCCATTTTAAGTAGAAAGAGAGGGAAAGTGGCATTCGTTAAATACAATCCAAAGTTATGGATTAATTTTTCATCCCTTTTCTTCTAGATTATCGTGAATATTGCATTTATAGTATCTTAAGATGAGATTATAGATCATTCATTCTGAGGATGGTTTACATTAAAGACTTTGTTTGGATAACCATCGAAAGCTTAATGAGGACTGTGCAACTGTTACTTTTTAATATAGGATTTTACAGATGTACTCGACGGTAATCTGTTTAAGGATAAAGCACATTCTCAATCTTTGTGGTTTGAGGGGGTGTTACCATTGTATTTTCAACTTTGGTCAAATTGTGGTCTTATTTGAAGAATGTATTTGTTATGAATGGCACTTTTATGATTCTTGATATAATTGAACTCCTCAAGTAAAGGATTTTGACTAGAATTTTATGTCAGTCGTGAGTTTGAATTATTGGCATTATCTAGGATTGACTTAACATAACTGAAAAGATCAGTAAATGGATTTGGAAATGTTATATGTTTCAAAACGCCTCTTTCAGTAGAAAAAAATTATCAATACTCTTTTCATCTAGTAATAAGAACTTGTAAGTATGTGTATGCATACAAGAAGCTTAGATTTCCTAACAAATATTACTTTTATTGAAAAGTTAAAAATGATATTATTTAAATAAAAACCATAACCCATTCTATGGTAGTGAGCTTAGAGGTACTTAGGATACTAAAGAATCAGATAATGCTGACTTGAAAATACTTTCCGAATAGTTCCATGAAGATAAACGAAGAAGAAGACGATAATTGCTAGGAGAGATCGAATATATAAGGAACAGAGTATATAAAAAATGAAATGTGACTACCAAGTTTACTATCAGATGGAGAATGTGAAGTTCCTTGATATGATTAAAGTTCTCGAATAGGAGCCTTTAGTTATCAGTATCTGTTGAAATTAACAAGTTCAGGATTTATGTTGAATGTTTACGAAGCCGTTTACTAAGACGAGTTACATATTATGACAAGTTCAAATTAGTAATCAGACAAAGTGCATAGGTTCAAAGTAGACAATTTAAAGAATACTCTTAATGAAATCGGAATCTTACCATGTTATTATTTGCTGCATAATAATACTCGGATTGTTGTGGCACTTGCTGTACTTGTGGATACGGTAAATTGTTTTCTACCAAACATGGTTGTACTGGAGTATTTCTACTCATAGTTTCTGTTTCTGGATGCCTACGATGAATATGTGTAGCTAGAAATGATGCATTCACAAAAACTTTTGGACAATACATGCATTTATGTAATGATTGTGGACCAGAATCCATAAGTTGTTGTTGAGCCATAAGTAATAGGCGTCGACGATGACATTCACGACGAGTTGCTGTCAGACGATTTGTTTTTTCCTGAAGTTGTTGCTTTAATTTTTCGCAATTCTAAAGTAGATAACAGTGAGGCAGCTGAGCAGTGATATATAGAACATTTGAAACGTTTGTGTGAAATAAGACCTGCTTAGTTGAAAACACCTATAATCTGGATCAACTAATAATATTAGTAAAATAATCATTACTACTGAAAGTCATAGTTAGTAGTATATTTATTTACTCTCAATTAATTATGAGTCTGTTTTCCGATTTAATCTATAAGAAATGCCTTACATTTGAAATGTTTATTACCAAAACACAAATTAGATTATTGAAAATGTAGTGCTGTTGAAAGTTGAAATTAGTTTCAAGCCATTTTTTCATTCCGACCAATATCAATGAAATTACATAAATTTCAAATAAATACCATATGATACTATTAAATCATGAGTTCCCGTTTATTGTTCTGACGGTAATAATAATAATAATAATAATAATAATAATAATAATAATAATAATAATAATAATAATAATAATGCTAGCTTTATTGGATACGATATATTTTGTTATGGAGGGAGGATTCTAAGAACAATATTACAACAACTCCCACTTCAGCATCCATATAAGTTGTGAATATTTAAAAAACGAAACCAAAGATATTAAGAAAATTGCGTCAGCTTCATTTGCGAAGTGTTTAAACTGTTTCTACTACAAATATATATTTTTTCATGTAATGTATATCAACCATCATGAAATGGTTTATTATTATTGTAAATATCGTAACTCTTATGAAGGACGGTTATGAAGAACGACTAAATTTTATGAACTGTTTTTCGAGAGATAATTTTATAAATTATGATTGCATACTTATTAAATATTTAGTTTCTATAATTTTCATATTTTCCTAGTTCTAACCCCTTATTCGACTGATTGACTATTATCGTATCAGTTTTTGCTTATGAATTGGATTTAATAAAATATTTACTCAGGATTTTCTGTCGCTAATGTCCTTTTTTCATATTAATGCTATCATCTAAGTGAGTTCCTTCTCAGCCTGGGCTAGTACATACATACACGATTGCATGAAACAAAGAACAATATTAATTATTGTACTGATTAGCTGTTCTTCTTTTACCGGTTTGAAGCTACAAGTATCCGAGAAAAGTACCTAGACAATAAGAATACTCATCTATTGTCAATCATCATGCAAAACTCGGTCACCCGAAAACGTCGTGCGTTTATTGAGTGGCTGAGATTCAGTAATCATAATTCATCCAATTCTGGGACAAATAAGAAAAAATTACAGACTTTTAGTAAAGGTATATGAACATACAATATGGCCAACATATACAATGGATCAATTAAAAAGAATTAAATACAGTAAAATTAGGTAAAATATTCACATAGGCTGGTCTTTGTTTTAATACCAGAACATCGTAGCTGAGAAATAAAGGATTAGTTCGAAATAGATTATAGTTTTTAATTTGTTCATTAAATAAGTTCATATAATAGGATTTAAAAAAAACATTTCTTTAAGATGGTGAAAAAAACTTAGACAGAGAAATCCTGGAAGTGCTATACCTTTCCAGCCAGATGATCTAATTCTAGAATGTTCAATATTCACTTAGCTGGAAGATATAAAGTGACTAGGAAATTGTAATTTATTGAATCATGAGTAAAAGTGTGCTTACAATAATTACCTTAATTTGAAATGTGCAAGATTTTAGATCTAGGAAAATAATGAAGTATTTTAATGATTATGAGTAGAACATTTACCTACTTGCAGTATATTATTATGTATATATATATATATCACTACACAAATGGAATTACCTTGTAAAGTTCATTATTTTCTTCCTTAAGAGAACCAATTGTCGTTGTCAAGTAATCCTGAGAATACTTCATGACATAAAGAGAAAAAGTTCTGCGGTAGAATTTCATAAATAAAGCTTATGAGCTGACGACAAGTATTAATAAGTATATAAACAATACAATATTAAACATTAAATATTCTCTTAAAACTAAGTTGCTTTATATTGATGACCAATGAGCCAAAGTAGAGTATTAAAGTAGAGAATTTGTAAAAATTAACAATATCTGTATTTTTGCACCATGCAGTGTCCATAGTTTGAAGACCACTGATAACCCGGAGACAGTACTATCCTATCATGGAACTCATCAGTCGAACAATTCTCTCAGGATCAACGTATGGAAGTATAAAATGATCATCTGTGAGTCTTGACATCAACACAGTATAAGAATACAAATTTTTCAAGTATATTGGTAACAATTAAATAAATAAGAGACTATTTAGATTCAGTAGCCCAATGAATAATGCATTAGCATAAAAGTAATAGGTGCTACGTTTAAATATTAGTGTGACCCTCAATACATAGATATAAGTACATTCAGCCGGTAAATTTTAAAGAAAATGGAACGTAGTAACTGAATTTTACCTATAGTTATGATCCAACTTCACTATAATAAAAGTCTTTTGAGTTAAAAACAAACTTTTCTATGTTTATCATTCAAAGATGTTTACCAAAATATACAAAAAATTAGTTAGTAAACGAATTTTACTTACCAATAAATATTCAATTAAAAGTTGAGCAAGTTGAAATAATTTAATCAAATTATTATCAACATAACGTGTATCCTGCATATAAAGAGAGGTAAAGCGATAAAAATTGTATTCAGTATAACAGTAGAAGATAAATATAGCTAAAGTATAAGCACATTGCATGTGTATAAATTTTCAGTAATATATAATATTGCGATATAGATAAAATATGAGGCTGGAGTTAAATATATTTTCAAAAGTAGTATCTACAATGTAGACTATTATCACTTCAAGGTTACTTCAAATTTCAGCCACTCGTAGAATACACAAAGTAAAATATTCTATCTATAGGCTGTGAGAGCTGAAGGTAAACAACGTGGTTTCTAACTTTTAACACTTAGTTATAATAATGCTTCGAGTTGATCCTAGCCTATTAGAATTAATCAAGTTATTATATTTAATCTTTTATGAAGAACAGTACTTATAGACAACTTACTACTTCAGTAGTTATATCGCAGAATGTAACAAATGATAATATTTCTTGTAAACTTTCAATATCTACACGACTTGCTATACGATTTACATCAATCGATGCTGTAGATAAAGAAGAAAAAATGTCACATTAAAATTTAAAAACAGCATCTTTATATCAATATGTTATTATAACAATTAAACTTCAGTTTAAGTGATTACTTTGTAAAATAAAGTAAACATGATTACCAAACAATATTATTCTCTCATTACTGGTCAAAATTAGAGTAAAAACACTGAAAAGTAGAGTATAAATACGTTGTTTATCTAAATAAAATTAAGTAATGTGTGTGATTAGGGGATTCATCATGTTATGAATATAATTGTCACTTGAGGCACAAATGTATGGATTAATTTAAAACTCACCTAAAAGTTTCCAATCAATTTTCTCAGTGCGTTTACGAAATGATATTGGAGGAATTTCTTGAGCATATTGTGGACTTGAGACCATTCGAGAATTATTATAGCATGGTTCAAACATAGCGCATCAAATGTGGTAACTTTTGATATTCTTTTTCAAACGTAACAATTTAATTCATAATGCTTGATGTGTAGCTACAGTGGAAAATATATGAAACCTTATGAGGTAAAAGGAATAATTTTCCTTTATATATATGTACATATATAAAGTAAAAATTTCTGTAGAAAAGTTATTTATGTAATATAACTTAATAAAATTTAAAAGAAACAAAGTTGTGAACGACTGCGCAGAAGACTAATCTTTCAATAAGCAAACAACTACTCAAATAAATCGGATATAACCATGATTAAGTAAGAGTCCCTAAGCTTTAAAACGTGTTTGGTTGAGGATAATATTTTACTGACCGTGAGACAAATTACTACTGTAAAACTGTCCATAGCAAATTATCTGCGTAAGTATAATACTTTTTTTCAATATCAGAATACAATGGGCTTACTAATTGTCAAGCTACTTCACACCACTGAGGGTTGTATATGATAAGGAAAAAGCACTGGTAATTACCGCGTTATCTGGCTTGTGCAGATTTATATGCCAAAAAAACTCAAAGTGTAACATTTAATGTTATCAAATCTTAAAAGTTAGTACTCTGTAATTAATGCCAGATTCGAACCAAACATTAAAAAGACTTCTGCGCCAAATTTACCACATATTCATCAATGTTATACACTCTACATTTAAATTTATGGTGGGTAGACAGAAAAATAATTTATGCATATGATATCATAAGAGTAAAGGATGCATGATCACTTAACGATAACTGATAAAGTAAATAATAGTAAATACGCGAATAGAAATATATTTAGAGTATCAGATCAGAACGCACACTACGTTTAAAATCTGACATTTACTGTTTTATGATTATCAAGCATAGAGGACTATTAGGTTCATTTTTGTTAATGTGTGACTTGACAGGGGAGTCAGTGGAAACCCTAAAATTTTAGATTGAATGTACATATATATGGTTCGGTAAATTGACTCCCTTGTTCCCAAAATTAGCATAGGTTTAAATATATCTAAACCTGTACAAAGTATACCTTGTTGATAGTATGTAGAATCCAAGCTTTAATGTGAAAACGACAACCGAACGGTACACAAACAGTTTTAATGTTAGTAGCATAGAAACTAGACAATTTAGTGTATACAAACAACGCAAGTATTATATTCCGACGTTTATTTTACAGGAATAGACTAGTTCGCTAAGACTATGACCTTTGTAAGAACTGACTGTTATGAACGAAATCGCTAATATTACTAATAGTTGTTGCCAGTCACAACACTTGAAATTCGGTTGATAAAATTGGAGAGCATATAACTAGCTATGTTGTTTTTGCGACTAGGGTGGAAAATATCAGTTTAAGAATTAAAAATAAAAGCGGTCAAAATGCTGTTCAGGAATTATCTCACAGTGTCTGCAGAGAGGGGATTTGCATTCGACCTTTCGAAAGATCCATCTAAAGTTCCTAACATTGCCTTATTTAGTACAGAGTTCCACAGTTTTTCTGCCTGACCATTACATTTTGTCACGGATTTTTATGCAAGTTTTCTTTTACATTATTCTGTATAGGTATCTTCATAGGTATAGTTTGGGAGTGAATTTTGCAATCGATCTGTTAAGGTGAGAGCGGTTATTAGCTATTAGGTACATGGCAGTCACATCCCTCTAACCGAAATGTACTGTACAGGATGCAAAGTTAATTCTTAAAGTTAAGTTGTGCAACTTTTAGTTTTCAGACTCACCTGCTTCTGGTTACTCTTCTTTAAATACACTTCAACATAAAAATATACTTCTTAAGGCAGTGGGACATAATATTTTAGTCCTTTCAAGGTGATGTCTTAGGTATATACTGAAAATGTAGGTGAAAATTTTAAGAGTCAAGCCACCTGAGGTTTTAGGTAAAAATTTCAGAACTGAGTAGATTTTAGTGGCCGTCGAATGCTAATAAAGGAGATTCTTAGAATATATCCTTAATGGGTTCGTCCAGGACATTTTCATTGGTAGAAAGAGAATTCACTAAGGGTATACACAGAGAATCCATCTTACTATTTAGCTTTAGCATTTCGAACATATTAATTTCAATAAAAAAGTAAACTGTTGGAATTCCAGTAATGCAGCCTATCTAAGTCCTTCTGAAAAATCAAGATATGGTATGGGCATTGAGTCCTCTTCCATTTCTTAGGGTCATTTGCATATAAAAGAATTTGTGATTTTAAGTTGGGAGGGAGACCATGTATAAAAATCTGAAAAAAAGCTTCAGGTATGGAACCTTATGGCACTCTTCTAGTCTTTGTGAATTAATCAGACAAAACAGTGTGAACTCTGACTGCTAGAGAACTTTCAAATAGTTAATCCATTGGTCATGCAAATAAACACTCATGAACACTCGTCAGTTGTACATACTTCTATAGAATTCGGTGATTTGCTCTTTCGAATGTTTAGGCGAAATATTTAAAGGTAATATTTACTAGGTAGTAGCGCTCTACCGATAACATTCAATCATTCCATGCTTTCAACAGGTTAATGTTTTAAGATCTACCTGGCGACAGTATGGAATTATTAAGTAAACGGTCACAAACAATATTCGATGATTCTTTCCATCACTTTTGCTACTACGAACGGCAAAGAAATCGGACGATAGTTGGAAGCCTGAACTTTCTACATGTTTGACCACAGTTTTCTTTCACTGAGAGGGCAACTATCTCCCAGCCAGAGAGCAGTTGGGAAGGATAACAATTGGGATACATAATAGGTTCATACGTTCTCTAGAAAAACTTGGACGGGTTACATCTACGTCTACAGACTTGTATAGATTCAGGTTACTCAGTATCTACTTGTAATAATGGGGAGAATTAGGAATTCACGGTACTTGGGTCAACGTTGTGACTACACAACTAGCTATACGATGGCTAATTATCACGTTCCATAAGCCTCATAAAGATAGTTCGGTAGTTTTTCCTATCCGAGCTGATTTTAAAGTTACATTTATTATGTATAGCCCTAAAGGATAACTAGTCCACTGAGTCATTGGAGCGTTTTTATTATTTTCTGACAGCGCACTTAACCCTGACGACTTTGTAGGCTTTAGATTCAGCTAAAAAATGGGCCTAAGTTTACCATGAAACTGATGAGGATAGTATAACGACCAATGGACTGTGTCTTTAGTTCAGAATTATGTTCCAAGCACTTCAATGGGGTCATGTTCGATCGTCCACAGTATGTTATTCTGATCTGCTCTACTCTAAACGCATATAGTACTGCGGCAATCCTTAAATGCTGTGAGTTACATGATGATACAGAGAAGGCAAAGTTCAAACAGTAGAAGAGCATTATCGCTGGCCTTCAAATTTCTAAGTTCAAGATCTGGGTATCGTAATTAGCAAAAATGCGATCTTATCTTGAAGCATTTTCGTCAGGCCCCTACATCAGGTCTACTGAGCTACGTCGTCGCTTGATTCATTATTACCGAGCTGCCGCTTGAAAATTCGAAATCGTGAGAAGAAATAAGGTGGATTTCAACTGTAACTTACCTTGCCAATCACGGCTGACAGTGGAACCGAGGAAATCAACTAACAAGTGGTAGAGTATCGTATCAGTCTTTGATAATAGACTTTATGATTCCTTAACTAAACTCATTGAGTTCTAACTTCATCAAAACCATGGTATGTTCATTGTGGGCTATTGAAAAGGTCGTTCTGCTTATATAGCAGACAATAATCCAGTTGTCCTAGAGCACAGGACATTCTGAGACTATTAGTGAGACAATCAGTGGTAACAGTAAAACCAACTACAAAAAATAACAATCGATCTGCAGTAATTTTCACATTATTATAAAATAATGTGGTGGTTGTTTTAATAATAGCGATCAAATACACATCTGGCACATACGTTTTGCTAGATTATGCGACTAATTCTACATAAAAGAACAAACTAGCAAAAACAACAGGGTTGACTACCATAGTGTGTGACCACAAACGCAACTTTAACCATAGGCACTGTTATTTAGGTGTATGAGCCCGACAAATTTAATGGAAAAATTTGTGATCTCCAACCCCATATATCTAGAGCTAGAAATTTCGGTCATAACTCATCAGAATTCAATGTAGATATGTGTTCTTCACAACAACCTCACACTATGCCAAAATTAACATAGAGTTCAGACAATTAGGGTTGTTCACAATTTAATTGCAGTTTGAATGGAAAACTATTTTCCATAATATCCGAATCCAAACAAAATGTAAACTTCACTCTCAATAAATTATAAACTAGGGAGGTTAAACTTTGTACAGATGCACACTTTGCACGGTACGACCTGAAAACCTTGATGAATCATTCGCTTGCTATGAAGGATTGTACACGACATTACTAAATTAGACGTATATTAATCTCTTCAAAACCCACATAGAAAAGCCGCATACACTCGTTTCCTTTAAACCACCTATTTCAGACAACAAACGTAATCATAACATAATTAAATTTGCCTGAAAACAGTGTGCGAATAACGTTTGCAATATTGTTTCTTCATGTGGCATTTTAGACTACTCTAGAGCGAGTTTTCAATACCAGACAACTTTCGCGATATCATTTTTCTACTCATATTTGCGATTATCTCACTTCTCGGTTAGAAAATCATACAGTGACTGTTCCATGACTTAGTCACTACTGTCATCAGACTTTCCCAAAAGTCAGAAACCAGAACCTACCTGTGGAAGAGATACAAAAGTCTGTTAAGTGGAAGCCTTCGTCTACAACTATATGAATCCATTTAAAGTTTCTCTAGGTCACGACCTACACAGTTATGCGGGATTTCAGTCAGGCGCATATTTCGTTTGTCAGGATGCAGCTGGCAGCAATTCTGTTTTCGATCCAACTTTGGATCCATGTTTCTGGTCATGATCATGAAGCACCTCACTACAAGTATTCTAGAGAGGCTAATGTTGGGTAATCAAAGCTTTATTTTGTTTATGCGTCTGTGTGAACTTAATAAAATTATTTGTCTATTAAACGTATATGAAATTTGAACTGATAATTTATAAATTTATTATATGTTTTTTTCCTACTCTTTCATCTGATATATTAGTCTTATTATGTTAACGCTTTTAGAATAGTTGATAGTTCAAATTTCACTCCAAATGAGTATAGATGATGTTGAAACTTCCATCCATTGATAGTCTACCTCAATTAAAAACCTTCATAGACTCCTAGCAAGTAAATATTGAAATATCTCTTCAGGACAAGAGTCATTGCCCCATTGTCTTTATAAATTTATATTAACATTGGTTATAATGATTTGGTCTTTCTACCTTCGATGCTAATCCCGGAGACCTTTTAATGAGTCACAATCGCTCTCTAAATACAACCTACCGTACCTTGTGTTTGAGTTTCAAATGTTTACAATAGGTGTTAAGACACGACTTGGAATATAAATACGGGATAGTGGTTGAGTTAACTTACATCCTCTATGAGTTCTGAGTACATCAGACCTGTTTGGTGGTCAGTTTTCAATTACATTACTAGACATTGCTTTATAAATTATAGAGTGGAAAGTTGGCGAAACCTCATACAGCTAGGTCACATATCGTTTGTGCACTAAAACCCGCCATTTAGCGGAACGTATAGTATGTAGTGGTATTAGTTTCAGGTTTATCTGCAGTATTGCCCACATCATCTCTTCCTTGTAGGGTAACAAAGCACCAAAAGTGGTATTTAGTGTTTAAAAATGTGATCTGCAACTAAAACGTCGTAGTGATCGTGGACTTAAACAAGGGTTCATTGAACTACCACTATTAATAGTAAAGAGACAATTAGTTTGAAGCCGAAGTTATCATCTCTCTTACAGTTTTGTAGATTCAATTATTATAAAAAATGAAGTATATGTAAATATATAGATATATATTCTGGCTGATGCAAATTACCGGAAACTGCAAAACAGTAGACATTATAGTATCCTTATCATATAAACACGTATGCTTGCACAATAGTTTGAGCGTACACCCTATATTATTGGTTTCTACATTTTTAGGCACAAAGTAAGTCACATAAATGAACCACGTAAAGATTCTCCTGAGCAACTATGGTTCGAAGTAATCGGAGCTGTATTACTCATCAGTATTGCTCCTTTTATTGTTTTGTGCTTGATACCAGATTTAAACAAACACCGTGGCTTCCTCAAGGTTCTTCTTGCGTTTGCAGCTGGTGGTCTACTGGGCGATGCATTTCTTCACCTCATTCCTCATGCACTCGAGATTAAACGCTCAGATCATGATCATAAACATGGGAGAAAATCTGAAAATGAACACGACACTGTCCATGATCATAGGCGTCATTGCTCCGTTGGACTTTATGTTGTTGGTGGAATTTTTGCATTCTTATGCGTTGAAAAATGTATCCGACTGTTTAGAAATGATCATTGTGAAGGACATGTGCATCATATATCTAACGCCAATGGTGACAACAAAGGAAAGAATAAGAAAAAAAGTGAAGATACCAAAAGTCGAGCTAAAACCGAATGTAAGTTGTTCATACTTTTACCAGGTCATCAGGATAGTGATATCAATTGTCATTAGTTACTTAACTACATTGCTTTCTCATGTGAAAGTCGTTTAGTGTTAGTGTGAAATAATTCTAATAGGTAATACTAATTCTAATAGGTAAATACTTTAGACACTAGAAAAATTAACGACGTACTAATAACTGTTGATAAAACCGATATGTGAATAATGATGTTTGGAAAGTCAAAGTTAATGCACCTTCAAATCGTTTTCGAAAGTCCTTGGAATGATATTTGATTAAGGGAACTTCAAAATAGATTGTTTATTAGTTTAAGAAAACTTAAGACAGTTTTTTCGCCTGTAACGGTAACGAAAGCGCCAAGATAACCCATAAATTCTTTGAAGATAAAACAGCTATTAAATATTTTTTTCAACAATATTTTGAAGTCTCATGATGGGTTTTTGTAATAAGCAACCTAGTCGTCGGTCTGCGTAACATTGCGAAGTTTATAAAGTTTTTATTATCATCTTTTTTATAGCTAAGGACTTTAAAGTTACTGGATATCTTAACTTGGCAGCAGATTTTGCGCACAACTTTACAGACGGATTGGCTATTGGTAAGTTGTATCGGTGTTAGTTTTTATACTGTTAACTTCTCTTTAAACTAGACAACGTAATTCTTTAGTGTTTTAGAATCTACATCTTTGAAATTAAGTTTATATACTTTCCATCAGAAGAATTGAATAGAGCTCCATATATGTCACTGATTTCACGCGTGTAATTTGTAACAAACCACTGACGTCATCAAAATAGTTGTCTACTGATCACTGAGTAAGTATATTGTGCAGCTGTCGGTTATAAAACAGCTTGTGGAAATGGTATTCAATCGTAGGTGTATAATAGAATTGCTAAATAGATTGAAAGGAAACTAAATGCTACCAAGGCCCAGTGTGGCATCAATCCGTGAAGTTACTGACTGTTAGTCTGAACTCTGTTTTCAGATATACGCTACCTGGTTAGCGTCCGCGCAACAATCGTGATTAGTGGCTGGAAATATTGGGTGATATGTCTCGGAATTAATCGCTTTATCCTAGGTGCATCTTTTTCTAGACCTTAAGTTCCAACATAGGTTTGTTTTCACACCTTATCGTTGTACTAATCTTGTTTATTTTATTTTATTGTTCTAATCTGGTATTGCAACTTGAACCGATGTACACATGTCTCAGGTTCTACTCTGTACATTACCAAATTTGTTGATACCGAGGTTAGGATTAGTGTTAGCTAAGGTTAGTATAGCTACTGATAAGTCTCCGAACCGTCTTTTTTGGAACATGCATCTCATATACCGAATCACTACCTATTCAGTCGTATAATGTTGGCTAGCATTAAATCGAGTTAGAAGATTAATAGCGACTAAAACCTAGGAATCATATCAGTTCAGACTGATAATCTGAGCAGTATTGGTAAGTATATGCTTTCTGGTTAAATTCTGCCATTGACAGAAACCGATCATTAAAGACACTAAATGGCTGAAAATACACTCTTAAGATCACTGGTACTCATTTCTGACGAGTTCCAACTTAGTCGATACCCAGTCAAACAGGGTCCCCGGACGACTGCCATTTTTCCTATCCACCTTACAGCAAACATAATGCATACATTACTGTGTATTACAGTCTGTTGACCACATTTCAACTTGATGGCTACTATTCAGTCGGCACTTAAGGGCTAAACAAGCACAACATTGGTCACCACTCAATTACCAGGTTATATTAATCATTTACCTAGAACGTTGTACTTTGTATGATCTTTCAATTCACTTTCAAACAATCGTATTTAATTAAAACATTTTCTGTACATTTTCAGGTGGATCCTTTCTAGTTAGTAGGAATGTTGGTTTCCTGACTACTTTTACAGTTTTGTTGCATGAACTTCCGCATGAGATTGGGGACTATGCAATACTCATACAATCAGGATTTTCTTCACGTAAAGTAAGTTGCAAAAATTTTATTATCATATTGCCTTCTTTACTTAACTTTAAAAAAAAAAACTAAACATGAATTGAAAATGGAATAAAGTTGCATAGATTTTGACATATCATAAATGAATTGTGTCTTTAGAATCTTCATATGAATTTCAAGATATGGTGAATTTTTGACATCCATTAAGTTTTTTGTAGAAATAGAAGGCGTAGTGAAAAAAAATTTAGTCATTATAACTTAAAATTTTTTACCACCGAATGGTAGTATGTGAGAAATTATTTTCAAGTTTCGTACCTTCATATTCTTGTGGTTCCTAAACTTAGGCAGTTGGTATACTGTGAATAGACTAGGTTTGCTAAATAATATGGCGTGTAAAATATGTGGTTCTGTGAATTGGTGCAGATTCTACATTCATTTGTAAGTAACATTTATTTATCTGATTGCTAGGGGTACAGGATATACATATCATGAAAGAGTTGGAGTAAAAATTCAACTTATGTTTATCAGTTTGACATATAACTATGAAAATGCATTGAGTAACAAATCCGTTGATGATACATAGAATAATCGCATGAGCACACTTTAAAGAGTTCTGAATTCACTTGATTCTTAAATTCTTGAGAATGGTACACTAGTATTTATTAACTAATTTACCAAGTAAAGTTTCCTGTACTCGGTCAAAAAGCACAGTGTGTGACAGCTAGTGATGATATTTGGTTACTCAAACTAGAGTAGATGAAACGGCGTTAGAACCTGTGACCTAGTGGCTTAAAATGGAACGCATTAACCATTGAGCCACCATTTTAGATGTAATAAAACATAAAGTTAACACCTGCTGGTCTACTGAATGATTATGTGAATAGTGTTTAGAGGGGTCATATTCTAAATTCTAGTTCTTGGATTTGAGACAGTAATTTTCCTGTATATTTCAAGTAATTTTATGCTTGTATACATCGTATTGTTCTTAAAACGTTATTATTGTTATTCAGGCTATGCTTCTTCAGTTAATCACTGCTGTCGGTGCACTTTTAGGCGCCTCTGTTAGCTTGCTTGCTGCTCGTGTCAGTATTGGTCCGATTGTTTTTAATACCGACATGGTACCAACTATAACAGATGATGTTGTAACTGGTTGCATTTTACCATTTACTGCTGGTGGATTTATCTACATAGCTATGACATCGGTGCTACCTGATTTACTGGGAGTTAGTAGTACTAGTACCGCAGGTAGTGCAGTAACAAAGACATCAAATGGTGGCGGGTTCAAATTATTCATCCAAAGTTTATTTGAAATAATTTCTTTAATTGGAGGTGTTGCAATGATGACTGCTATCGGAACACTGGAATAAAAAAGACGGCCCTAAACTGCGAATATACTTTATCTTAAAAGTAAGAGGCTATGTTGACGAGTGTAGCCTTTGTTTCATTATTATTTCATCTTCATGTGTATGCATACACTGGTACTTTTTATAGCGTTCTAGTCCTTGTATTCTGTCGTAATTTTGTTTGTCTACCTGTAAAATACTCACTTTTGAGTTGCGTAGTAATTTTAGAAAAGCATTTTCAGAGTTCAACAAGAGAAGAATATGACTACTATCAGAATGCTTTTAATTATTTGGAGAAAGAGAGAAAGTTCTTTTGTTTTCATAATTCTCCTTTCCGTTTTTTCTTTTTGTCTGATTAAATTTCATCTTTTTGCAATAATTCTAACTTCCTTATTGTACGTATTAATGCTGTTATCATACTACTTATTACAACTGATTGATGCATGTATAGTTCATTATCTCCATACACACTTTAACTGATTAGTTTCAAATATTACTTTTGTCCTTATCATTTTTTATCTTTAAGCTGTTATGAACAAAATGTTAAATATTAAAAATATTTCTGTAAAGGATTTTCGTATTGTTATTTTGGTACGAGGATGCATAATGTATTTAGTATCGACGCAAACAGTAGATTATATTATCGTACTTGTACATCGAAAAGTAGTCGTTTTTGTCTCAGTGTTTTTCTATTCACATCTGACTTATGTATTTCTTGGGGGACGGGACGTCAGAATTAGTGCTATTGATTACATAAAAATATTATATATATATATATATATATATATATATATATATATATATATATATATATATATATATATATATAGCCTGTATAAACTGGATGTGAATTGCTTGTCGTTCATCTAATTACTTAGGTCAATAATAATAGTTGTGTAACGTTAAAGTAGTAATTGTTACCACTGAAATACGTAAATTGTCATACTAGTAATGAATGTGGTCGATTTTAGTAACAGATAACATAATTAACTACTTGCAATCTGTCTAGACAAGGTAATGAGTGTCATCAGTAACTATAGCACTAATATGAGCCACACTATAGAAATAAGAACATATATTTAAATAGTCAAGATTGGCGCTATTTACATTTTTCGTCATATACAACTACACGTACTTTAGTAGATAGTATAACTTAATAATGTCTCTGTCAAGACACTTGCATGATATATAGTAAGGAGATTCGTAACATCTATTTGTGTATGGTGGATCGAGTAGATCCACTCGTCAGGTTGTATCTATGTTAGTTGGAAACTATCCTTAGTGCCGTCGGCCAGAGTTACGTAATGTGACTGCCTTATTAGAGTGAAACTGCAAGGCTACTGAAGAGCATTTTATGGAAATTTCGAATTGTTAGGATAGTGCTAAAGTATTGCTTCAAATAGCAAATGTTTTGATGAGAAATAAGATTGGCAAACTATAAAATCTACAAGTCTTTGAGAATCTCCATTTACACGCTTAGTAAACATATAGTATTTATGCTTGGTTAGTACAGTCTACTATTTATCCATGGTTTTCATACAGAAAAACTAACTTGGAATATGTTTGAATGTCATAAGATATTTATGTCTAGTTGTAGCATTATGAAGTATTACCTTTTCTTATTTGTTAGCAATTAACTAGCAATAATAACATTACCACAAGTTATTTACATTCAATGTTTACGACAACACTGATCTTTATACTCTTTCATAATAACATTCTGTCTTTTTCAATTTTAACAACGTCAGCATATTCACCACCGGCTTTTTCACGTGCTTCATTGGCTTCTCTTGCAATTTGTTTAATTTCTAGTAGATGCAATAAATCCGTCCATAGATTGACTTGTTTTAAGTCAGCCTTTTCATTTTCTAACAGATGTTTCTGTTCTTGCTTCAATGTTCTTGTTAGTGCTTCTTGTTCAGCAATCTTACGTGTATAAATATCTCTAGTAATTGGAAGTAATAAAAAAATCTAAAAATGTAGACATGGCTAGTGAAATGTCTGAAAGCAGTCTAGTCCCGTCCTACATCTACTTATAGAGAAATCATGAATTATTACCATCCTGGAGTTGCCGTCTCCCTCTTGATTTGGTTAAAGGATTTACATTCACAATTAAAGGTGAGTTAATCTACCTTACGGCTCGTCTATTGCAACAGTTCAAAAGTACACAACGCTGCCAATGACGTGCACTGGGACTTACTATACCTCGTACTAACCTTTGACCCTGCGCCCGAGTAACTAAAAATCAGTCCTTCATTTATGACTTCTAAAGTTGACAGAACGTGTGCAGTTTAAAAATCTAGTGTCGATTCACTGGTTGAGTTGATTTTAGGGAAATAATACATTTCTTAACAATTTTCAGTCAGCGGGAAATCGAAAGAATGGTTAAACCAAACAGATTTTATGGTACTAGTTTGAAACTTCGCTTTATGCTTGTTCGCTATGAAAACGATCTTCAGCTTAAAGAAATCACTATAAAATAAACATATTTCTTTATATGTCGGACTTTTCGCACTGTAGATTTTAAATGTGTGTTGTGCTTGATGTATTTGCGTACTTTTATAACAGCATTCCTGTAAAGACTTTGTTGAAATTATTGGCATAAGTGGCTTGTGAAAATTGCTGAATTCCGTGTTTTTCTCATCACAGACGCCGTAAGTATACCGTTGTAAACCAGAAATAGCCTGACATCTCGTACAAGTACTGGTCTTCTCAGTAGCGTGTCACCACTACACCTGAGACATTTGTACCTCTCAATTAATAACTATGACTTCAGAGTTAGGGTCTAGTAGTTTACATTCCTAACTTCGGTCATTTCATAATATTGTGTTATCATCTGCCTGATGGCCAGAAGATCCTAGTTTCAAATTCATGCAAGGTGGTAAATGGATATTGTTGGGAAGTTCCACACTAGATTAGAACAACCGTCCAGCTCTTGTTTGGAAGTTGTCGATAATCGTCTCTACTTAAGTATTAAGGCGAAGTTCATGAATTGAAATTGTGTTCGTTGTTTGTTACCCAAGAACCCATTAGTCATAATACAAAAAAAATAATAGACGTTCAAATAATGAGTAAGTATCGCCAATAATTCTCTTTTAATAGAAAACGTAATGGAAATTAGATTGTTAAAATATAATACTGAAAATGGTAAACTACTTGGTGTTATTCTCAAAGGAATATGCCGTTGGTTAAACTAATTACACTTCGTTCCATTACTTCTAAGTTTCCATATGAATTTCAAAACGAAAACCTGACAACTAAGTCCTAATTTCTTTATCACATTAATAAACGATGAAATTCATTATCCTAAGTCGTTCAAATGCCCATGTGTATGTAGTTTCATGTTTAATGTTTTACACTTAACAAAGTGATATTGCCCTAAAACAAAAACCTATTTCGCTAGGTAGTTGGTGTTATTCTTTGATATAATTTAGTTCAGTGACTTACTTCAATAACTCAATTTCATGAACAGGTGTCGGTCAGCCTCTATTACAGTGAATGAAGATTAACCCTTACACCCATAGTGTGAAATGACAACAAGTAAATAGGTTGATAATTTCGAAATTGGTCTAATTATCACATACCTATAACTTTTTCTTTTCTCTATTGCCGATTCATTCATTTTTTCATCTCTATTTGACGACAAACCAGAGTGACCAGTACCACTGGATACGTAACCGCGCATTTCCTCTTGTAAACGATTCTGTTGAATATGCAGTATTTCTAAACTAGCCGTTAAATAATGGAATTTTGATTCTTCATTTTTCTCGGCTTCTCGAATTGTACGTACTTCTTGTTCTAAACGAATAGACTGAGTTTCTTGTCCAGCTGTCAACGCATCATAGGCCGATTTTTTCTCTGCATGTATCTGACCAAGTTCCTATATGGTTTATTAAAATAAAGTGATCTAGATAAGCAAGGATATATTGTAATTATAACTCTACAGTATATTTATCTTATAATATTCGTAAGGGTTTTTATTAAAACTGTGTGATACTGAAGGTTGGTTTTTGATCACTACTTGTTGGGAAATATGTATCCACTGAGGATTGCTTCTATACTGACATTTTGTTACATGTTTTAGAATAAGTCAATTGTGACTATTGACGGTATTTATGACGAACGTTTTATTCTATTTAGGACACATCAATTAAATATACCTGGATCCCAGTGTTGATAGTTTCATAGAAAACAGATCATGTTGACATTAAAAGAGAGAAATGCTCAATTTGAGTTCCTGTTTAAGAAGTAACACTGAAACTCAGATACATGCAGCTGACGGATCCCATATATGACGAAACGCATATTCTTGATTTCTGATTAGCAAATGTGTTATATATTCTATTGAAGTGCATCTTAATGATGCTAACTTTATTAATATTATATATACATACATGCGCTTTTAATTTTATGAGAATTTTTACTTCCTAGTGGACCGGATCTCAGGTAACCTGGATTTACAGTCGGTGGCCGTTATCACTGAGCTAAAAGCAGCGCGACTGACCTCGTAGATGTTGAAACTGAGTAACAGGGGCTCAACTGTGTTACATAGTATCAGTCTCCTGAAGAGTGAAGATGTGCAAAATAGCCAGAAACTTCTAAGTCAGGGATTACTTCTCACTACACTTAGACACCTTGCATCACAACATATCGCACGTTATGTTAAATTATTTAGATTAATAGCCACAATGAGACTTTGTCGATAGAATTTGACCAGCAGTATGATGAACTAACCAAACATCGCTTTGATTAGCACTCAACGACCAATCATTCTGAATATAAAATCAGTTTTTGACAGAATTTACAGGCTTTGAGGCGAACATTTAACCACTAGACCATTAAGGGAACTGTTATTTAGTGGTTGATATTTCTAACTTCAGTCAATTGACGAAATATTTGAGCAACCTCATCCACTTCACCGGTAGGTAATTTCTTCACACCCAACATGGCATAACTCCACTCCCCTCTATATCACCAAATTACAATCAGTATCAGCTAACCAGTGAATATTTTCAGCAGGTCATTCCTGAATTTATAGTGAGATATGACCAGTAGATTTCAACCATATCAAATGTGGAGCGGGTACACACTGATAACAATGGATGAAGTTTATCAAATATATTGCGAATTGACTGGAGTTAAAAATATCAACCATTAAATACCAGTTACCTCAATGGTCCAATGTTTAAGTGTTCGCCGCGAAGCCTACAGATCTTGGGCTCGATTCCCCGACGGAATTATGGATACGTGCTGCTGAAGATTCTCACAACAGGATGAAACTTTATTTCTACGACTACTTGGTTTTTAATGATTGCCTAACTCATGCCAATTCGTGTTATCAAGTCCAAATGTTAGCAGAATTACTACTTTAACTCACTATTTGCTTATCATTAGTTTTCTTTATTAATATTAAATATCTAAAGAATGTTATATTTGCAGTAGATTCTTCAACATAGTTAGTAATTTTAATTAAGCATTAAAAAGATAAAGAAAATCATTCAAATATTTTTGTTTACTATGTGTACAGCACATTAAATGGATTATTTAAACAAATAAACTTTATTTTTTAGAAAATAAAAAGAAAAAAAAAGAATTTTTTGTTTTCTAGCCACGTAAACGCACTCAATACGACTATATTTCAAAAGTGCATATGAAAAGCAAATATTTCATGATTAATTAAGTTGTAAACAGTAATACTGATTACATCATGAATACAGTTATATATTTAATGGTGTTAAGATATTTTGTTGAGTAATTTCATCAAATCTCGGTAAACGGGACATTTGTTGAACAGTACTTGCAAGTCACTTTTATGAAGATTGTTAGACACTGTGAAGAATATGTTAGCGTGGATTTAATTGTCTAACATGCTTATGCGTGACTTAGGGTTACAAATTATGTCATATATACAGTTGAATGAAAAATCCTTATTCATTATGACTAAAGTTCAAGGTTCCTTTACATTTAAATTTGATATTAATACTAAACCAGTGATCTAGTAGTTAAACTTTAGCCACGACACCTGAAAGTCCTGGATTCGATTCCCTGATGAGGTAGTGGATACGTACCACTGAGAAGTTTCATACTAGATTTAAACAGTTGTTCAGGACTTCATGGTGTTCACTGGTTGTCCGACTAAAGTTAATTAATGAAATCAAATTAAACAATCGTCACAATACCCACTTTCACTCCTTTACATTACTGAATTATACGATGAATGTATTGAAAACCGTCTATGAAACGCTTTCATATAAGTAGGCAAACTTTATAACTGATTTCATTTTGAGGAATGTCTTTACACATATTTTCGAAATTACATTCTTTTATCACACTTTCAAATGACATGTTTTTCAAAAAGTTAATTATGGTAATAAGATTTCTTCGACTGTATTTGTTACAGAATGACCTCATTTGAGAACAACCATTCAAAAGTTAGAAAGTATCGAACAGCTGCTTCGCCTTAATGTGGGAATCCTTTTGGTTACATTGTGCTTTCTAAGTTGTACGATTCCATTGTGGAGCCTTCTTTGTGATTCCAGATAACATTATCAGTGCTTTACATACATAGAAGTGAACTGTCTAGCTACTTTACAGTCAATAATTAATCCTACTTTGACAATTATACTTGTAAATGGCTGTCTCCAGAAGTCTTGTTAGTTTCAGTTGTCTTCTTATTTGTGTTATTTGTTCATCTGGCTGACCTCTAACCAAGTATTTTGCTGACATTTTCATATAGACTAGTAAGTATGGTCTATGTTGGTGCACCTAGAGTTCGCAGGCTGACTTTAATGCCGTGCTCCCAGATATCCTCTGGCATTCTCTGATTGCATTCGGCTCAAAATTTCTACTTTTCTTAATCATATTATTGTTTATAATTGGATTGATATAAGTGATGTGTCGTTTTAGTGATAGTTTGTGTTCGTGTGTGTGAGGATGAAGAGGTAGTCTACTACGTCTAGCGTAGTGTTTGTTCAACTTGCGTGATTCATTTTATAAGCTATATCGCGTTTGTCTTTAAGTCTGCTTAACATGAAACATAATAATTTCATTAGCCTGTAAGGACTTTGACTCCTGAAGGCTTACAAACCCTTGTCGACGTTTATGAGACGTTCCTCCCATACAGCAAATCAACTTGTTCTCTGCATTTTAGAAGTGATTTTTTTCGTATCAACTTGTTAGACGCTCCATTTTGAAATTACTAATATATCCAGTTTATTACTGTGACTCTTCATCAGTTCTCACTATCAGCCCATTTGGGGACAGAACTAAAATCTTACAGATCTTAAGACTACAGCGCTACATTTAAACCCTTTTATCCATCATTCAATTATCCTTATTTCAAATAGGCGAATATAATCTACAATGTCCCCTCCAATTAAAATGCATAATATTTACTGGAATGCTTTAAATTACCTGTGCTTTTTGTCTCAGCTGTCGAAGTTCTCGTATGACTGGAGCTAATTGCTCACGTTTAGCGGTGATTCGACCATTTAATTGCTGTATAACCTTTGATAATTCCTCTGGTGTGGTACATTTTTGTTCATTTAACATTGACATTTGTTTAGAAATCTAGTACATTGAGACAAAAATGAATCAGAATGCCATTCTGTTAAGTTAAAATATATTTAACGGTGGGATCTATGACAAAAGTCTAATCTTATTTGAGACTCGTTAGGTGAATGCACATGCATCTAATTGTTAATGCTTACATCGCCACTCAAACGCACTACATTTGGCGCTCGTTGTCTACTGGACTACTGAATTCAAATAGCTATTAACTTATTCAACAGAGCAGAAGTTGCGTGCGTATATAAGCTAAAAAAGACTGATTATCTGCAGTTTATAATACCAACAAAGAAAAGATTCAAATTCTTACATTTAGTGTCAGGTTTAAGTCTCATGAACATCAATAATGAGATGTCTGTGCATTCACTTGACGTGTTCCGAATCAGATGAAGCAAGCATCATAAACTCTATTGCTATCCATATTTTAAATATACTAAAAACATGTAACTTAGTAGCACTCTCAACACATGCATCTTAGAATGCACATTTACCAACAGAGACTGACTAATTACAGTAAACGACGCCTTAATTTGATAAAATATGCTTATGAAACATAAGTGAAAACAGAATTAGTATCATAGCATAACTTAGTGATCTGTGCTTTATTGAGAATATGGTATGAGTAAGATCACAATTCGATGTTATTAGATTCAGTGATAAACTACAGTGTGAGAGTAATTTAATCCCAGGTTTTTCAATCTAATCCACTACCTACCACGAATTTTGTAAACAAAACAACTGGAAATCAAACGGCTGATTATTTTCCTCCCAAATTTCTTAAAAGGAAATTGAATAACATAAATAATTTGTTTGATTGAATACGTCACAAATTAATGTTGGCAGGGTATCATTGAAAATAAGGGAGCACTGGACAGTTATTTTGTTCTAGTGTGAAACTCCTCGGCAGTGCGTAATCCGGATTCTGCTCCAGGGGTGCAGAGGGTTAGGTGTTCGTTAACCTGAAACCCCTGGGGAAGAATCTAAAGTGCATTCTCCTGAGGAGTTCCACACTGAAACGAAGCGACTGTCTAGTGCTTCCTAGTTTTCAATGCTACCCTGCCAACATCAATCTGTGACTTATTCAATCAAATAAAAATACCGATCTCCATAAAAGTAACCATCTCAATTCAATTACGAATGATTCAATTATATAAGGGGTTTATATATGATGACAATCAACGACAATTTTGTAAAAATCTATTCAGTAATTCCTGATTTCGAGATGAAAAAAATTTTCCATAACATTTCCAAGGCTTACAATGTTGCACCAGCATTTAGTAGGTAAGTGCCGTATAATAGAGTTTAATGTTATCTAAAGTAATCAGCATTATCCACAACTGTAAACTGTGAGCGTATCCAATGTAGCGCAATACTAGATACTGGATAAAACACATTTAAGTGGTAAAAATTAGAGCATCAATTGGAATCTTTACTGAAATTTGGATAGCAGCATGGAAATGTCATTCATTGAATAAACAGAAAAATGACCGACGTTAAAAAGCATAACACACTTAATGAAAAAGGTTATGGTTATAGCTTCACCCATTTTTAACAGCCTTTCAGAAAAATATCTTTTTTAGAAATTGTCAGGTAAAAGGATTGAGAAAACCAATAAATTTGTATTTGGCGTAGGTGACATTTGCATCTGCAAAAACACTGCTTTTTAGATGTCAGAAGTGTTGACTCAGAACGTAGAAGTTACGTATAATTTTTGATTATTTAACCGTAAATTGCATTCGATAAATTAATCGTGTATGGCGGAACCATCAAATTGGTAGTGCTGGTATTAGGTGTACTGGACAGAAAATTTGGGTTATAACATCATAAAAAATCATCGAGTGAAATTTCTGGGATGTGTTATATTCATGCCTAGTCATCGCCAAACGGCATGGGATGTAGTGACCCCAACAGCAGTAAGTTGTTCGAGAAAACTAAATAGGATGTTTTGGAATTCCATTAAATCATTATCAGGTAGTCTCTGCAGTTTTCCAACATGTGAGTGTGCTGTTAATCTATGAGGTAATCCTAATCTATCATTGAAAGCCTTTAATAAAAATGTTAACAAATAAATAAAGTCGCCTAATGTAAAGTTTTGATGTAATTAAATATACTATGTTATTTCAATCTTTCTCTTTTAGGTATTTTTGGCCCGTCCCAAATAGGACAAAACGCGCTTCTTGGATTCAGCTTGCCAGTCACAATCCAACCCAATACTCGTGAACTATCATTGTAGTAGGGTAATCCGCTCAGGATGTAAATATGGCAACATAGACTGATCAGTTTCAGTTCATGACAAATCAACGGGAAGTTCCAAATACATTCTTATTTTGTGTATTTATAATGTATTTAAGAAACGCTAATGTAAACCATTGAAACTATAGTCAGTGTATCTTCTATTTTAAACTGTATGCTGTTGCATATTAGTTATAATTAGTTTATAACAAGAGGAAAAAGGTGAAACAGATAATTTATTACATGGGCATGAAAGGTGATATTATATCACTTTATTAGTATACATATTACAATAGAGGACTTTGAACAGAAGTTTATCATTACAAGTTGATACAAACCTACATTAACAGGTATGTCAAAACATTAAAATAAATGTCTAAGCTGCATGTAAACGGATACAATGTTTGTTTACAGGGTTAAATTTAATTAAGAAATATGAATAAAAAGGTTGAACTGATCAACAACATTGTAACCACTTGACATAGATGTGTTTTATAGTTTCAAATCCGTAGTACTAAAGATCTAATCCTGTTGCATATGATTCATATGAACAGTCAATTTATCTATACAGTAACTCTATATTTTTCTCTGATCACATTTTAACCTAATTCCAATTCTTACAACATCGTGTAAATATTGGTCAATCACTGTGCTATGATCAATTCTATGTTCATCGATTCTTTTATAATGTTGACTGAATTCTGTCCAACGGGTCGTAATGTGATCATTGGTCTCAGTGATTCGACATCATTGGCATTATGTAGAGATGGAAGATGGTTTTATGGTAGTCTGACGTATTCTGACAATCCAATCTCCAGTCACCCAGTTTCATCGTCTGTGACCATTACCAATGAGCTATTCAGGAAGGGAGTGACGTGATTATCACTGAGCTGTACACATTGACCCGAATAACCCAGTGGTAACGATCACGGACTAAGAAGCTGAATCGGATCCATAGAGGAGTCCATTAACGATTGTGAGTACGCCTTGTTGATGGGTGCCGAATAGCACGAAATCTAAGTCCATGATTTCCTGTCGACTACCCACTTCCAAACCACCTTCCGCACCATATGTGTCGGCAAATGTCTACTTGGAATGGGTAATACATAGCCTAGTTACATCAATAAATAAAGGTTAATAACTTCATTTGTCCGCTACCTTTATAGATGAAACTCTTCACTTAGAATCACCAGTATTCATTAGATAGCTTTGCATGTTAAAACAACCTTTAAAAAATAAAAATAGTAAAACCACAATTCTAGTCAAAACACTTTTTTATTCTTGAAGACAGTATCTCACAACATTAGAGCTGTAGATGACATATAAAACTAAACTACCGATAGAAAATCAAATGATTTAATGGCGCTTTCAAGCCAATTAGGTTACTTCATAGTTCATGAACGATGTAGTACTGTAAAAGTCAAACAGTGGACAGGACTGAATATTACACAGATATCATTTCTGCCAAATTATATCACTGATTCAAAACAATATGTTTATTTCAGTCGGATAAGTTGCCTTAAACATTATAAAATACGGGGTTGTATTACATATGAGTAAAAATCTATTTCGATCAGTCAAAGGTAAACAAATATATGCTATAAGTGAAGTGTCCGTATTATAGTAAGCAGTGTGATAAATGAAACCTGTTCTTGAATTTATGTTTACTGGCTTATAAACAATAATTGTTACGTCAATCTATGTTGACGCTTTTTCTAGAAAATGAAATATGCTGGTTCAGTGAATTGATCTGAGTTAGAATTCGCCTGTTTTTAACTCTGCTTACTTAAATAAATAAATAATTACCAACAGTATGGAAAGTGCATACTGTTGGAAGCCAAGTGATATAGTTTAGTAATCAATTGAAATAACTTGAACGAGAAGTTTGTAAAGATTGTTAATTTTGAAGGAAGTATGTATCGGAAACTGACTGTAACATGGAATCTACTGAAAATCAGTGAGAATCTACAACTTTCATCCGAGATTTAACCCTATACATTTTCAGTTTCAGTCAACTTAGGCGATCATATTATTCAATTCCAACATTAATGACTTCGCGCTAGAACTATGGTAGTTAATTACCAATAAACAGGAGATTATAATTAACACGGGAGTTTAGTGAATTAGACAGTTGTCACGTGCTTCAGGAGTTATTTATCAAACATCAAACTATGATATAAACTGTAATCCTATTAATTTCTCCTTTAATTTCTCTGTCCCGATTTCTCATACATATACATGGTTTTCTAAAGAGTATAATAAGACTTTGTATACAGTATCCCGTTTAATAAGACACAAAGATCAAAAGACTTCTAAGTTAAAACGAAAATATCAATAAAGTGTAGACTGACTTTAAGTGTACAGGGCATATGTTTTGAATAAATATATCATTGCTTTCATCCAAAGTACTGTTTTAATGGCCTTCTACTAAACCAAGGCAACTAACAAGTGAATTCGAAAGAAAATGGTTCAGAATTTAAAATACAAAATAAACAATGAACATTGAAAATATTGTAAACAATCTCAGCCTCGTAGATAATAAGAACATTCAAAAATTTTATTGTTTTAATTACATTTCGTGTATGTACTTGTTTTATATGATTCACTATCTTGAATATTGAATACTTAATGAAGAAAACTGTAGTGCAAATTCGAATGACATCAAAACAAATTTCATTCTATTTTAACAATTTCGTTATCAGTAATATAAGGAGATGAAAATTGTTACTTTGCTCATCTATCTAGTAAAACATTGAACTTTATATATGTGTGTTATTGTAAGTCAATATAATATAAACATACTTTTAGAAATGATGTATTTTAACAAGCAGTGAAATATCATATGCACATTTTGTCCTATTTTGAACTTGTAAACTCAGAAATATCTGCGTTCGGGTGTTGATATTTACAATCAAACTTGAACACAGTGTAGATTTACCCACCTAATAAGTTTCATATAAGGACGAAATATAAGTCCTAGATTCCAGTACTAGCGACAATTCAACTTGTTTAAAATCTTGTGGCTAACAAACATCATAGAAGCAGCTCATTCAAAATGCTTATATTGTTACTATAGATTGATTAATTGTTGTCATGAATGAATAACCAAACGGAATTTAAAAACACCTACTTATATGAATACACCGATTTAGTTTAAAACAATATTTACGAAGCAGTAAACTTGGATTTAACAATTTTTGGTAACTATCTATATCGAATTGGGATGGTTTGCAGAGACAGATGTTCAGCGTTAGTTGATTCAGTTTGTCACAGATTAATGTTGGCATTGTACTATTGCAAACCACAGAGCACTAGACAACTGTTTTATTCTAATATGGGACTCCTTCCCTGAATTCCACTAAACTATCACTTAATACCTATTTCAACAAACGATCTCAGTTCAGTTATAATAAATAGCTCACTAGTGACTAATTCCAGGATGTCCCTGAAGCTCAAGTGAAACGCCGTGAATGGTGGAGTTCAAAGTTGTTAGGAGTAAGACATCACTAATGACAATGGATGGTAGTCGCCCTATATCACAAATTGATGGAAGTAGAAAGTCTGCCTCTGGACGTTGCCCCAGTGGTGCAGAGAATTAGGCGTTCCCCGTCAACCTGAAGCCCCTGGTGCAGAATTTAGGGTGCGCACTGCCGAGTAATTTCACACTAGAACGAAACAGCTGTTCAGTGTTCCCTGGTTTTTGATGGCACCCTGTCAACATCATTCTGTGACAAGTTCAATCAACCAATTACCTATATGGTTAAACTTAATAACAACAATTAGCTTTCGATTCTTCCTCGAATCATTCATGACTACAGTTAGATAGATATCGTTACCAAGAATTAACCTGATAATTTGAAATACGTTAAACACTTAGTGGTATTATTTACAGTATGTAATGAACATGTAAAATCCGAAAATGTATAGTTTTAATGTGGTGGAAGGGAGGTTATAATTTATATCATCTCTCCAGAGAATAACTAAATAACTAAGTCGAATTAATATAAACTTCAATGGTACATTAAAAAAAATCAAATATTAATTACAAGGCAGAAACAACAAACGAGTCGATCATGTCATATTAGTCAAACGTGAGACAAATTCATGTGTTTATTGTGTGAAACGATCTGATGATCTACTGTCATGAGACAACCGAACAACTACAACGAGTTCTTAAACTGTACAAAATAAAATGAGATAATAATAAAAGGAATACACTTCGAAATGCTTTAATTAAAATAATGAGGTAAAAATTCTTTTAATCACTACAGATTACTTTATGTTGATTGAAAGACTCTGCATATTATAGAGTCTTCTTGTAAAATGTTAACTTATATCAGATACCTTTTAAATTTTACAAAATCCTGTAGAACTTGAAAGTTTACGGATAAATTACCAATGGTAATATATACTACTTTTAACAATCAGCATATTCATATGCAAAAAGATATTAAAAATAATACATAATGGTTTGCTCTAACTACACAGAAAGATGAAGGTGCTGTAATCTTTCACATCTAATGCTAAACCTACTTGTAATGAATAAACAGTCAGTCATTGACAATACAGAAAGTCTCAAGTGAATCGAAGATTATTTATTGTATTACATTTGTTTAAAGCCAAAAGTTGAGTAAAAATTATGATGTTAAAAGAATCAAATACTAAGTATCATTTAATTTGTATTGTGACTGGCAAGTGGAATCCAGGACGCGCGTTTCGTCCTATTTGGGACTCATCGGCTGGATGTACCTGCATCCCAATGTTGATGTTTACGCGCGTCCTGGATTCCACTTGCCAGTCACAATACAAATTAAATGATACTTGTGAATATTCGCTGTATCGAGGCAATCCGCTCAGGATGCACATATAGCAACAGTGACTGACCAGCTTCAGTCTATAACAAATCAATAGGAATATACAAATTCATCCTACAATCAAATACTAAGTTCTTTCTAAACGAACACAAATCAACATCGAACGCAAATCGAAACCTTTAACTTAAACTTACATTCAGCCCATTCTTACACTATCCCTAATCTCAATCCTAACAAAAAAATAACCCAGAACGTCAAACAGAACCAACTTACATGTGCATTAAAGATTATATGCATTCTTAAAAATAGTGTTATGTTGTTATTAAACGAGTTATGTTTAGATTATTTCTTTTCTTCTATATCGAAATCAGGTATATTTTGTACACATTAATCGATTGACGTATACAATCCAGTTCCATAGTGGGTTAATCACAAGCTGAATAGTTTAGTTCTAATGGTAACAGATTGTGAAAGTGAATGTCATCTTTAATATGCATAAATTCATAGATTATCAAAGAGTATGAAACCTAAATCTTGGATTTTTCTAAGCTACTTTGCATTTTTTGTTTAAACAGAACTAAATGTTCAATAATTAGACCAGTTAACTTTTAGTTTGAGGTCATAACCCTCCTAATATAATCTACATTTTTAAAGAATATCATAAATCCTTACACAATGGTATAATTCAAATGGAAGAACATAGATGTTTACTTGGTGATTAAAGTACAGAATTTATTTTCTTATTTTAAGTTCAGTAGTACACTGACATACTATTCAAGAATTCCTTTTGATTTATTAGTAAAGTAAACAAATTCTTGTTAGTTTAATACTCATTTCATTGATTGACGTATACACAATGTTTGTACTACTGAATTACTACTTATTATTTCAAAAAATGTAGCTCTTAATAATCAACTGATTTTAATGCTAGATAAACTAATCGGGAATGTAAATAAGTTTTTAATCTTATAAAGCAACCTGATAATAATCTGAATGAATATACCTCTATTTATATGGAGAAAAATAGACAACTACACCAAATATTATAAAGGATAGAATATAGAGTTCAACGTTTAACGTGATTATTTGATGAAGTAGGTACTAGCTGTTTGAAACTGAAATGAATGTCATCGTAAGTAGAATAGAATACACGATATGCTAAATAAACCTAATAGAGTCATACATGTGTCTTTATATTGTAGATTAAAAGGCAAAGAACTGGGGATATAGTTAGCAAGAAAGAAATTACATAACTTTAGTAAATTTGTGAAAAGAAAGGAAAACGCAATCATGACAAAATTGAAACAGGCGATTGTGTGATTACTTAATACAACTTTCAAGGTAAGTGAATATTAAAACAATTATATCGAAAATGAGACACTCCCTATTTACTACACCAAAGAAATGCTTATCACACTATCCTTCTAAACACAGAAGTCAAGTAGGAAATATTTGAAAGTGGTTTATCCTGAGCAACTTACTAAAAAGAGCATTGGTTGTCAATTAATAATTTTGAAAGCTAAAGAAATGTTCACATCATGTTCATCGTCTTAAAATTGTTTTTAGATTGAGCTTATGAATGCTTTATTGCTTTTCATACACAAGTTCCTTGGAGCGTGTTCAGAAAGCTTAGTATAAGCACCTCTTTCAAATTCAAAATGTGTAAATATATTTAATCTATTAAAAAAAAACTGAAAAGTAATCATATATAAGTGGATTAGTGATTGTATAATACTTTTGAAAAGAATTATTCAAATCATGGGTCAATGCTTCAGTGATTACTACTTTCAACTTTCATTCGTTATCCTTCATATTCAAACTCCGCTTGATGTTATGTACATAAGTTCTATACTTGATAAATAAGTTCTAAGATATTATTATGATGTTAACATATCCTATTGTGATGGATACTACTCAAAAGGCTATCCATAAGTAAAAGATGGCGGGACGTCGCATGAAATTCAAAAGAATCGATAAACCGCACATGAGGTGAGTTGGGAGATGGCAAGGAGCAAAGTATGATTAAAATACATAGGAAAATCGAGGACAGCCAAAGGAAGAAAGCCTACAACCGACATGGATCAGAGAACGTGATGGACGTGCAAATTGAAAATTAGAAGTAATGTATATAATGTTTTATGACATTCTCTGTTTTCTCCTAAATATAAAGTTACTTGTCCAGTTTATAATTTCACATTTAGAGCCTCTGATACGGGGAGTGATGATTTCATGGCCAAAACCGTTTAAGGACAGAGACGACGGGCGTTCCAGAGGCAGTTCGTGTCCGTGGGCAGGGTGACAGTTCATGCCAGTGATTATCTATTAATCTGCTAGTAAAATTGTAAGAACTCTAAATATGTGAACGTTATTACCACTCACTGCACTTATTTAACATCGTTTTATGTTAATATTTTGCCCTCATACTTTTATTATAGACTTCCATTGTAAATGCACTTGAGTAGGTACACACTCTGCCTACACACTTCATTACTTCTTGAAAGCATTTTGTTGATATTTTGTGCCCTCTGCTCTGTTTTCCTTCTTTCCAGTTGTTAATCATTACTTATAAAATATAAATAAAATTTCTTTATACTGGAATGTTTTTCTTCTTTTCAGATATTTTTTCTTAGTCTTTTTACTAGCAAAACATGCTTCGCCACTTACGACAATGACCACTTTTATACTGAATTCTCTGAGCTGGATGATTTAATTGCAGATTTTCCATAGTCATGCCTCCCAATTTCATCGCTCAAAATTCTAACGCCGTCTAGAAAGACGATGAAAACCTGATGATTAAACCATCGAGCTCAGAGAACATAGTGTAATCCAAACGATCCTAATTAGCTATAAATCTACAGATTAGTAAATATGTTCAGTACTTGTAAGCATCTATCAATGAAAACAATCATCAGATATTCACCTAGATACATTGATAATAGTGATTACAAATTGTCTATGAATGTATCGATTTTCTAGAAGAAACATGTTTATAAAAATAACGATATTTGTTAATGCATCATTCCTTCTGTATGTCTGTATGCGTGTAGGTGTGTATGGATTTCTATACTTGTTTACATGTGCGTAAAATAACATGTCATGACTGTATTACAAAACCTATCATATGATGGTTTTTTTTATTTACCAAATCAGACTCTGTTTGAAAATTTGCGATGTAATCCCTCCCTAATCACCATAGAATCTAGCATCCTTATATATCGGTTCAAGTTTACCATGCCTTTTATTCGTACGTGGAGAGATGGAGTAGATAAATTACCAGAAATGAAAAGTAGAATAGTCAGAGTTATAAGAAATAATTTCATCTGTATACCGAATGTATCACTGTGAGTGAAGTCAACCACCAACATGTTTTGAGACATCAGCTTACATAAATTGGTGTCTAATGAAATATACGCAAGTGTTTTAAACGTCATTTGAATTTTGTCAATTTGTTGTATAGGTAAAATGTGGCTTACCTAAGAAGCGGCAATTATATTACAGAGAAGTTCATTCCAACTAATTCTATGGCTATAAATGTTGAAGAACTGCCGTTTCTCTAGATTATTTATCAGTTGCTGCATCGTGAAATGATAATTTAATTAGTTCCACGAAGTGGGATTTGAAATTAGAATGGATTTGTATATTCTCACTGATTTGTTATCATCATCATCATCATCAACGTATAACCGGACAAATCTGCCCATAGGTTCAAGTTGCCATACCACATTAGCACTACTGGATTACAGAGGTAACATACTAGCTGAATACAAGAGAGTGGAGTGAAGTAAAGTTGTGCAGAAACCAATAATAGGATTCAAGATTTAAATGAAATTAAAGAGTGAATACACTTTCGCCACTGTGACTAATTCTGAGCCATGTCACCAAGTGTCTCCAGCCATTTATTGTGACTATCACGCGGACCCCAACCAAGTAGTCTGCATCTACCAACAGTCAAAGACTTCATAGACTTATGCCATGTTTGATTTGGCTGCCCCTACGCTTCTTCTAGCTTACTTCAACCCTAGCCAACATCGCGCATCGAGGCAGGCGGTAGTCAGGCATGCGTAATACATGTCCCAGCCATCTCAGTTGATTAAGGTTATTGACCTCTTCGACTGCTTTACCATATTTCCCAAGAACCTTTTGTTTAACCTCAATATTACTTATTTGAATGTTTCATGATATATGAGAGATGCTACGAAGATCTCTATGGTCAAATACCTTAAGTCGAAGGCACATCTTGTGTTTTCATGGCCCACGTTTCTCAGCCATATGTTAGAACGTCGCGGACTGCTGCGCAGTACACTAGGCCTTTCGTTGAGAGACATATATCTCGCCTGCGCCACAGGTGGCGTAAATTGGCAAATGCCAATCAGGCTTTCCGAATCCGTGCTGAGATTTTGTTAGACACGGACCCACCAGGAGTGATGAGACTTCCGAGATAAGTGAAGTGGTAACTGATTTGTTATAGACTGAAACTGGTCAGTCTCTGTTGCTATATGTGCATCCTGAATGAATTTCCTGGATATAGCGAATCCCACTGTGAACATCAACATTGGGATGCTGGTACATCCAGCCGACAAGTCCCATATAGGACGAAACACGCATCCTGGATTCCACTTGCCAGTCACAATCCAACTTAAATAATACTTGTGATTTGAAATGTTTTGTGATATAGCTCAGTTCCAGTGTTTTTCTCTTAATTATATTTTTAACTTTTGTACTCAAAACCCTCTTCCGAATATCTGGTTATTTCATTGTCATTACTACAATGCTTAAAATAACTCT